>JBBBDQ010000151.1:1947500-2260000 GCA_037127315.1 Ascarosepion bandense
GCTGAACCGATTTTCTTGAAAATTTACACAGTTGTACTATAAGCATCTGCGAGTGTTCTTGGCTAGGTTGTGTCAAGGTACCCGGATAAATATTGAAAATCGATAATCGAAAAAAATCGGGTTATAGAAGGAGTTACAGAGTTAATTACTGACTACCCCTCTACACACAATTGTCACTGAAGAAAATAAACAGACAAGTTAATATTTTTTTTATACACATGTTCTCCGTCATTGTTTTTCAAGTGGATTGCCAACCTTGGTTTTCAGGTTATGCAGTATATATCGCTCTAGTATATATACATTTGAACATTATTTTTAATAGATGCTCGTATTTGAATAGATACTGTTTTTATAATTAAACAGTGTATTCATATATATCTATCGGCCTGAATAGTCGACAAATCTTGCTAAGAAAATATGCATCATCCGGCAGCATTCGAACATGTGACATAGAGAAAGCCGTCAATTGATCTGACATGTCTTAACCACTGGACCATGAAGGAATTGCAGTTAGACAAAGCTGAATTAAATCTTTTAAATAGGTACCTTTACTTATTTTCGATAACTAACTTTTAAATCGAATTTTTAATAATAAAAAAAGTTTTCCTGAAACTTATTTTAATTTTAATTGAAAGCTAAATGATTAAATTTACTATTTCCAGTAAGCAAAATACTCTGGTGTATTTCAAACAGAAATTATATTGATTGGAATATAAAATTTTGAAATTTGTTTTTTTATTTTTCAATTTTTTGGCCATTTTTGTGCAGTCGACACATTTGTAAACAAAAGTTAATTCTTGGTTTTAAAAATCTTGCAAAAATAAAATATACATCAGTGACACATTATTTTTTGAAAATTAGCAAATTTAGTGTTAAATCTGATTTACACAAGTATTACTTATTTATAGCGTGAAATTTGGAATAAAACTATTTCTTAGACACTGAGTTGAACTTTCTGACCCCCCCCCCCCCCCCCCCCCGTATTTGAAATGTGACAGCTCGACAGATGTGACATAAGATAAGTGTATAGCAATCACAAGTGATATTATTGTACAAATTTTTTTCCTGTAAGGGGAAGATACATTTTAATTTACACATATAAGTTACCATACAAAAAAAAACCTTTAAATACACAAAAAAGTTAAGACTTATTTTAAAAATACAATCGCTAGATTTTTTGTATTAAATTTTTCAATTTTTGATTAGTAAGCAGTCTTCACTTAATCAATTGCCAACCTAATGTCTACAAGCTATTTAAAATATTTTTGAAATTTTATAAATTATAATTTAAAAAATGAAAACAAATCTTTTAAAATTTCATAATTAATCAAAAATTCTTTTTCTTTAGAATATAATGTCCTTAATTTATATATTTATTAAATAAATTAAAAGCTTGTCTAATTAAATAATGTCATAGTTTTATTGCATTTTATAGGATACAAATCCTATATCAGCCAACAATTAACTGAAACGCAAAAAGTAAAATTGCACACCCGCAAAATTGGATCAGAATGACTGAAAACATTTTAGAAAAACCAAATCAAAGCAAATTTCACAAGCCGGTGTGAAAATTAAAATTCTGGATTCTGACTGGATAGGAAATAGCAAATTGAACCCTGGTAAAGTTTTTCTAACACCTAAAAAAATGGAAATGCAGTTCAATCCAAAGACAGTCCGATGAGAGCAGAAACCTAATAAGGACCTCGTCACAATATATAGAGGAAATTTCAAGACACTGACTCTGTCATGTCTCGTCGACATACATACATTCATTCATTCTTCCTCCTCTTCTTTCAATTTTCCTTTCTTCGTCTTCATTCACTCACCATCAAAGAAACAACAATAAGACATCTTTAACTGACTCCTAAAAACTAAAGTCCAATAAGTACAATTTTTATAGCTGTTGGGAAAGCAAGTAAATAAAAGAGAATTTTCTTTTCACTTTGTTGCTGGCCATAAAAAAATGGAAAGGAACACAGATTTATCAAACACATTCACTACTTGCAACTAGAATTCTGGACACTTAACTCCTTACTACTATTTCTGTGGAACATTTATGACAATATTTAACATGGCATACAGACAAAAGCAGGTTAATGAAAATTATTTTTTTATGGATGAAAAAGAGTTAACTAAAACCATTTTGATTTTTATTCAGATGAGAAAGGGTTAAAGAAAACGATGTTTTGTTTTTTGTTTTTTTTACTGGAAAGAGATTCATTTTCCCAAGATTGCAAATTGGTTAAAAATAGAAATGAGATAAAATTGCAATTAGGATTATTATTACCCAGTGCCAGGCTATGGGAGGTTAGATCTCAGGTGGCCTTGTTGAAAGAAGTGAAACAGATTAACATTGCATACAGGCAAGAGAAATTTTATTTTAATAAATTCTTGGTGAAACACAGCCAATATAATTAGAAGTCAAATGTCAAAACCACTGTGTTGAAATAAGTGTAATGGACCAGCATTACATAGACAAAAACAATTGAAGATATTTTTATTTTTTTATTTTATTCCTAGATTCTTGGGTGAAGTTTGGCTAATACAACTGATATGATTAGGAGGTCAAAGTGTCAAGCTCGCCTTGTTGAAAAGCATAGACAAAATGATTAAAGAAAGGGATTTTTATTCATACTTCCCCAGATGGAACTTCGGCAACAGAGCAAAGGTTAAGTTGATATGTTGAGAGAAGAGAAAGAGATCATTGTTAATTACTGGGGAAACTACCATTTTAAATTTCTCTGAGAGATTGACGTCATATAATAGCTCCTCCCAAAGAGAAGGGGAAAAACTTTCAGAATTGGAAGTGTGAAATAGAGATAGAGAAAAGTAAGACATTAGAGGGGTTGATGTCATGTAATAGTTCCTCCCAAGAGAAGGGGGAGAACCTTCCATGATTGGAAGTGTGAAACAGAGAAAGAGGACTGTTTGAATTTTAGGATATTTGCATAAACAACCCTTATGCACCCTCACCACACCAGTAAAAAGAAACACCTATAAATACGAGAGTCCACAGGGGCTAAAGGCAGTTGCCGCCTGGAAATGAAGTGAGTTTTCAGTTAGTTACTGCCACAGCCTGTCACCACCTGCAGTTCCCGTGAGTGCCACTCAGAGATAAAGTTAGTTCAAGTTCCCACGCCGCTGTCACCAACCATAGTTACAGTGAGTTCCAGAGTTTCCAGTCAGTTGCAGTTGGGATGCAGTGAGAGGGAGTTAGTCCCCCCCCCCCAGTTCGAATTCCCTACCACTACTTCCTTAGTTACTTCTTTAGGCACCTTCTTTACTGGTGTTGCTGTCATTGGTTGTTGGAACAGTCTGTCAGGTCCTTGCCAGGGCAGGCCTTTGCCAAATGCCTTGTTGCGAGGAGGTAGTGCTGACCTGGGTCAAGAGTGTGGCAACAGGACTCTGCATCATACCATTTAAACAAGAAAACCCAATCATGGTATGTTGAAGCAAATGGCAAATTTATTAAATAAATTTACTCTTTAGAATTTCAAGATATTTTTGTGTGATTTTGTTAAACATATCTTTTAAAATGAGATGTAATTTAGATAATTTATCCATTGTACCGTGTGTGTGTGTGTTAAAGATCAAATGCAGATCAAAATTGGCTCGGAATCTGACAGGATCATAAATTAAAGAACAAATAGGAAACATTTTATCAATCTAACAAGTTTCATTTTTATTAAAGCGTTGTCAAATATCAAGAAAAATCAAAGAAAAAGTGTACTTTTTTATTTTCAGTTTTGTTTGAATTGATTTTTATTGGTCAGTCATGTATCATGTATATTAAAAAAAGAAATAATTCTGTGTGTATGTGAGTTAGTAAAAGTTTTAACATGTCGAAGTAAACATCAAATGATAATGTATATTCGCAATTGTGTATGTGTGTCTAAGAGAAGGAGTTTTAATGTTTTCCCTCTTGTGTGGTCATTAGGGTGATATTCTATTAATCTGGGACTGTTTTTATGTATGTACTGTTTGTAAATTATTTTAGAATGGATTCAAAGAATGATAGTGATGTAATGTTTTAGGCATGTGGTTATAGTTGGTAAAAATGTTATTACTAAGCTTTTAAAGTATTTTCTTCTTAAAGAATTACGTTCTTTTTTAATTTTTTTTTTTTTATAAGCGTTTCACCCCGAATTAAAGTGGCATGAGTAAAATCAAAGTTATGACCAGCATCGTTCCTGTGGAATATGAGAAAGTTTGAAAGTTTGTCGAAATGTAAATCTCTCGTGTTCATAGTACAGGCTTTTAGATTACATGATGTCTCTCCCACATTAGTGAAATTGAGCATATAAAACTGTTTGGAAGCTATCGATGGTTGCATTAGCACAAGGTCACAAGTCATCGTGACCGAATGTTTGAGCATACTAGATTAGATGCTCTTTTCGGAAAACTGGAACTAAGCATAGTTGTGTAAACCACAGGTGCAATTTGTGAGTGTTGGGCAGATATCTGGAACAGGAGTTGATTTTCTAAATGCTGCTTAGATGCGACACAAGGCCGAAAGTAATGGGTACCCAATGAGGATCGAACTCACTACTAAGTTGTAATAGGTTCTCGAGAGACAAGCTGGTTAACTTGAGATGCTCAAGATATCTGGAACAGCAGATGAGTGGGCCCAGAAAATGGGTAGCCAGATATAGATATAAATGAGCTGACTTCATTAAAGCATAAAGAAAGCAGTCACCATAAAGTGTTGATTCCTATATCCACATAGAGCATTTATAAAAATGAACAATCTCTGATATTGAGCACTCTTCCCCTATAAATATACCAAATTTTAAACAATCTCTCTCTCTCTCACACACACACACACACATATATATATATAGAGAGAGAAAGAAACTATTTGCAAGAACTTAAAAGCAGAAACTCAGATATGAAAAGCAATAACAATTCTTTCTCAAAAAGAGCCAAGATTTCAAAATACAAACACTTAGGGAAACGTAATACAAAATATACAAAAACAGTTTTCTTCACGAAGCAAATAATATGTACCTTTTTACTGCAAATTCATAAAATATTGTTGACAAAATAAAACAAAAAACATTAATTTATATGTAAATATTCTTGGGAAATGTATGAAATGCTTCCTGTTGCCAACTATGGGTTAAATAGTAGGCCCTATACCATGAAAAAAATATCACTGTAATTATAAAAAGGAATGTTAGTGCAATATTTACTTGCCAAAAAAAAAAAAAATATATACTGCTCAAAATTGGTTGGTTTTAACACACAATGAGTTGAACTTTTTTATTTAATTATTTCATCTTAAGCAAGGTAATAAAGCCACTAAGATTCAAGTGCATACTGAGTGTGAAAAAATATAAAAGAAAAAGAAAAATATTTTTGAGAAAAGAGAAGAACAAAAGAACTGGCAGAAAGAAGGCAATAAAGCCACTAACACACAAGGGATTACTGAATGTTCCCTGACATCTATAATCTTCCAAAATTTAAATGCAGCATTAATCGCAAGCGTCTGTCTTCCTGATCCCTGTCCTTTATCGTCCTTTTCTCACTAAATTCTTCTTTCTCTTTTCTTCCTTCCTTGCAATTCCCCTGGAGTTTGGGGTGAAATGATTAAAAGAAAAAATAAAATAAAATACAAACTATTCAGGCCAAAATAATATTCATTTCCTATTCAAGAAAAAAATTGAAAACTATACCAATTAAATAAATACATTAACTGCATAACAATGAATGCCAGATTAAAAATTAAATTTTTCTATTTTTATCTTCAGATTAGTTTGAAAAGATGAAAATATCTTTTTTAACAGATCTGAGGATGATAGACATTGTATGAGGAATTTTGGTATTAAGACTGAATCAAAAATGTAATTTCCCTTTTTTTTTTTCACAGTGAAGTTTGACCTATACAAGGCCCAAGAGCCACTTGAGGTAGAAAGTTACATTAACGGGGGAGTTTATAGAGATAAGAGAAAAAGATAACAGTTCACCGTAGACTTGAACAAGTTAAGATTGCAATAATCAGGGAATCATCCGCTTGGGAGTTGGTTTCACAGAGCAGTGGTTCACGGGAAGAAACTGTTCGAGTAAAGTTTTCTGCTCAATACAGGAGAAATGTGTATGGTTAGATACAATGTAAGTGGTATAGTGGCTCCTTGCTGTGAAGGTTAAGCCTGACACTACAAAGGAATGTTGTTCATCCAAGCACATTCCATCAAAGTAACAGAGCAATGAGTCTTGCTACATCCCATCTGTGTTAGAGGTTGCAAGGTGGAAAATAATTTCTTACCCACAACAGGAAGGTGAGTTTTTGATTCTACATTTAAAAAGGAATCCATGTCTCCTTGCTCCCCCACTAAAGAAAACAAAACTATAGATTATATAATGTACTTATTTTTTAATGTCTTGCCAATCAGGAAGTATACAAATGTAATATTCCTTTATCCAATCAAGTTGCTGACTATTGTCAGTGATGGCTCTCCCATGTTCCAATTAGCTCATGACAGATGACACTTTTGACCTTGTACCACATTTAAGCTGTGCTTAGAAAATCACCATAACAGATGACACCTTTAATATTATACCAGATATAATAGAAAAAAATGTGAATTGACATCTCATTTTGTGGTAACCTGTCTTTCTTGTTTTCCATTAACATGCAAAAGCCATTTTTCATCACCTGTAAAAATGCAATGCAAAAATGAAAGGTTAGCATTCCTAGCAAAAAGACAGCTGTAGACAGTGGGACATGTGTTTGATTGTCAAGTGAAAACTTGCAAAGAACCTAAATTCACGTGATGTACGTGAACAGTAGAACACAACATATTATGGTTTTGCACCAAATCCCTGGTACTATTAATCAAATATATTAGTTTCTTTGCTTACTTGCTCATGTTTCTGGTCATTTTGGGCATTGATAATACTTCGATGTTCCAATATTTCATAAAGGCCAACTCCTTTCATATTCTACTGCGGCAGGGGCGATGTCACCCCTGAAATAATAATGATAATAAATGAGAATGTGCCGTAAAACAGAAAAAAACCAAGTGAAAGAGAGACCGTCTTCAAATAACCAAGATGTTGATATGCTGTAAAGACTTTGAAATATTAATGTACAGAAAGCTAATTTAGAAATACAATCTTTTTGTAAGTATACAAAGGATACCAGGTTACTAATAAAATAGTAATAATTGGAAACATTTAAAGAGAAATGGACTTTGACACCATAAGAATTGAGGAGGTTTGATCTAAAACTTTTGTAAACAAGATCTCTAGTTTACAAAAAGAATATCAGAATAATTAATAGCAAGGTGATAAAACAATAGCATTTTGTTGTGAACCTCAAAAACCAATTGGTGAAAAAGTAAATTGTTTATTCTCAGAGAGTTGAAATTGTACTTAAAAGTATGTCATGGAGGTGGGTGGTGTGGTTAAACCAGGGGGAGAAGTCAATAATCAGGTTGTATTCTAAAACTACCAGCCTCTAAGCGTATATTTGTGCGAGCAGACAGAAGCACCAGATGGGTTGGAGAGATGATGAGTTGACAGAGTTGAAGGAAGAGTCTATGAGAAGCACAGGGACGAGATGAGATGAGAGTAGGAGATAAGAGTGGGAAGAGGAGTTGGAAGTTGAACTGTCTTTGAATGCAGTTGAATTGAGGGACATGAGAGATTGAAAGGAAGCATCCGCTTTGTGTTACTCATACTGAGGGTGAAGAAGCAAAATACCACTGCTAACATCTAAATACTGCTACTGAGATGAACGTCAAAGGTTGTAATAGTTGCGCTAAAACCAGACAAAACAAAACAAAAAAAAGGGTTAAATGAAGGCCACATTTCTTCTTTACCAAAATTATTCAACTTTGTGCAACAAGAATTTTTTTTTGTTGATATATAAAACTTTTTGTCCTTCCAAAACAGCATGAACTTGGTTATATTTAATTTTTTGTTAACCCGATTCTCACCTGACAAAAATCGAAGGTAGACTAACGGGGAGCTTCTGGGTTTCTACGATCTGATGACTGCTCTCCAGGATCAAAAAGTTACGTGACTGGAGGGTGGCATCAGACTAACACTGGAAATGAGAGACTTGTGTCTAACCTGTAATACTGAACCAATGGCCGGACTGGTGGAGTGTGTCAGTCCAGTGAGGTGAAGATATAGTGTTACACTACCAGACACAAAGCAAGGTCTTCGGTGAATGGAGTCCTGGTTTTGTTATTGGCAGTTTTGTCATAAAATGGGAAACCAGTCTTTTTTAATTTCTGTTGACATGCAGAATCCATTTTTTATCACTTGTAAGAAGGCAATGCTAAAAGGAAAGGTTAGCATTCCTGGTGAAAAGACTTGCAGGCTGTGGATTGTTGCATTCAGTTCTCAAGTAAAAACTCATAAGGAACTCAAATTCGTCTTTATAGTGGGCAGTGTATAGAAAGGGTGCATCTATTTCAAGTAAGTGATCCCTATAATGTTTGAAGCAACACTAAAAAAAAAAAAAAAAAAATTAAATATTTACACACATAATTCTCAATTTAATTACTAAATAAAATTCCCTGAAAAATTCCACTGAAATTTTGTGGTTTTAGGACATGTACCAGATGATGAAAGAGCTGTGCTGGAATATGGCTAGAAAATATGAATGAAGAAATAAACACACATTGTATAGGATAAATTGTATATAACGAGAAAGTTTAATATCTTTTCTCTAAATGTAAGAAACAGTCAAGTTTTCTATTTATATTTCAGTCTAGCAGACATTTTCTTTTTCAAATTTTACTATGCCTAGAAAATTAATAACTTTTAGCATTTATTTTCAGTTTTAAATTATATATATATATATATATATAATACCTTGTTTTAAAGGCATAACTGAAGAGTGATACAATCAATCTCAAAAAATTGCTTATAAGCCTATAAAAAAAAAAAAAATGGTATTAAATGAGTTGATATGCTGTTAAAAAAGTCCTATTATAATTGTGCTTATCCCTCCCTTTGTTAGTTTGCACCCCCTGCCAATAGCTCATAAATAAGGGACTGTTCTGTTTTGATCACATTAAAAGATGTAAATGATATCAGATACGCTACATGGTTTCGGTAAGAAAATCAAAGTCAGGATAATAGAAGTGTTTAAAGTCTGTTTCAGTGAAATTGAAAAAAAATGTCAATTTCAAATCTACTCATGATTATTATTGCAATATTTTGCTAAAGCTGTTAAACTCAAATATTTAACAATGCAATATGGGAATTTTTGTGGATATTTTGTCATAGCCATGAGCTTATTTAATCATTAATTCAAGAATTAAGATCCCTTAAAGTATTAAATAAAAAAAAAAACTGAAATTTTCATGGTTATTTCTAGTAATAAACAGGAAAGAAGTTTGGACCTCTTCAGTGCTTGAGATTAGGAATCAGTAGACAATTCCCTGTGAAAATGTCAAAATTGCTTACTGAACCATTGTTATTCATTTCCAGTTCATATTTCTTGTCTTTATTTTTCTTGCTATTTTATCCCAATTCTCTCCAATCGTTTTCACGTTTCTTTTTATGACTCCAGTAAGCAGTGCCAGAACAGGAACAAAACAAGTTTCCTATCCATGTCTTTTATTCAAGAGTGACAAAAGGAAGTTTAAGAAATTCAGATAATAACAGACGTAAGACTTAAATTAAGCAATAAAAAATTGGATAATGAAGACTAGTCATGTGGCTAAATTTTAATAATTTTTTTTTTGTACTTAATTGGTAAGGTGCTGTCACATGGAATAGTAAAGGATAAAGAAGAAAATTTAAAACTTGGAAGATTACACTAAACTTTTAATCCATGCTACTTACTTAACAGTCACAAAAAAAAAAAAAAAAAAAAAAAAAAAAGCCTGAGCATTTTAATAAAAAGCAAAAACGGAGATTAAATTTTACACATTTTTCTATATTTGCCTTTACTGCTTAACATTTAATCCATCTCATAAGTATTGGCACTCAATGCTCAACCCTCCTTATGTATACTTTGCTATAATATATGATGACAGCATCACAAATAACGCTAGCAGGGAAACTTTACAAAATATATATTTACAGGGCAGGTAGGCTGTTGAATGCTGAAGGGTTTAAAGCACATCTCATTTAGATTAGCTGTCAAGCACTCCATAGCTGAGTGGTCTAAATCACACCAGCTGAGATGGTGCATCTTCCTATAAAGGAGGATGCAAGTTCAAATCTTATGGAAAGGCACATTTCTTTTTTTTTTAAAGTTTTAAGTCTACTGGCCAGTAAACAAAATAAATTATCCCATCCTCCCAAATGTTCTACTCAATTTTGGGCATCCACTAAAAGAAATGCTTAAAGTAATAAAAATATATCTGATTAAAAATGAAAATTCATTAATTCTTTAAAAATGGCATTGTCTGAGTTTTGGATATGAAGTTGAGCACATATGAAATAAAAATTTGAATGAGATGTGCTTTAAGGCAAAGAGAATCTTGTTTGAGCCGTCTAATGCACAACAAAGGTTCAATTTCTACTGGAGGACATGTTTTCTTGATTTCGATAGTTGTTAAGTTTTCAGAATAACAATCTCATTCAATTTATGTTGGTTATATACAATTCATGTAAGATTTGATGTGCCAGAAATAATTTTTGTACTATTTAAAAGACTAACATTTTAGCAAAACAAGAAAAAATAAAATAAGCTAAAACAAAGTTAAAAATATGAGAACAAAAAAACGTTCATTGACAATAAATTTTAATTTTGTCAAATGTGACAGTTTGTTATTTTTTTTATATTTTTTATTTTTTTAAAATGGCTGAAATGAAGTCAAAAGAGTATAATTATAGAAGCAGGAAGTGCATTAGGCTCCTTAGACCAAAGCTTGCCATAATGCACTCACATAGCAAACAGGGGAAAAAAAAAGAAAAGTAAAATGAAAATGTGATTTTGTTTTTAATTTCTCTTGTAAATTTAACAAAGAGGAGAAAAAAAATTAACTTTTGAAAAGTAAATTTAGCTGTATTTTTTTTTTAAAGCTAATCTACAAAATATGGTTAACAATACAATGTACACTGCAAGATGATTTTGTACAGAAAATTTTTATTGAAATGCTCACATACTGTACAACTTTGATTTTTCTTTTTTTAAAATATTTGGAGACCTTTTTTTCATTCCTTTTTGGTTTTGTAAGACAAGTCAGCACAAAGAGAACGTCACAATGCTTTTTATACGTTGCATGTGGATGCAGCACAGTCAATTTAGTCACAGGTACATTAGTATTGGTTATGGAACAGACCAATGTGTTATCTTTTCGGTGCACACTACACTCAAAACAATTGCGTGCAACAAGGCCTTATCATTTGGCTATTGAAGAGCAGGCTTTGAGACCTGAAAAATTTCCAGCTTTCTTTTTATTTTCATATACATCAATGATGCTGGCTTTAAAAAACAAAAAAAAGAGTAGGTAATCAATCTACTACAAGGGTAGAATTAAAGAAAATAATTAGGTGAAACAGCAGATGATAGAAAGAAAATTGTGTTCAAAGAGAGGAAAAAAAAAAAAAAAAAAAAGTAAAATTAATGTGATAAAAAACATAAATAAAATTAAAAAAATTTTTTTTTTCTTTTTTTTATCACTTGGGCAATTTAGTTTGTTTTTTTTTTCCCCCAAGTCTAAAGCCTGCTGGTGTTTTATTTTTTGTTATTTTAACAGCTTATCAACTCTTTGTAGGTTATTTAAAGCCAAAATATCTTTCAGATCATAGGTGATTGCTTACAGTAACTGGTATTCCCAAGGCCTGTTGGTGAAATAAATTTACTAAATGAGCCACAACCCCCGCCCCTAGCAGATATTTAAGCTAATTAGGTTACATTAAATTTATCACAATCCCTGCAACGAAGGGCGCAGGATGTGAAAGACGTTCTCAGAGTTTTGATACTAGAATCACGTCAGGTTCTTAAGAACCTACATGTTTAAGAGATAAGCCACAGTTCTCTCCCTTTAAAGTTTTAAGCCATTCATTATATAAATCAACCTGAGTGACCCTGAGACCCCAAATCAACCTCACCCAAAATAATTTTAAAATGAGATTCAAAAATAAAGATATTTTTGTAACTTAATTTTTTTCTAAGTTTATTTTTCTAATTTGTATGTGTAGTTAAAAAAAAAAAAAAAAAAAAAAAGAGAGCAAGCAATAATAATAAAAAAATTAAATTAGTCAAGACATTCGTAGAAAAAGATTTTGTGTATTAGAAAACATCCTGGCTGGTGGTGTTTTTGTCTGTCGCCATATCAAGGGTGAGAGAGAAAAAGAAAGCATTTAGCATGAAAATGGAGGGAGGAGATGATAAGAAAAAAAAAGAGAGAAAAATGTACATGCAAAAACTGAAAGGAAGAAAAAAAAAAAAAAGCATAAAAATAAAAAATAAAGAGTTTAACATTAAACTCAAATAGGATGAAACCAAAATAATGTTGCATCAGCTCTTTTTAAGAGGGTCTGCCAGCCTCTAGAATAAGCATTTGAAGCCTGGGATTTTAATTAGGTTCAAGCATTGAATGCAGACAGATAAAGGCAGGTATTCAACCAGCTGAGCTACCAAGCAGACGTGTGTGTGTGTGTATATATATATATATATATATATATATATATATATATATATATATGCATGCCCCCACACACACACTTCATCAGGGGGAGAGGAATAGACAATGGGGAAATAAATTGGTGGGAAAATTTAACCTGAATAATAGTCTCCACATACCCAGTCAATTAAAGTGATTATATATATATATATATATATATATATATATATATATATATATATATATATATAAACCTCCTTTTTAGTTTTTGACAGAATACACATGATGCACTTTCACCCCATCCTATTTAATCAGAAATGTCTGAAGAATGCTATTGAGATCACATGAGAGAGAAAGAGAGAGAGAGTCTTTTCATAATGGGGGTGGGGATTCTAGAGAAAATTGACAAATCCAGAATTTTAGAATAAAATTGTAATCTTTTGTGATGGTATGTATATAAATTTGCCCATGACAATTCCTTAAAAAAGCCTCACCCCCATGGATATTAGCCACCAGCATACATAGTACATATATAGTATGTGTGCATGCATATACAAATACTAAATAACAAATTGTACATAGGTGGAAAAATATTTGATTTAAAAGAAAATTTTATCTAAATTATGCCAGTAAAAATAAAAATTCCTTAAGCCATTCAAAAAAAAAAAAAAAAAAAAAAAAAAAAAAAAAAAAAAAAATCAAAAAATAGTCTTAAAGCAAGTCAATTTGAAAAATCTTCCAAACACTATGTTTCTCTTTTGTAATTATTACTTTTCCCTATTTTTCAATGAAATATACAACTATAGAGAATAAAGATATGTTCAGTCGATTCTTTTATTTTTATGGCATTTATTAACAAGAGTATGATTACAGCATCAAGATTCGTACCATCTTGGCAACAAACCAAGAACTAAGCTTTGGCTGCACACAATAGCCAGGACATTTTTCTGTTTTTTTTTTTTTTTGTTTTGTCACTTTTATCAAAAATATATACATTCTTTCACATGAAATCAGTCTGGAGATTTTGTCCATAAAGCTTAACCAAGCTGACTGTGTTTTATATATATATATATATATATATATATATATATACGCGTGTGTATGTATGTGTGTGTGTGTGTATATATATATATATATATATATATACACACACACGCGTGTATGTGTGTGTGTGTATGTATGTATGTATGTATGTATGCATATATATTTTTTTCCTCTCTCCACCCTTCCCCTCAACCTATGAGCCCTGCCTTGTTTTACATTCAAGAATTCAGTACAACTTGGCAGAGACAAACCACCTTCTTCTTAAGTACTTCTGCAATGAATGTGGTGAAGGAAACCTGTAGTGAAGTTAGAATGGATGAAAAGTTTGGGGCCAAGAAAATGCCAGAAATGTTTTTCAATACACAATTAAGACATTTTTTATTAACAATACTTACACAGTACAGTCTACTAAGGACCACTGTTTCTCACCATAAAAAATGAGGGGGTCCGGGCCTTTTTCTTTTTCTTAATTTATCATACAGAAATGTCATATACAACAAAAATCTTTTTTCCTTTCTTTCCCTTTTTTAAAAATTTTTTTTTCTATTTTTTTTTTTTTGTATGATTGTGATGAAATGAAGTTGATGTAAAAACAGTAACTGGCCACCAATGGACTGGGCTTATTTTTATTGTCAACAATGTTCATATTTGACATCCCTAATCAAATTTGCGTTTTTTTTTCTTCCCATTTTTGTAAAATACTTAGAACAGTTGTCCCATTCTTTCTCCTGCTGCTGCCTGTTTTGTGTTCATTTTTGCAGATACATGCAGCATAGACTGGGGGGTGCTGCTGTCAATAAATGAGCCATCTATTGTTGCAGGTGTTAAAGCCACAATGGGTAGATGATAATGACCATGATGCTCCTTAGAAACCAGGAACAAGTGATGGAAAGTCATCTGCTGTAGAGAAAGAAAGTGGCAATATAATAAAAAAAAAAAAAATGCCACATTAAGGATAACTACAACATCGTAATAAAACGGAAATTATATTATTTCCCTTGGTCGTGTAGGCATTCCTGCTTGAAGGTGGATACTTTGCCTGTTTTTTTTTTGTTTTTTTTGTAAAAACAATTCAATATTCACCCTCCATGATGACATGAAATCAGTTTTTTTTTTCCTCCAGTAAAAAGAGAGACCACAATCATGGTGGGCGAATTTTGGCCAAAGGAATTTTTTCTTTTAAATTGTTGACTTTGGAGCCATCAACTGAACAGTGTTCTGTCATACTTTCTTGGCCAACTGATATATAGCAGTTTTTTGCACTATATATATATATATATATATATATATATATATATATATATACACACACACGGCATGCTTTCTAGCTTGATTGTAACCTCCTGATACCCCACTTTAACTTTTAACATAAAATAAAGCTTAGAAGAAATTCTTTTGTTTAGTTTTCTTTTGTCCAAGCAGAAAGTTCATAAGAGAGCACAGTTCAATTTGACAGCAGCTAAATTGGTCGTTGATGAACTAAAAAAAAAGTGGGGAGGGAAAGAGGAAAAGTGCCATCCTGATGAGTTGACATTGTGGATTTAGAAATGTGGAATGCTAATTTGCTGCAATGAGGTAGCCCCATTAATATGAGGGCCAGTTAACAGATAAGAGTCAGCCCAATTGTTGCTGGTGCATAGAAACTCAGACCCTCTGTTTTACTAACTGCCATCGTCTTCATCATCCAAGTTCATTCCTCAACACAGTTATTTGCCAATAGTAACTACACAGCAAAACCAGCAAAGTCTTTTAGTTAGTCCCTAGGTGGCCAGTCGAGGCCGTTTCGATGAGGGTGCATTTACTTCAGCATCTTCATCATCTTCCTCCTCTTCTGAATCTTCATCAGGATAATCCACCAAACCAACCTGGAAAAATAAAGATTCATTAGTTGAAGTTGAAATTAAAAACTTAACCTCAAAGCAAATGTGAGATAATTTTTTTTTTTTTAATAAAACACAAAACATTTACACTTCAAGTAGAGATAGAAAGCGAAACCTAAAACATTTAACTCTCAAACTATATCACACACAACCAAATATAAGAAAATCTTTAGATCAAAAATGGCCTGGTACTTAGCCAACTGCATTTTAATATATCAACAACTGATTGCAAAAAAAAAAAAAAAAAAAAAAAAAGCAGCCAAAAGGACATTTTTCTTCATTTGACATTACTATTGTATACTCCCTTGGTAACATTTTTAGAATTTTTTTTTTCTGCAACAACAAATAGTACAGATATTTCTTTCAACTGTTTGCACTGCATAAATTCACTAAAATATCTTGCAAGTATCTGCATTTATACTTTTCTCAAGAATTGATAAAAATGTTTAACAATTTGTTATTAGACTATTTTTACAAGATTAGTGTTTAATCCTTTTGTTGTTAATACTCAAAAAAAAAAAAAAAAAAAAAAAGGTCTAGTTTCACGTTTTCGGTTTAAAACTCTAAAAATAGCCTTTTAAAAATATAAATTGCCAAGAGAGAATCTATGGTAATAGCAGTGTCAATTGAAAACTCACCCTTTATACAGTATTATTTTTGCGTGTATAAATGTTAAACTTTGCTCAATTTTTACAAGCAAAATATAATTATTCGACTGCATCAGAATAGTACTGTTATTTTGCTATAAAGATATGCAGAGATTATAGTGGATATCAGTGGAGAAAATGGAATTAGCAAGGAGAGTTTAAATCTAACATAATTTGTTACATTCACTCTGGCACAAATGCTATTGGGAAAAACATGAATGTCTTTCTTTTACTGAGCTATCAATTAAATAGCAAGGTACAGTAGTCTCTTTAGCTTTGGGTGGTAACGAGTCTAATATAAAAAAAAATCTAAATTCCAAATCAGGGATAAGCCAACTATTTTATCAAGAATTCATAGCAGATCACAAATGAAAGTAACCTGTGGCAAATCATAATTGCCTGCATCATGAAAACAGCATTTGCATTGTTGTTTTTTATTTATTTATTCATGAAACATTAGACAAACAAAAGAGCAAAAGAAATATTCTGTCAATTGTGTGTATAAAGTTTTTAAAGGTAACAGTAAATAAAAGTTCTAAACAATGAACATATACCTTTCTTGTGACTACAGATTTCTCCTCGCTTGGAGGAGGTGTATTGCTAGTATTGGAAGTAATACTAGAACCAGTTCTTCCCGGACTCCCAGGACTTTTTGGACTTGTTGGACTTCCTGGGCTTTTGGGACTTCCTGAACCTCCTACAGAAATATTACTTTTGATATTGATGCTTATAGGCGAGGTTTTACCATGCAATTTGATAGGTCCATCTTTCCCCAACTCTGACTGCTCTTTTGCTGAAAGAACACCATATCAAATATTAACTGTTATAATAATAAAATATCCATGTTAAAACAATAAACATGATTTAATTGAGAATTAATCCAATTGTATGTATGGAAAAATACAAAGCAAATACAGTTTTTGACCAAAGTATGTTTATAAACATATGAATAAAATATTACCTCTCTTACTCTCTATAAATCTATTTATTTGGTCAAAGTCAGCATCCAGCTTGTTTTTAAGAATTTCTCCCATTGGTACAATGCTTTCCCCATCATCAAGGTCGTCATCTTGATTGAAGTACATGTCTTCCTCTTCATCAAGAGTTCGCTCATCCCGACGGAAACGATTATTTCGAAGAATAGAGGGCATACTATAAAAGAAACCACCATAAAATTAAAATTTACATTACATAACACAAATTTTATATCAAGATTATGTATTTGAAGATATTGTTTTAATAAAACCAGCCCTAGACATAATAGTATTATTCTAAATATAAAAAGATCATTTTCATAAACAATGTTTAATTTGTAGTGAAAAGATATGCATGTCTAAATTAGAAAAAAAATTATAGCTTTTTTTATTTTTTAAAACTTGTTTTTCTATTTTTTAAAGACCTTAAATTCAAGAAAAAAATTAAATAGTATCAATTTAGCTAGAACAGTTAACAAAAGATCGAAAATAGAGAACACGCACATGAAAACTATCACAAAATGTTGAAAACGTTTTCATTTTTTGTAAAACTACCTTTCTGGTGCATTTTTTTCCCGAATTCTGTCTTCCTGTTGTTCATACCGATGTTTCAGAGATTTGAAAGTGTTAACATAATTAACATTTTCCAGATCTTTAATATGATTTTCAGCAATGTTTGTACATAGAGACCGGATATCCTCCTTGAAAAGAAAACATTTTTAAAGATATTAACAAGATATTGCTAATAAAATTAGATCAACTGGATCAAATCATAAATTTTTTTTTCTATCTCATGATTTTTTTTTTTTTAAACAAGAGAATTAGAAAACCCAGGAAATGATTTTTACAAAAGTATACAAAAAAAAAAAAACAGATGCAATTTTAGCTTCTGCTGAAGATAATGTAAGCAATTTGATTATTTCATTTCTTTTGATGAAGAAAAAAATATAATTTAATCTATGAAGCATTATTTTATACATGATAGTAAATGAAATACAATCTTAATATTTGCCAATTAATATTTAGTTTCTGAAATGTTGAGATAAAGTGAGACAATGATCCCATATCAAACATCAAACACTAGATACTGACTTTGCTAGCAAAAAAAAAAAAAAAAAAAAAAAAAATTATGGAAAAAGTTTCCATTTAAGGATAAAAAAAAAAAAAAGTTTTTATGATCTTTCAACCAGTATTTCTTTGATGTTTTACAGAATATAATAAAAGCCATTTCCTTGAAAGGAACTGGACACAAAGATTATTTAGCTATGCAAATCCTTTTGAATAAATTGGATTATTGTTTATTAAAAGACAAAATTATCATTAATTACTAAGATAAATAAAGATAACTGGTCAAGAGAAATATTTGTGATTACCATTTTGACAAACTCAAACATTTCGATCATGGCAGAATTCAGCAGATTGTATCGGTCACCATTTGCATTAAAAGCATCTACAACTGGTTGAAATAGATTTCCCTTAGTGATATATCTGTTGTAAAATTCCTCTTTCAAACCAATAATCTTTCTCATAAATCGCAAGGCACCTGAAAGGAAAAATAGACAAAAACAAATAATTATTCCAAATAATGCAATGTACAATTTTGTCAATTTACAAAAAACTACACTTGATTATTCAAAGCAGGTTTATTTTTGTGCCCTTATCAGTTAGAAAGTTAAAAACAATTCTACTTTAAATATCATTGGGAATCGGGTCGTATTATTAAAGCTATATTAAATTCAAAGATTTTTTTTATAGCAGAACAGCAGGGAGCAAAACTCATTTTTCACACTAAAATTCCAATTGCATTTTACAAAATAGGAAGATTTATAGCAAGTCAAAAATAAACTTATTGTTCATTACTTTCAGATGATATTAAATATAACAAAATTGAGATTTGAGTAGCATAGAAAAAAGTACCTCATCAAGTATCATACAAAAAGATACCTCAACAAAATAAAAATGACACTATCATCAATAAGTAAGTTATTGTATAAGATATATTTAAAATAAGAAAGAAAGAAAGCTACTTACACAAGGCTAGAAAAGCATGCTGGGACTTGAGTAGAACAAGGACTCTTCGTAAAAGATCCTTACTAATGATATAATTTTTAATGTGATAGGTATGATGTTCAACACAAAATGACAGCAACTCCATTATAAGACTCAGAAGTTGGGCTGTTTGGTAGTCATCTGCTTAAGAAAAGAAATTAAAATTTATTTACAACTTTCTAAACTATTCATATAATATTATTCTGTCAGACTTCTGTTGGATTTACATTAATGCCTGACAACCAACAATTACTGTTTTTTTCTCTCTCCATTTTCAATGTACAACATACAGAATGAGTGTCAAAAAACAAATTTTACATAAAAAAAAAAAAAAACAGCAAAAATACAGTATGTAAAACATCAATTTTTCTACCCAACTACAAGAAATATTTAGCATGTCGGAGAAAATGACTAATGTATAATAAAAGAGGAGTAGATATAAAGTCAGAGGAATAATGATAAGCTCATCCCTTATCTATGTATATACCAGATTCAAAAGTAGTCAGAACTAAAATTTCTGACTCAGATGAGTTGTAATTTTAATTACAACTCTTTTCTCTGTATTTACCTGAGCCTCTCTACAAAGGTATGTCATAGCAGAACACCAATTTTTACATGCGGTATACCAAGCAAGTATAATTGGGCAAAAAATTTGCAAGCAAGATTCTGTCTGGGTTACTCCCCACCCAAAGACAGATTTCAACAAGGGTAGAGTTTTGGCAAACTCATGTTGTGACACTATAAATGCAATACTTTATGCGAACAAGTTTTGATATTTAATAGATCCTACCAGTAATATTATTTAAATATTTGGCAACTTTTTGCTATGTGCTGCCTTAGGGTTTTAAAAATCATTCAGTGTGTCAACAGTATAGGTATTTTTATACAAGTCAAGATCAATATACCTGTTCTACAATGTATTTTCTAAACATTCAGGTGTAGGCAACTTTGTTGTGGACTAAACATTCAGGTGTTGTGGACTTTTATGTAAGAGAAAATTCACTCACAGGAATAAGTTAAACCAAAGGCCAAAAGAAGAGCAAAAACAATTTTATTCAAACAGATAAAAGATCCGGAAGAAAATTAATACCCGCAGACTTTTCTAAATTTTCATCTTCTACAGACTGCCTTAGTTCAACAAATTGTGCCATTGGAAATTGCTTGGCGTGACACAGGTTGCAGATCTCTGATAAAAAAAGCTAATTACAAATCAACTAGATGAATATTTAAAAGTGGTTCATCAATTATTATTTTGAGCCATTAATTTAAGAACATTTAAGATATATAGAAAAAAAAAACAAAATACACAAAGAAACCCTAACTATTTTATATCCTTTAATCTTGTAAGATATTAATCCAAAAAAGTTTACAAATAAAAGTTCAATTCATTCCTGTTATAATTTTTTTTATTTGATTATATTAAATTCCTATTGTCTAACTTAAAATTGACAAATCAAAAGAAACATACCTTTGCTAGGCTTATTATCGGTAGTATTTGCAAATAATGGGGCTGTTAACACATGCATACTATGTTTGTAGAAAAAGCTGAGAAATTCAGTCTTCTCTGTTTTCTATGAAAAAGAAAAAAAATTGCATTCACATTAGGAAACATCAAAATCTATAATGGCAAAATACATTTTTGTACAAAGGGATAATTTGCAGTTAGGAAAAGATTGTTTAATATTCTACCACTTTAGTAATTTGATGGACATATTTGTATAGAGGGCAAGAAATTTTGTGTCAAAATTAAGATCTAAAACAAAGTTTCCTTTATATAAGAGCATGGCTGATGCTAACCAGCAGGTGACTAACACATTACACCTTCTTGGGCTAATGTTTCCTACTGAAATTATTTGCTAGGTCTCCTACTAGAAATGTTAATTTACTGTGTTTTAAACAATTTTACTAGACATAATCTATCTTACACATTTATAAATGTAATATCCAGCCATGCATTAAATATTGCTTTTAGATCTGGTCTGGTGATTCTAATATATATAAGATTTTGGATTAAATAATAATAATAATAATAATAAAAATCTGCAAGGTTATTGGTCCTGATCTGACATCTCAGTTTCAAACACTTTCCCACATCTGCAACATACCTTCATTGAGCATTTTCTATAAATATTTTCATAGTAATTGTTCTCATGAGCTTCTCTTTGGTACCTTGATTTCACTAATTTAAACATCACACTGAATTGTGGCAGCTAAGGCTTATCATTTTAAAGATGTGACCATATGTTCTATGCTAAGAGTTCTCACACTTATCACTTATGGAACTCTTTTCCAGCCTATTGCTTTCCAGTCAACTTTGATATTCAAAAATTTAAATGCAATGTCATCTTAATTCCTATTCTTTTATTGTTCTTTCTCCTTAATATCTTTGTGGCTTTATTGTCTTGTTTGGGATGAAATGATTAAAAAAAATTGTTTTGGCAAGTTTATTGGCTTATATCAAACCACAATATAAAAACAGCCATTTCATAAACTTAACTTTTATATATTTATAACCTGAAACAAAATTGTTAACATTAAAATTTCAAATTATTTTTTCAAGATATCTATGACCAGCAGTTTTATGTAAATATTCTACTTCTGATTAGACAAAGAATAAATCAAATGTACAAAATAAAATTTATTTTAAGTTATTTATCCTTAAAGAGGTTACAAACAAAGTGGTACTTGAGTGAAAGAACAGCAACACGTGTAGATGAAAGAGGTTTATTCTAAAGAGAATACACTATGACAAGACAGGGAATAAGGTGGTAGGCTAGTAATTACTGAAGCAAGTTACAGGTATCTCATATGCTCACTATATATGCTTACTAATATAGTCAGTCCACATAGGCAATAGGAAGTGTGGGACATTTCATAATAACATTATACAAATTCAGTAGATAAATAAAATGTAAATTAAAAGATTTTAAAGAGACATATTCAAGAACTTCTATAATATTATTCCAGTTTCTTATGAGACTTTGGCACTTATATTTTACTTGGAAAGAAGGAAGTTTCATCCCTAAAGTGGTTCAAATCTCTGTACTAATGCTCTGTATTTTACTTTATTAGATGATTTGTCCTACATATCTCTTTAGATGAACGATCTACAAAGAGTTTTGAGTTTGATTTTTGTTTAATGGTATATCAACCTCTGTGGGTTATTTAATGCCAAAAAGGTGGGATTTTAAGGTATTTTTTAATGTTTGGTTATAGTGAGAAGGTTGATTTAGTCAGATTCTAAATTTTTTTGTTTTTATTCTTTTTTTATTTTAGAAAACTGAAAATGTCTTCTAGTTTTGTATTCAAAAATGTTTTGCTGAGAATTATTTCCCTTCAAAAATGTGTTATGGTAATAATTTTTTCTATAAAAGTGTATTTTTATACTTTTATAGTGTTTTGACCACAGTTTGGGGGTTAACTATTTGCCCAAAAAAATCTTGATTATCATTCAATTGTTATCAGTTGAATAAAATCAATTTCATATCTTTAAAATGCTCCAACTAAAATAAAAATTATTTAGTATTGAAATCATCAAGTATTTATTTTACTTAATGCAAATATTTTCTTTAAAGAATCTTTAGAAGCAAGATAGGATTATTTTTCTAAATAAAAAAGCGCTCACATTGGCAGTTGCAAGCATGTTTTCAGGATCAATCAGCAGGCGGATGATGGCCATCAACTGCATTGCACCCCCTAATTCTGCAAAAAAAAAAAGGAGGGGAAAAAACAATAAAACATAAAATAAGGCTTCTTCATATTCTTGGTTTAATTAACAAAAATTAAAAGGACAAAGTTTTCTGAATTTTTTTTTTAAATTCTAGTGATATAGATTCTCAATTTTGAACAACAGATATTTGTATTAGCAGAAACATACTACTTCACTGGGTTGGAGACATTAACAAGTGTTACTAGTCATAAAATAGGAGTAAAACTAAAAAACCTCATTTTATAAACAACAAATATTGTTTCTATCAAAACAAGTATACAATTCTTTTGTATCTTTTCAAAAATTTATTTCTTAATTTTCATTTCTAGTTTTTAGATATAACCGTTTCAGAAAATGTATAGCTCAAATTCTAATCAATTTATTTCTATACTTTTAACAGATTTCACCACATATACAAATTTAGGACGCATCTTGATAATGCAAAATACTGAAAATCAACCTGGTACTTATGCATTAAAATATATTTTAGTGAAACTGTGCATAAAAAATCTTATTTCATATATATAATTCATATATTTTGAGCAGAAAATATACAAATGATCTATAACAGTCTCCAACTCTGAAGAAAACAAAATTTTTAAATTACAAAAATCTTTAAGTCTATAAAGTGCTGAACGTTTTTTGGTTCATACCAGTTTAAAAAGTTAAGCTCTGGAGGAAAGAGGAGTCTACAAAATGTAAATCTTAATAGCTTTGATAGTCAAGCTTAATCAGAACTGCAAGGAGAAACATTTCTCTTTTTCTTAAATAGCTAAATATAAAGAAAATGTACACTTTAATCCTATTCTACTGAAAAGATTTTGATTAGCAAATATACAAACTGATAGTCCTACTTTAATCCAGTATTGTTCAGGTTTGTTATGCATACATAACTAAACAGGTTATATATTCCATGCAATGATTACTATACAAAATTCAAATTGAAGCAAATGCCTCCACCCAATTAAAAATACAATTAATTCAGAACTCACCTGGATCAGTATCATTGATCATCTGTTCAATGACTAGGTTGATCAATAAATCTTCCTAAAAAATAAAAATGATGTAAAATTAAAAATTCCATTCAATAATTATATAAAATTTCTAGCCAAATAAAAAATGTTATCAACTATTTATTTCAATATCCACCTGGTAAACTTTACCAAAATATTATGTGTAAAAGAGAGAGACTTTCAAATCAAGGAACAATTTAGTCATGATTTTTATTAGCAATATGTATTTTAATCAATGACCTTTGCCATTTATTCAAAGAAAAGAAAAAAAAGGTTCATAAACAACAATTAAATAAAAAACTAAGACAAAAACTAACATCATCCTGACTTTGTCCCTCCTGAAGAATGAATTCCCGAACCATGGACGGACTGAACTCCACAATATATGAAAATATGTCGATGGCTGCAGTCTTCATCTGTTCATCATCTAAACCCTAAAAGGCAGAAAAACAAAATGCATTAGAGAAAAAACTAAACAGATTAGAAGTTATTGCCAAAATAATTCAACTTCCTTCAATAAGTGTTCCATATCATACCCAGTTGTGGTTGTAGTACATGAAGCCTTAAAAAGCTTGGAGTCAAATGTTTAAAAAAGTGAATTTCGTTTTGCTTGCTAAATGGCATTAGAAGCATTTAGTTTTAACTAACCACATTAAGAACTGATCGCACTGTAACAAAAATATTTAAATAAATGCTAAGATTTTTATGGCTTTAATTTTATCCTTGAATTTGGTCAAATCTATATCAGAAATAGAATTAAATGTTTCCTGAAAAATGAACCAAGAAAAGTTAAAATATCTTTATAAAAGATATGAATATCCAAATCGGACTCAACAGATGAGTAGCTATTATTTTAATGACCATCTTAAAAGTTTTAATTCTGAGAAAAATATTTAATGGCAAGACAAAATAATTCAAGTGAATTTGATAAAAGAAAGATTAAAAAAAGCAATACAGACAATTTTGAAGAAAAATATTTTAATTATACTTACCAAAATTATTTCAATAGCTGACAAAATTCCAAGGTTAGATAAAGTCTGAAAAGAAAAATTAGTTTAAACAATATTAATTCCTAATATAAGAATTCAACAGAGCACTTAAAAAAATTCTAACTAATAATGCTTTTTACATAATGTTAAAAGTATTTTCAGAATTGAAACCCATTTTATGATCTTCAGGAAAAATAAAAATGATAATATAATGCAAAACAGTATTTTCACTTTATATTGGACACTGTCCTAGTTTTTTTTAATGATGCATCTGATTTTTATTCAAAGGGTCAATTTTCGAAATGCCATGTCTTATTTCAGCAATTTTAAAATATTTCAAGATGTTATTTTTTTTTGCATGTTTATATGAATTTCATTCAAAGTTTTGTATTCAAGTGAATCAAGGCGAATGTAAACCAACATATTCAGAGGGGGGAGGGGAGAATCAGTAACAACAATATTCTTGAAAACTTGCAAGATGTGAATTTTTTTAATTCAATATAAAACCAAATAAATTACTGTACCCTAAAAGCCATACAAGGTTTTAAAAACAATAGTGTATCCTTTAAATCACCTACAGTTATATCCAATACAATTTCTTAGGCAATGTTTGAAGGAAGATAAAATAGATGAGATTGTTTTGAAGTGCTATTACCTTAACTAATATTTATAAAAATTATTCTGCTTGCTTTCAAGTATTTCTTACAGGATTTCATTTCACATCAGTCAGGTGTGTGCAAAAGTTTCCAGACAATTTTTTTTTTTCAGGTGTATATTCAGTATCAAATTAAAAAAAAAAAAAAAAAAAAATTTTTTTTTTTTAATTAATATTGTTAGCTCTGTGTGTGTGTGTGTGTGTAAAAAAAATTGTTATTTTTAATTAATATTTTTTAGCTGTGTGTGTGTGTGTGTGTGTGTGTGTGTGTGTGTGTGTGTGTGTAAAAAAAAAAATTTTTTTTTTTTTTTTACACGCAGACACACACAGAGCTAACAATTAATATTAATAACTTATAAACAGACATTTATAAAGTTGAAATTATTAATAAATATTTATAATTAATATAGCATTATAAAACATTTATTTATGAAGTGCAAACCCAGCAAAACTCAAATATCATTATCAATATACTGTACTCTAGTTATATTTCTTCTCTCATCTGAGCAGCAAGTAATTTCATTTGTAAATTACTTTTGTAATTTACAACAAATGTTGGTTCTTGTCTGTTGGCACAGAAATTAAAAGCAAGAATTGTTGTTAAACATTTATTTCCATATTGTACTGGCATTTTTCAGCTTTGTACTTTTTAAAATATCTAATAGTCATTTTGACAATTTATTTTTCATATAAACCAAATTTTTACAAAAAAATCTTAAAAACTGGCATTTTGACAGAAAACATCTTAGAATAATGCTTAAATATTGTAAATATTCAAGCCAGCCCTGAAACAATAAATACTGCACAAATCAACCTAAGCTCATTTATATTATTTTCTAAAAGTGATGCCATCTCCAATATAAGAAAGAAATTCTAGAATGTGCATTACTCAAATTTTCAAGAGGATCTTAAGAAAAGACTTAAGGATTCAGGTCCATGCAGATATTTATTTTAATAAACACATTTTTTATATTTCCAAAATCAAACTTGTCTGATTCTACATTTACATTAATATTAAAATATTGCAAAAACAGCAATTTTCAAATGCGCATAGAATAACTAAAACTTTAAACATTTTTATAAAGCAGTTTAACATTTGTACAAAACTCTTGAATTTTATGCTTTTATAATATGACAACATCCACAGTACAGATCTTTATGTGTGCATGTATATATACAGGGTGCGATGGATAAATTGTAACGTTGCTTTTGCCAGCAGCACAATATAGTATAGTCATTTGGGCACCGCCTGTGAGAAAAAGAGCACCATGATACAATTCACACTGCCAGAAATTTGGAAACATGTTGTATTGCTTGGCATTCATGCCGGAAGCTCCAATATAAACACTTTAGAGTGTTTGGGTGTCAATCCGAGGTCAGTATAAAGGATTCAGAAAGAGTTGGATGATTCTAATGGTGCAAAGCGTTTGATGAGATCATGCTCCCATTCATCTTCTCAGAGAGCCTCCAACTTAACATCAAAGTCTACATCAAGTAGCTTGATCTTCCAAGTAGCCACCTTCTTGACCCAAGGCAGCACTATTTCAGGTAACAAGATGCACTATGCCACATAAGCAAGATAACTTAGTCACGGCTGTCAAACAATTTCTGCAACCACATCACTCCTTACATCTGGCCATGTAACTCTCCAGGCTGTAATCCCCCTTTATTATTATTATTATTATTCTTTTGGGGACTGTTGAGTGATAGACTAACAAAACACTGTTTTGTAACACTGAAGGCAAAGATTACTGCAGCAAGAACTAACAAAGAGAGATGCAGGAGATTCCAAAGTCATTTGGAGGCCATGGTTGAAGCCAATAGCAATTTTATTGAGTAAATTTACTCTTTAGTATTTCAGGATATTTTTGTGTAATTTTGGTAAATATATCTGTTGAAATGAGATGTCCATGTTATTTTAGCTTTATTTAGATGACATGTTATTCACTACACCCTATACACATTCCATTTACAAGTAAAAGTGATTATAAATAGAAGCCACAACTATTTTCTGACAAACCACACTGACATGTTGACCAAAGAAAAGTTTTTATCATATCTAAAGTATTTATATTTAATTGTATTGATTTTTCATAAACTAACATTGGCAATGTCTATAAATAATAAAACTAAAAAAATAAAATAAACAAAATAAATCAAGTTATTTTTATTTTTTTTAAATGGTCTGGACTGGAAATATAGTGTTATAGTTATTTTTTAATCTATTACCTGTTTTCATAGAGATTATTTTCAAAAAATCGTTTGCGAGAGTATAAAGAAAAGGAACTTTTTATCAGTTATTCTTGTGTTATTTTATTACATACTCAGAAATTTTGAAATTAATTGAAAGGCCAGAAAAAACGACCTGTATAATCATAAGGTATGTGTAAGTAGTTAAAAAGGTAAAAGTAAGCAAAAGTCAGTCATATGTTTAAAATATTACATAAATATTTGCTAAAATAAAGACATTAAAAAGTTTACAACTATGACAATACAAAAACTATAAGGAAATTTTACCTTAAAAAATGAGTCCCTGTTTTGTGGCTGTAATGTCTGAGAAAATGTACAAAATTCCTTAAGAAACAGAACCAACTCTCTTCTTTTTTCATCATCTGTTTCATCATCTGTAAGTTGACTAAATAAACTAGATAAGAATTTTTCATCTTCCTGTAAAGAAAGTAAAAAATATTTTTAAAATGTGCTTTTCATTGTCATCAAAAAAGATATTGTAATAGTTTATCTATAAAAGAAAAAAATAAATAAATAAAAATAATGGCAATATAAATAGTAAATCTGGTAAAAATGGAGAAATGTACCTGTAATAAGATGGAGCGTAAAAATGACTGTTTCTCCAATGACTCAGCTATTCTAAATACCTTCACTCTTTGGCAGTATTTATTGCTGTCAAATGCAATGAATAAAATTGGAATAAAACCTAAAAATATGAAAGTGAATTCATACATTTTCTTTGTTCTTGAGAATTGACAACAAAAACAAACTATTCCTTAGATTTATTTATTACATTATTTTTTAGAATGGTTAGCAAAACACCAGCTGATTGCCAATCGTTTTAAACTTTATAAAATGATAAAGATTTCCTTATAGTTTGTACACATTTTAATTTCATAAATGTTTATAAAAAAATTTTTTAAAAATCACATTTATTTTTTTATAAATTGGTAAATGATAAACATTACATAGCACCAAGGTCATTCCACATCAAAACAGCAAAAAGTTGAAATCTGCACCCACAGACACTGAATTACTTGAAATTTGACATAAATGTTCCCTTTCATGAGTTATGAGAGCATGTCATATTATTTTGTGCTAGACCTTACCGATGGAGGGGGGGGATTTTTTCCTATTTTGTCTCTAAATTAAGGCTACATGGCGTTGCAGAATCGCAGTGTATTTTTAAAAATATTTCCATACATTCAACATTTATGAAATTTGGCATGTAGGGCAAATAAGAACTATAGAATCCAAATATCCAACTATTTTAACCCTATGCTTGATAGAAAAATTTATTTTACTCACCCAAATACATGACCCCAAAAGAAACAACTTTTCACCTATGTAGCTTATGGTCAGTCTGTAGAAAATATGTCTTCAATTTTCATATTTTTTCCTAACATCTACTATGCCTACTCAAGTTCAAAGAATTTTGTGAAGGGTTCAAGTCTACTTTAGAAGATATGTCCCTGCAGGATTTCAGTGAAAGATTATAATTAAAAACAATCATCCTAATGCTATATGACCTCACAAATGTTGATATTGTGCTAAGTGACTTCTTAAACTCTTCAAGATCGTTTTTATTAATTTAAAAAAAAATAATAATAATAAATTAAATATATTTGGTAGTTATTGCTTTTTGTATGGTTAGATTGTCTTTAACAAGTAGTAAATATTGCCTTATGCATGATAATCAACAGTGCACAAAATATTTATAGATGGCACTAAATATATGAAATTGAAAAATCTTTTTTGCTTGTGTTTTTTAAAATTCTATTTTGATAAATTATTTTCATGAAACAGAAACATTCGATTTTTTTTTTCATTCAGAAGAAAGTTATAATAAAAATGAATATACAAAGAATATACAAAATCATTACATCCTAAACTACACTGTGCACAGAATATTCATGGCATTAAACATTTATGAAGTTGAAAGAAATTCTTTCATTACAAATTTTAATGATCAATTTATGGAACAAAAACATGATTTTTTTTTTTTCCTTCTGAAAAAAAAAAAAAAAAATTGGACAAGAACGATCAAATGCACAAAAATTCTTTAAAACATCTTAAAATTGCATCAAAGAATTTTTCATCTTTATTAAGCCCCTTAACTCTTTTTGACCACTATCTTGGTAGGGGCAAAATCTGTGGTCAGTCAGTTAAGTGCCATATGTGATACATGCTTGGGTGATCATGTCTTAAAAGAGACATGACTGTGCAGAAGATTATCCCACAGTAGGTTGCCATTACTTCCTGCGGTAAAACCCAATCTTTGTTATTTAACCCATAACCGGAGGGAAGAGATGGATTAATACCTTTCCCAAGGGTATTTATATGTAAATGAATGCAAGGAATTCAACTGGAATTCGAACTCAGTTCCCCAATTTCTCGTTTTGAGCTGATATCCACTGCACCACAACCCAGGCCATAAATGTGATAAATATGAAATCAGTTCAAGCTGAATGACTTTCTTATGACCAGGACTGTGACCGGTCTGTCTGGTCCGGAAACATCAGTCACTTACCATCCAGTATCCAAGGAGAAAAGTGGCATTTTCGTAACTACTTGGATTTTTTACTAGCTCACACAGAATAATTGAAGGTTCTTTTTTTAGTTAAAGATGAATTGTTCTATTTGTACTGAGCTAACAGTTGAAACATGTCATGGTTTATTCTATGGTAAACCGGTTGGATTGATTTCAATTGATCAGATGGATGCAAATGGATGTAAAGCTTATTGCCTATAGAACAGGACTTGATGAGGATAAAATACAGACTTAACATCACAAGCAGATATTGTTGACTATGAATGGCTTGAAAGAGATGTTGAAATTATTTTTAAAATCATAAAAAACAAATCAAAGGCAGTTTGAAACTAGTTTCATTGGAGATGGTAAACAAGGTAAAAGTTAAGTTAGTTTCAGGCAACTCTACCCCAATTGTCAAATACAAATCTGCAAACTTCTTCCCGATGATTAAGAACCAAGATATGTATTGGAAGAAGAAATACAAGAGCTTGAAGCAGGTACTTCTGCAGAATCAGGAAAGGGTATTAATTATGAAGAATCAAGATATATCAGATGAGGAAATGAAAGAGCTTGATACAAGAACTTTTGCAGAAACAGAAGAGAAATATCAATGAATGTTTCTCTGCTACTGGAATTTATCCACTAAAAAAAAAAAAAGAAAAAAAAAGGGGGGGGGGGCTTCATTACTCTGGAAAAGATTGTTTAAGAGAAAAAATTTTTCTACAATGCAATATAGGCAGGTCATTAAACATTGACTATGAGATGTTGAAAGAGGCTTTGAAATTCAAAAATGAGATTTTAGATAAAGCTAAGTGCTTTGGTAAAATGAGAGAGCTTCTTGTAGCAAAAGTGAAGAAAGTGGAATCAAATAAAATGAAAATGTGGATTGAGATACTTGCTGACTGGTCACACAAAATGTCATGGATGTGTTTGGTGTTTCAAAACACATTGTACTCAAGGCTTGCAAATTGTGTTTGCAAAGAAGTGTTTTAGCTGTGCTAGAACCAAAAGGGGCAAGTCTTTGCCTGCTGATATTGCACAGCTAGTGGAAGCATTTTATCAAGATGATGAATATACTCGACTGATACCAGGCAGGAAAGACTACATTAGTATTAAACATAATATTTATCAAGAGAAGGCATTCATTTTGTACAACCTTTTAAATGAGCTCTTCAGAGCATTAAATGAACAGAACACAACAGTATCCTTAGTGTTTTCGAAATTTTGTCGTCTAAGGCCAAAATGCTGTGTCCTTGCTGGTAGTGCAGGTACATAAACATGAAATTATTACTGAATGTATCATATCAAGATCTCTTGAAATATACTGTCTGTAATACCAGTAGCAGAGAGTGTATGATTCATAGGTTCCCAAATTGTCCTAAATCATCAGAGCAGATTGAAAAATTTTTGTATGACACCATTCAAGGATATATTGGTAATACTGAATCATTAGTTCTCTCAAGGGACAACAACTAACCGATTGACTTTGACAACACAAAAGAAATACTGTCAAGCTTACATTGATTTAGTTGTTTTGCAACTGAATAAATTAGCACCTCATTCTTACTTGGCTAAATCATAATCCAGGTACTTAAAGCAAAGAAAAGGGGAGATTAGTGATAGCAAAGTTTTGTTCCTAAGGGATTTTGCCAAGAACTACAATTTTGTAGTTCAAGATGAGATCCAGAGTTTTCATTGAAGTACCTCACAATGTACTTTACATCCTGTGGTACTCTATTATAAGCTTGAAAACACAATGCAAAAATCAATGTTTCTACATTATGTCAAGTGACAACTCACATGATATAACATTTGTTTATATGGTATAGAAAAAATTGAGGTTATCGAAGCTACCTTGCCAAATCTAAAAAACATAGTATATTACTGATGGTTGTGCAGCGCAATACAAGAATTATAAGAACTTTGCCCATTTGTACAACCAACAGAAAGATTTTGGACTATGCAAAATGGAATTTCTTTGCAACAAGTCATGGTAAACTACTTTGTGATGGCATAGATGGGACAGTGAAAAGGATAGCGTCAAAAGAAAGTCTCTGAAGACCAACTACCAAACAAATCCTTTCCAAAGAATCTATGTTTTAATATTGCAAATCTGCAAATGAAGGTATCAAATTCATTCTGGTTAAAAAGGAGGAAATTGAGGAAGCAAAGAGGAGCCTCACCATGAGATTCAAAAATGCATCCACATTCCCAAAAACAACAAGAAGTTTTTATCAATTTATCCCACTAGTCAGAGACAGAATAGCCATGAAACAATGTAGCAAAGATTAAAATTATGACCTAATATATGACTTCTCTATTGGGGCTGAAGAAAAACCAGTGAAATTTGTTTCAGGATATATTTGTTGCAGGTGTGACAGTAAAATTTGGATTGGCATTGTCCTGGAAATTGATACAGAGAATAAGGACTTGCTGATTAAGTTCATTTACCCAGCTCTTTCATCACATTCATTTAACTGGAAAGAGGATTTTAAAGATATATATTTTGTGTCATTAACAAATATTCTGTGCACTGTTGATGTCCCTCAAATGGTAGAGTTTATCATTTGTCTAAGATGGATAAATTATCTGTGCAAAAAATTATATCAAAAAAATTTAGTCTATATACACAACAAAATTTAGTGCATAGTGTAGTTTTTATTATCACTTTCTTCTGAATGAAAAAGCAAAAAAACAAAAACGTTTTTGTTTCATGGAAATAAGTTTGAAAAATTGTAAAAAATATATATATAAAAAAAAAGAATTTGAATAAAAGTGATGAAAGCATTTCTTTCAACTATATAAATGTTTAGTGCCAACTACAAATATTCTGTTTTAAAGATTTATTCATTTTTATTATCACTTTTTGAGAATGAAAAAAATCAAGTGATTTTGTTTCATGAAAATAATTTATTGAAATAAAATTTTCAAAATCATAAACAGAAAGAATTTTTCAACTTCATATGCTTAGTGTCATCTACAAATATTTTATGCACTGTTGATTAAAGGTAAGACATTCTATCCATACAAAAAGCAATATATATAAGTAAAGAATACCTAGTGAGCCAGACAGACCTACCTAGGTTTCACCTAAACGGATAGACAGCTGGCTAACGAGGAAAGAAACAAACGATATGTATAAAGGAAATTCAATCAACCCACGTGTATTTTTGTTAAATATTTTATGCAACTTATTTTGCATAAAATATTTAACAAAAATAACGTAAAACGTTATTGCTGTATGCCCAATTTGGAGAAAATTATTAGTGGATTAAACAAAAAAAAAGTTAGAGATGATACGTGTACTGGCATAAGTAGTTGTAATTGTAGGATTAAAAAAGAATTGTCTCTTGCAGGGTAAATGTCAGCAAGAATGCGTCTGAGAATACTGAACCCAAAATATACTTAGGTGCTACTCAAGATATTTTCAAGAAAAGATATTACAATCATACTAGTAGCTTTAATAATGAAAAGTTTAAGCATAGCACCATCCTATCCACTTATGTGTGGTCCATTAAACTATTTTGAAATAGGAAGTATTAAAGAGATGTGCTAGAGATGTGCCAGCCAGAAATTTTGTAGGTTGTATGTAGAGGAAAAACTTGCTATAGCTTCGTATAACCAAACCAATAATTTATTGAATTCCAAAACTGAAATATTAAATAAATGTAGGCATAGAAAGCCTTTGTTTTTGGATTAAGTTTGCTTATGGTGGGCTTGTATCATTTTTTGTTTACATTTTTTTTTGTTTTCATCTTTGCATTCACTAATCTTTAAAAAAATTTTTTTTAAATATATGAAATTAAAAATTAAATTTGTTTTCTATAATAAAGTTCTCCCCTATTTGTGTTTGGTATCTTCTTTCTTTGTCACATGGGTTGACTGAAGTTCCTTTATACATGTCATTTGTTTCTATCCTCTTTAGCCAGCTTTCCCTGACGATCTGTTTAGGTGAAACCTAGGTAGGTCTGTCTAGCTCACTAGGCATTCTTTACTTATTCCGCTCTACCTAAGTATTGAGTGCTTTTTGTTACTTGATTACTCGTATCGGGGTTTTTTTTCTTTGGGTTACGTGCTGACTCGGTCCAAACCCTTTTGACTGATGTGCATGTACTTAGCTCTTTTTCAAAACGTTTTTTCCTTTCTTCGTAGAAGTTTTTTCAACACGAGTATAGTTATAATCATATATATATATATATATATATATATAGTTAGTTAGTTTTTTTTTCTTTTTTTAATTAATAAAAACAATCTTATTGAAGAGTTTAAGAAGTGACTTAGCATAATATCAACATTTGAGAGGTCATGGTTGTCTTAATTATAATCTTTCACTGAAATCCTGCATGTACACAGAAAAAAAAAACAAAACAAAAACTCTAAACTTGGCAGGGTCATATCTTCTAAAGTAGACTTGAACCTTTCACAAAATTCTTTGGTGAACTTATGGGCACAGTAGATGTTAGAAAAAAAATATGAAAGCTGAAGAGGATGTATTTTTTACAGACTGACCATAGGTGAAAAAGTGTTGATTTTGGAGTCATGCATTTGGGTGAGTAAAATAAAATTTTCTATCAGGAATAGGGTTAAAATAGTTGGACATTTGGATTCTACAGTCCTTATTTGCCCTACATGCCAAATTTCAGAAATATTGAATGTATGAAAGTGTTTTTGAAAACACTGAGATTCTGCTACACCATGCAGCCTTAATTTAGAAACAAAATAGGAAAATTATACCCCGCTCCCAAGCAAAGTCTAGCATAAAATAATTTGGTGCACTTTCCTAACTCATGAAGGGAAACACTTGTGCCAAATTTCAAGTAATTTGGTGTCCATAGGTGTAAGGCCTTGGTGAATTGACATGGAATAATCCATCAGTTCTAATTGCTTTAATTTTTAGAATGTTGTAAATATAAAATTTTTCTTGTAAATAAATCTGATATAGTGTTTAATTTTGTGGTAAATTCAAGAGCAACAAAGAAAGAAAGAGATATAAATTCACTTTCATCATGTATTTAGGTTTTATTGCATTTCTAATCATTGCTTTTTAAAACAAACATTACTGAAGTGTGAAGGTGGTTAAAAAAGTGGTGCCATAGAGGAAAAAAAAAAAAAAAAAAAATTTAAAAAAAAAATGTTCCTTTAACGCTACATCTTATTGATGGCAAGTTTTTCCCCATGCTTGACAAAAATCTTTTCATTTATCTGCAAACTTGAAATAAAGACATAAATGCTATAAAGTTTGAATTAAAAAGAAAATTCTATTTTAGCTGTTATCAGGATAGTTCACAACATAAAATAAGTGAAAAAAAAATTTTTTTTTTTTGCATAAATATTGAAAAGGTTACACATTTGTTAGTTTCTCAGATACACAAAAATTGACAAACGTTCTATTCATAGAACAAATATGATTATATAAACAGCTTTATATATATATATATATATATATATATATATGGATAATCAAAGATTACAAAATCAAGTACAAGGTGAAATATTTTTGATCACAAGAATCCATAAAAACAGACAAGATATTATGCACCATATACAAAAAACAAAAGACTCCTGTCAAACAACTTACTATTTTCATTCACATCAAATCATGTATTCAATATTTCTAGCCTATTATAATCAGAAGTAATAGTAATTATTTTATAGAAATTAAGGCAAGAGATAAATTCTAAAAGTTAAATGAAATTTTCAATTTTAATTTTTTTTTTTTAAAGACTAAATGTAGTCAACACTTTTCCGGCTCAACAGTTTGTTTTCAGTTTTCTTTAAAGAAAAGAATGTTAAAAGCAAGAAGAAAACGAAAAAAAGTAATGTAGTCCTTGATATAGAAAGGCATGAGCAACCATTACTCACATAATACACAAAGAGAAATGAACAGTCTCATTTAATATCAGATTCTGGTATAACAGTAAAATTTCAAAGATGAAAACATTTAATAATTTCATCACTAAAAATATTAGGGATGTTTTTAGCATGTATGCCTGTTAATGTAACAATCATGATGAAAAAGAAACTAAATGCATAACCATCTAACATTGAAATATTTATACCTTTTATATTTATAAAACAATTTCAGTTCTAAATACAAAATCAGTTCTCAACATTATTTTCAAGAATAAACAATGGCAAATACCAAAACTGTTGATGTTTAAACCCTAAAGACTTAATATTGAATTTGTGCATCATACTATATCCAATAAGAATCATACTTGTGCCCATTATTACAGCACATAAATTTTAAGGATATAATTAAAAAATTAGCAGGTCAGTAAGTGAGGAATTTAATTCTATAGATGTTTCCAGTATCCCCCCCCAAAAAAATATTGTTTGACACCATTATTCAGTCATAAAAATCTTACACTGATTTTGCTACCTTTCAATTAAAATGTGCATTTCCTCAGAAAAGAACCATCCCTGTATTGATTGGAGGGTTTTTTCAATATCTTGAACTTGTTGGGACTGCTGAGCAGATAAAGAATGTTCAATTGAAAAAAAATCAAGTGATCTTGAGAATACATTTTATCTAGAACTTAACAATTTGGTTTGGTGATTATTTGTTAGATTGCATTTGAAATATGAGAATCAGCATAGTCATGTAGTTTGTCAACTTCACTATTGCTCACACAGCAATTTGCTCACTGTAGCAATGTGTAACTTTTCCACAGTAATTACAATTTGAGGTGAGAAGGTTGTCTTGGATTGAATTACGATTTTCTTCATTTTCAAATCTTGTAATAAATTCATTTTTCATCATCAAACATCTTGTCAAAAGACAATGTCATACAAATTTAATTTACTAGCAGTAAGTACCCGGAGTTGCATGGGATGGGAAGTGTATAAGTCTACTTTTAATTATTATTTTTTGTGTGACCCATATCTGCAGACATTAAATATGGAAGATAACTCTTATACTTTTTGAAAGAGTTATTCTCCATGCTACTGTGTAGAACTTATAAAAAAAAGCACAAAAAACACCGAGGGGCACACGCAATTTCTTTGTTGTGTAATTTGCAAGGGGTGTGTAAGTTTTGAAACAAACTGAATGAAAAATTTGGAAGTGTATGTTAATAAAAAATAAGTGAGGATGAATGCGCGCACACACACACACACACACACATATTCAGTTTTATTTGTATAGATTTTCATACCTCAATGAAAACTTATTTTCCTTAATTGAAAACAATTGATTACACAAACATTAAAATATGCAAACTTCAAAGATACTTCTAAAATGTCCCAAACATTTGAACAAAACATTAGCAACTTCTTCATAATATTTTTTTTACAAGCATATACAAAGGAATAAGAATTCTCCATTAGAACCACGGAAAAATCATTACTCAATGATCCCACATCAGGATATTGATTTTTAGAAGCGGATCTGGTTTAAAGCTTTTTAAAATCTATTAAATGCAAACATATATAATGCCATTTTCATTCTTGTAAAGAATCTATTCCAATGAAAATTTATTTGCAATAAGACATGCTAAGAGACAAACTACCCAAATATTATTGATAGCAGTAAAGGGTTTTTCTCAACTTGTTCATGTAAAAGAGATTATGTCTGAATGCAATGAACGTAAATATTGTCCAAACACTTATCGACATTTTTTGACCATTATCAATATTAAAAAGAAATCAGTCAGTTAAGTGACTTACGTGATACACGCTTGGGTGATCATGTCTTGAAAAAGACATGACTGACTGGGCAGAAGATTACCCTGCAGTAGGTTGCCATTGCTTTTTGCGGTAGACTGGTTGCCGGCCAAGGCTATAGAACCCAATCTGTCCTGTTATTTAACCCATAACTGGAAGGAATAGACGGATTAATACCTTTCCCAAGGGTATTTGCGCGTAAGTGAATGCAATGAATTCGGCTGGAATTTGAACTTGGCTCCCCGATTTCTCATTCTGAGCCGATATCCAATGCATCACAACACACAAATTTTATTTTCCTAATTCTTTTTAGAACCTTGGAAATTTTGATAAAATTTATCTTTCTTTTTTGTGTCAACATGGTATGATAAATCTTAGTTTTTTTTCTTTTAAGAGAAAAAGTAAAACAATATTATTTACATTATTCGGACTATTGCCCTCATCTTTGTTGTCATTTGCTCTGGCCTTCTTCAGGTGCTAGGAATTTCAAATTGGACCCTTTATTACAATCACTGAAGTTATATCATTCCTTTGTGGAAACCAGTGACTTTCTGTACACAAACAACACACTTTGGATTGGGATCAGACATATATCAACAGGACAAGGTTTACCAATGGGCTTACCATTATCACCATCACTGGTTAACATATACATGGAATACTTTGAAGAGATGGCATTAGAATCTACAGCTCTAAAGCCAACACTATGGCTGAGATATGTTGATGACACCTTCATACTCTGGCCACACCAGAAGGAGGTCCAGACATTATTAGACCATGTGAACTTTATAAGATCATTAATACAGTTCACTATAGAAAAACAGAGTGACAACAAACTGGTATTCCTGAATGTGCTAATAACTCAGACAGAGGTGGGGTCAAAGACATCCATATACTGCAAGCCAACATTCATCAGACAATACTTCAACTCCCACCACCCATACAATGTAAAGAAAGTGATCGTCTGCTGCCTTCAACAATGAGTAAGAGTCATAAGCAGCGATCCAGAGATATCTAAACAGGAAATGGTCAATATAAGCAGTATCCTACAACCTAACAATTATCCAGTGTACATGACAACTCCAACATACATGGAAGGGAGGGCGTATGAGGATAACAACTCTCAGAAAACAGCCTTGGTCTGTTTACCCTATTTAAAGGGGTTATCGGAGAAAATACTAAGGACCTGTGGTCCATATAACATCAGGACAATCTTCAGAAGTAGTTCTACACTTTGCAGGTACTTCTCCCGAGTAAACCCTTCCCAACAGAGGTGGACATAACTAATGACTGTGTGTATGCTATTCCATGTAGCTGTGGAAAGAAACAAAGGAGAAACTGACTGTCCCCTTAAAGTAAAGCTACAAGAACATTGCAAGGCTGTAATACGAGAGGAGGTGCAGCTGACCACATATGGAGGGAGGGAGAAAGGAGATCACTGCCCCCTATGGGATGAAGTTGAAATAATAGATAGAGGACACTGGAAACTACATAAACTTAAGAAATCAGCACATATACTAGGCCAGAAAAATCTCCTAAGACAACCAAGCATAGAGATGAATACAATATGGGAACCAGTAATACAGAGTGCTAGAGAAAATCATTAGTGGCGAAAATTGCGATATGAACTCTGGTAAAAATGGTTACTGAACATTAAGTTTATAAGTACCAGAAATTCAGCTGTTGTCCTTAAGGACACATGGCCCAGTAGATGTTGGTTAGTTCCAGTGACTTAGCGGGAGTTCAATACCAGGCTACAGCAGTGGTGAACAGGTAACTTAGAGTCAGGTTAGAAGGAGAAAACCCATGACTACCAAAGAGGCTTTGCACAAAGAAATGAGAATAATATAGCCCAGTGATCAAAATAATGGGTTTGGTTCGAAATTACTGGCACCTGAAGAAGGCAGGAGCATATGACTGAAACGCCGTACAAATGATAAAGATGAGGACAATAGTGCGAATAATGTAAATAGTGTAAATACTACCTAATCTCAGAAATATAGACTAATACTAAAGAAAAACAAATTGATTTGGAAATTGTTGCAAAAATCATAATTGTCAGATTTTAATGAAACTTTCAGGAGTTATTCAGAAATTATTTAACATTTATTTTTTTTGCTCCCATCAATTAATTTTTATGAAACTCTTTTCTATACTGCTTAATGTTTATACATGTTATAAGGACAAGTCCTCAGATAATTTAAATCAATTTTTTTTTTTTATAAAAAGCCCCCTCCTCGATTTTAGCAAATCTGCCTGAATCATAAAATGAAAAAAGCTATAAAACTAGGATATTTTTTTCTTATTAGAAAAGTTATTTTAATAAATAAAATATTTAATGGATACTGTTGTCTTCAGAGAAAAATTCAATGAATGATGAATTATGTGAACTGTTTTCATTTTTATTATAACTAGGATATTTTTTAAATTCTGTATTAATTTGTAGTAGACAAGTGATATTATTATAAAATTAAAACTGTATTTGCAAATCATACATAGAAAAGAAATTAAAAGACTCTCCCCTCCCCAGTATTTATAGAAAAGAATTTAGAATTTATTTTTAGTCTTTATAAACAGATCAATTTTTGTAATTACAGACACCCATCAAAATAATGAAGTTACCCACTACCCATTATAAATTAAAATTTTTTCTTAAACCAGCTATAAAGCTAATGTACCTAAAATTTAACAAAATATCAAATTGCTTAAAAATTCTTTGCTGTATTCAAGTAATTTCTTTGTTCTGTTCGCCTTATATAAATTTGCCAATAAATCACATTAGAAAAAAACAGCCCTCCATTGTAAAAAAAAAAAAAAAAAAAAAAAAAAAAAGTAAATATTTTTTTTCAATCCAAATTAATTAAACTTTAAATCAGCTAATCTTTTTCAAATAATGTTTAAGAAAAGTATATTATTTTTTTCATTTTTAATAAATAGAATTATGTTGTGTGGACAGGTCTGTTAATATAGACAAATTTATAGATTTCACTGATGAGGAGATAAAAAAAAAAGAAAAAGAGTCCAATCAATTTAAATTTAGTTTGGAATACAAAGTTTTTGAGAATATTAAAATTAATCTATTAGAATTAAAGCTTCAAAATTTTCATTTTTTAAAATACATTTCAAATATAAGTATCATATCTTTGGTGGGTGGGAGGTACTCAAAATATTCATTATGCGTGTAAAATAATGATGTTTTGTATAAAATAATCGATAGCTTTTTTTGAGGGCATTTAAGTTCATATATGATCATAAGACTATACATGTATACATATACACAAACAAAGAAAAACAAAATAGGACAAATGGTAACGACATCCTACACACCAACAAAAGCATGCAAAAATACATCTGCACAGATGGGCTCATGACCGCACATGCACAAACATACACAAACAATAGAAAAAAAAAAATTTCCTACACCAACAAATATACGTGCATTAGGAAAAAAAAGTTAGTAGTGAAATTGATGTTAACCCATGAGTAGTGGATGAACAAAACTATGAAACTCCAGACTTAGGATGCTGAGGGTAACATCAATAAGCCAAGCAAATTTTTTCTTTCTTTCTTTTTTACTGATATTAAGTGTGTGTGTGTGTGTGTGTGTGTGTGTGGAAAAAAAATGTTGAGCAGAATATTTCTGGAAGATTATGATTTTATGACAAACTGTCTTTATAATTAAAATATTGAGAGAGAGAGAGAGCGCAATTAATAATTAGATGTTTATCTCTGCTGAGTTTTGAAGATTCTGCAAAACCGAGTCAAGATATGCCAGAAATTATCTGAACCATTATGTTACTCTTGTTATTAGCTCTAGTAGAAATTATGTTACCACATTTAAACTTGAACTATTCTTTAACCTACCCGATTAAAGCATTTTTTTGGTTTGAATATTATAGATTGTCTGCTTGCTATAAGTTGATAATTCAAAATGTGGTAATAAAAAGAATCAATAGAATGAATAAAATGTTCCAATTTTGAAATGATGGAAACAGTTCATTTAAAAAATGAAGATATATTTTCAGTGAATAACCATCCTCACAATAGTTTTAGTTTTCATAGGTAATGACAATTGGATATACCATTTCCCTATTTCTAGCATAGCTGGACAAATAATTGTCACCAGCAGGTGAAAATGGCACAACTACTTAAGTGATATCGTAACATACACATTGGCAAGCTGTGAATGTCCGAGAATACCAAATTTACAAATTCTCATGAGCACAAAAACAAAAAATTTAAATTATAGCAGATTATCATTAAAGAATTGTTTTATTTCTTGCTTATTAAAATAGTTAACAGCCTTGATTGTGCTTGAAATACACAATCAAGGTTAGTCAGTCAAGTGCTATATGTGATACACACTTGGGTGATCATGTCTCAAAACATACACAATGACTGGGCAAATGCAATCCAAAAAAATTCTTTTCATTCAGATCATGTAATACCCGAAAATCATAGCAATTTGAGTACCCAAGTATCACTAAGTGCTCATGCATGATAGATTTTGGTAAATTTAGTGTTTCTGCCAATTTCCACATTGTATAATGCCGGTTATTCCCAATCAATGTCTTAATTTGGCCGTTATCTGAAGTAGTAGTAGTGTGTGTGTGGTGTCTGCCTGAGTGTTCTTTATCAATAAGGCTACAATCACCAACTCCAAATTTAGCGAATCACTTCTTTACATTTCTATCAGCTAAACCACCTTTATCGTACACAGCACCTATCTTTTTTGCTGCTTGCGAAGTATTTTTGCCTTTACAATTAAAAAAAAAAAGCAAATGTCTAAAATGCCCCTTATAATTTTTCATTTTCAAAGGGATGCAAAATTGACACAAATTAAGTAATCTTAAACTTTCTTTCTGAAGAGATGTTTTGAAGTGTGCTCTAATCAGAAATGTAACCACATTATCTGTCAATAAATTTGATGTATTCAAACATGTTGAAACATGAACGACAAAAAAAAAAAAAAAAAAAAAAAAAAAAAAAATCAACATGAATTTTCTGGACAACCCAATAGCTTAACAAATAAAGTTAAAATGTCATCAAGTAAAGCAATGTGTTATTTTGCAGTTTAAAATTACTGACCTCAGAAGAGTCCTCCACTTCCACACACAAAATAAAATAAAAACTATTTTAAGGACTCCAAACAATTAACTATTAGAACTCAAAAATTATTCATAAATCAAACAAACAAATAATTTTTTTTTTGCAATTTCACGAGACATTGACATTAAAGAAAATATTGTTGCTATTTAATACATTCAGTTACTGATACAGTGAGAACAGAAAGTGTGATAAAATTTTGTTTATTAGTTGAATTTTTGTAAATTTCAAATGCGCATTAGAATATTCAGTTCAATAAGGAGTTGAAAAGATTTTGGTTCATTACAAAGGGGGTTATAATGAGAGAAAAAAAGAAAGGTTGGTCAGATTTTAGAAAGCATAAACTGCCGAGAATTTCTTCATATATCTAGTGATTTTTAAATTTTATAATAATATTATTCTACCTCCACCCAAGGAACATACACCCACCCACCCACTAAATACAAACATGTTTCTATATTTTGAAACAAAATATTTTTATATCAAGAATATTCAGTGTTCTAAAATGAAATCTATGAAAATTGAATCAACTTTCCTATTCAATTGAAATAAATTTTAAATCATAGCTATCACTCCCAGAAAGTCTATAAGAGTATCAACTTAGTATTGCAGTTATTTCACCTTATAATAATCATATTAAAATACATTAAATATTTACCAATAATAATTCTAGTTTTCAGTTTAAAACATATTGATATTAAAACAATTGCATGATAAATATTGCACAATACTCAATCAAATATCAATTTTATAAAGAAGTAACAACTAGTAGAAAATCATAATAAAAGAATAACTTACCTGTATCATTGTGACAATTTCTACTTTGTTGAAAAATATGAAGGAACTTAATGTTGAAAGCATGTTTTCTTCAAACACTGAAGGTGTAGGTAATATCACATCCTGGATGTATTGTACTCTGTAAGTTTGGTGAATTTTGTTCCGCAGTTCTGTATTTGTGATGGGTATAACTTCTTTAAACCGTGATGTGTTTTGTAAGTATTCTCTGTGTTTGGCTGGTTGAGGTAATGAGGAATCGTATTCTAAAATCCCAACAACATCAAATATAACATCATCAGCAAACATGATCTCAAACAGTGCATTTTTGTTTAGCAAAAATATGCTTTTAAAAATGTCATAGAGATGATGTAATCCATCTATATTATCAAGATCCTCACACATATGAAATAAGTCTATGAGTTTCTTAATGTAATTTTCTGTTTCTATTGCAACGGAGAGTTTCTCTCGCCGAATAGGCGATGGAAGCACACTGTTGAACAGTTCTGAGATCTCCTCAAGTTTGCTTAAATCACATTGAGGCAATTCAATTGGAGGAGCTGCATCAGGCATATCCTCAAGACGTTCATCTTCAGATTCTTCCACAACATCTTGGGTAATGTCAACTGAAGGATCTTTGCCCTGCACCTGAAATTCAGAAATAAAAACAAAAAGAGACACACTTTATTGTTTTGCTCCTTATTAGATTTCCATTTATAAAGAGTCCTTTTCATCATTTCAATTGATCATCAATTTTAGATGTATATCAGTCAAAAAGAGAAATTTTGCATATTTGTTGCTTCTGTCAGATACTATTAATAAAAATATAATTTTATATGTAATACTCATTAAAATTACTTTTTACTCATTGAACTAAAAGGGTCATTCAGTAGTACATTCTCACCAAGAGTAGTTTTAAAGATTTTATCCAAAAAAATGGAATTTCTTAAATTGTCAATAACGATAAATTACTATTATTCTTAAATAATAAATACAAATTGATAAGCACATTTTGCAATATTAGATTTGAAGCAAATAGCTACTTAATCCCTACAGTAAACTTTATTTGAAATATTCTCACTTAAACAATTCAAACACAGATGTTGAGATAGAACAACTTTACCTGGCAAATTTTCTCCCAAATTTCATCACAACCAGCCTTCTCTTGAAAACTCAATGCAAGGTCATAATTCTCTGCCTCAGACCAAACTATGAGAGTTTCCTATAAAATAAAAATTAAATGGAAAAAGAAATATTAAAATAAAGTGTTACTAAGTACAAATGATCATCACACAGACATATCGAGTTGATGACAGCAGATTAAAAGGAAGCAAAATAAAGATATAAATCCAATAAAATCATAAATTAAAAAAGGTCTGTATCTGTTCCATTCATAACTTAACTGATAAATTCATTAAAAGCATCATCAATCTTATTCTGTAAAGATGTTGAGAATGACAATACATGAGAGAATTTGGGTGAATAAACATGAGTGCAATTAAAGTTATACTTTATTCAATGTTAATATTGTTGCAAAATGAGAAAAATAACACCCCCATCCCATTCATCAAACTGGCTCTTATTTGTTCTAAGTTTTTAATGTACTATGTCAAGCTTGTCTATATATCATTTTGCATCAATTATTTGTTCACACTGATAAAATCTATGATGGATCAAATCATTCTTTTTCCATCAAACATTCACCATAACAGTTCAAAGACAATGTAGTTTTGGATGATGTTTTGACTTCTTATACAGATCCAACCATTACACAAAATTCATTTTTCATTAAAAGATATAATGCAAAAACATCAGTTTCATCCTCTTCAACAGACCTCAATACATTGTTTCTCACTCAAAGAGCCCAGTTTTTTTTTTTATATTGCTAAGCACTGTTAAATGATTATAGTCTGATATAAACATATATTCACCTCTTTTACCAATTTTTCTATTAGCTCAATGTACTGCTTTTTTCATTTTTTTAAATAATAATTCTTTAATACAAATAATACAGTTGTTTCAGTGTTATTTTGATTATTATAAAAGATTTTTCCTATATTGATAACTAAATAAAAATAATAAACATTGCATTTATATGTAATTCAGTAATTATCTACCAATATTTTTGGTTTTAAGATTATAGATCTCTTGAAATCAAAACTGATTATCAATATGTAATACACATGCATAAAAACAATAAAGCCCCCCCCCCACGTTTTGGGGAGAAGTCTGCGGGATAATCTTCTGCCCAGTCAGTCATGTCTCTTTCGAGACATGATCGCCCAAGCGTGTATCATGTATGGCACCTAAACTGACTGACTAACCTGTAAGGGGGTACAAAGTACACAAGGGTGCATAGCTTAGTATAATAAATTCATTTTTTGGGAACTTTGTTATTCAACATACAAAATACTTCCACTGTTTTAAAAACAGTTTAATGATTAAAATGAATACATATCTATCTATTAGTATATAAAAAGTTTGTAAAATTGAACAAAACGTAGAGTTTGTTAAAAAAAAAAAAAAAAAAAAAGGTAGCAATAACTACAACAGTACTGTGAGGATTTTAACGTTGAGAAAAAATAAATAAATTCTAGTATACAAAAAGACTGATTATCAATAAGTAACACACACACACACACAAAGCAATACAAGAAAAATCTTACTTGTTGTTTCTGATAGGCTGTATCAGGTTGTATTTTAGACTCCAGCAGTAATGAACCTGAAATTTTATAAAAATATTCATGAATTAGTTAAAAATGTCAGATATATTAATTAAAAAAAACATACAAAAACCATAAAATAAAATAGATAAAAAATATTTCATTTGGTTAAAATCTTTTTTTTAATAATGCCAAATCATTTAAAGTAAATTTCAAATATTGTGAAAATAAGATTAAATGCAAAACAAAAGAATTTGGTTTTATGAAATTGGAATAAATCAATAAAGAATCTCATAAATATCCAATTACAATAATTTTCAAAATGTATTCTAATTTATTTTAGGAAATTTATTTTAAAATAGCATTAGAATAGATTTGAATGATTATCTAAATACTATTTAAAATCATAACCTTTATCTTTTTAGTATATATTTTAGTGTGTGTATATATATTTTAGTATTTTTTTTATTATAGTCTTTACTAGTAATGATTTAGAGTAAAATTAGCATTTTTAATTTATTCTTATACATTGAACTAGTTGACTAGTGGAAATTCTCAAAACGTATAATGAAGTCAAATTTTTATCTGTTCAGACTTAATTCTGAAATAGATACAAAACTGAGTTTCTCTATCCATTAGATCATATTTCTAACAAACACAACTACTTGAAAATTAAGTAAATATTTATTCATACTACTGAAATAGGGTGGTGGGGTTAACAAATGTTTCAAATAAGATTAGTATGTAATTACTCCTATTAAATAAAATCTTTATGTCATAAATATATGATTTTGCACATAAAAACTAAAATTTTACATTAATAGAAACTAGGTGAGAGTTATCTAATTGTTTTCTGTATTCATATTTTCCTACTTTTGCAAAAATCAAATTCAGTTCTTAAAAATAATCAATTTTTTGTATAGTTATTTGCAAAATGTTGCTTTATAATAAGTAAAGAGTTTTTTTCAGTGTTGTAAAATTAATAGTATTTTACTTAAACATTCAATATTAAAATAGTATCTGTGCCAATATTATCAAGTATTTGACCCCAATTATTATGTGAGCCCAGATAAGGATAAGCTACTATGTCAAATTATACATTATAATCAATACAATTAATACTAGAAGAATATCTATTTGAGATATGGTACAGAAGTTATCAACTGAGAGAGCTATAAAAATAAACAGATCAAGATTTCTCAAAATTGTATGCCTCAAGAAAACAAAATTTCACTAAAGTGAAAAAATTATTCACATTCTTTAAAATAACTATTTTTCTACTTTTCAAAGTAAACTGAAGCCAACAATACATATGCAGTAAACAAATATAATTTTAGTTAACTTAAAAAATAATCTGTTTTTATATGTAATAAACACTAAACCAATATCAAAAAAAAAAAAAAATAAATAAAAACTATAAACATTGGGACAAACGCCTGAAATACCAAACATAAACACATGCTAATAAAGCAAAAATCATTTTTATCTTAACATTAAAATAAAAAAAAAAAAAAAAAAATATATATATATATATATATATATATATATATATATATACACACACACACAACTCACTAACTGGAAAACCACAAATCTGATCTGAAGAGGTAATGGTGCATTCAGTGATTGTATTAAATATAACTGATAAATTCAATATCACAGGAAAAAACAATTAAGATATCAAATTATTGTATAGAGTCAAAAAGATAAACAAAAGGCTTAAATATATGTCATTAAAATATAAACAAAATGCAATAAAAGGTTCAATGATAACGCATATAATAGATGAATTATAATTGAAATAAGCAGAATTTGTTGTAGAATTCAAAATCTAAATTACTACCAAAACGTTAATTTCTAGAAGTGAATCTAGAAGTTTACTTTGAAAAGCAGGATTCTGATTTAAAAAAAAAAAAAAAAAAAAAAAAAAAAAAATTATTTTAAAGAATTTTTCACTTTTTTTAGAGTAATTTTTTCACTTTAGTGAAAGTTTGTCTCCTTGAGGCATACAATTTTGAGAAATCTTGACTTGATATAAACAAATACCAGGAATTAAATTAGTAGATTGCTTAAATGAAAGTGTCAAACAGATTTATATAAAATGCTAATGAATGATTTGTTGAATCAACTAAATTCAACTTCAGGACATGGAAACTGTTGTTCATAAAATCCTATATCATTTATTATAAATGTTACAAATGATAGCTGCATCAGAAGATAAACATTGTAAAAGTTTACTTTGCAACTGTGAACAATTAAATATTCATTTAATCTAATCAAAGTTCCTAATAAAATGCATTTCAAGGTTTTATTTTTTTGTTATTTTGTGCTATTTAATATTTAGCATCAAGCTATATATTTATAAAAATGAGAAATAAAAATATTTTGCTAACACTTGTACAAAAAAGCATAAATTTTTACAACTTTGAGTTATATTTATTTCTTCATAACGGTAAATTTTAGGATTATATCCAAAAAAGGTCTGATCAATTGTAATTAAGATACCAGCAGGTTAAGTTACTGTATACACAGACATACAAATGAAATATTAAAGCTTACAAACTTTCAAGGTCTTTCCTTAGTAAAGATTTCAATACCAAACATGCTGTATAATTTTTCGAAAGTCAAAATAAAGGCCATATTAACAGTTGAAGAAAAAAATAAACCATATTTACTTTCTCAAATAAAATTGATATTTTTTTTTTTTTTACATAATATCTGAAAAACGTCGGTCATGAGACATCTCTTATGATTAGCAATAAAATCAAAAGAAAGAAAACCTGAAGCTTATATTTGATTATATTTATCTGCTTATGTTCTTTTATGCAAATGTATTTTTATAGTTTCCCATCAATACATCAGATTATGTTGATGTTTTATTATTTTAATGTTGCAAGCAGCTTATAAATATACTTTCATACTAACTTCACATCTTCAGAGGAACTATTTCAACTGAATACAAAGCAAATAATTTTAGGAAAATCATGCACACACAAATTGTTTTTCACTAGAATAAGCAAATCCAATAAAATTATTTAAATCTTGAATAAAATCTTAATTATCAAATACTGATAGTTAAAATGGTACAGGTTCACTTCAAGCCTTTTGAAAATTATCTCAAAAACTGTACCCAAATCTGTTGAAAAAAAGAACTGATATCCTTACCAGATAAGCTATGCAATCTTATTGCAAATATAAAAATGTATTTAAAAAAGGAGGGTAAAAGGATGCACAGTCAACATAATAATCATAGCCATTAATTTCCTTTACTTTAATAATCAGAAATAGTCGTAGATACAGTAAAGATTTTATGTGTAGCAAGTAAATGGGAACTTATAATTTTCCTTCCTTAAAATAAGTCTTAATAAATGGATTATGAATTTCCATTTGATATAAAAGCTATCATAGTTTAATCAAAGAATTAACTGATATAAAATTTACACTTATTGGATATACAACAAAAATTAAATATCCTGATATCTAGCTTATAAAGTGTAATTATATATTCATGTTTTTATCAACTGCAAATTTTGAATGAAAGTAGAGAACGTATTATTATTCTTAAATGTTCTAATAGCTTCTAATGTGATCTAAACAGGATAACAGGTGTTATCTTAATATTTTTCAAATAAATACATAAAAAATAATGATTATATATATATATATATATATATATATATATACACACACACACACACTAAGAAAAAATTATCTGCAAAAATTAAAAATAGCTTCAACTGGTATCAAAATAATCAAAATTATTTTAAATGATATGAAATTTCATCTTTATGATGCCTTCAATTCCAAAAATATTTTATACAAAAATATCTACAAACACAAACTTTTCATACAAAATCCAGCCATTAGCTAATGCATTTCTTTTTAATGTTTTTCATTATTTTTCGAAAATATAAATATCTTAATGTGGATTCTGCACTAATTCTTCATTGGATAAATCTTAATATCTGATGAATAATTGAATTATATAGAAAAATTTAAAGTGAAATACAGATTTTCAATTATTTTAAAAAAGTATTTTGTTCTCCAATATAAGACAATTATCCAATCCAAATCCAGTATCTTTAGTTTTAATTGAAGAAATCATATTAAAATTGCTAATAACTTATTTCATAAACATATTTTGATATTTGAAAGTAAAGCCATGTAAAATAAAAACAAATTTGTTTATAATGAACTATAAAAATAATTTATAAAAATAAACTTTATATTATATTTAATGCAATAAACAGAAAAAAAAAACAATGCTTAAAAAAACTGTTTACCAAAAAGTAAAAACTTTGAATAATGTAAAGTTAAAAGAATATGTAAAACTAAAAGATAATTTACAAATAGCATCAAGATATAGAATTATGAGAACACTTTTTGTAATAAGAAATTGTAAAATTTACAAGTGACACATACAGCAATGAAAAGAATAAGCATTAAGACTTTAAATCAACAATATTCTAGAAAAATCAACCTGTTTCAAAATGGAACAGGTATGTACTAGTTGATTTGAGAAAAAAATCAAACTAAAAACTGCAAGTTGCTTCTGCAAAACAGGATTGTAATGTCTTTGGAATAATCTACAGAACCAATTCTGATATGTTGATAACAGGCAGAATTTAAACCTGAAAAGTACATGCAATTAAAACAAATTACAAAATATTAACTGTGTCTATTGACTTGAATTTTAAATGCATGGTTGTCTGGTGATCATATTTTTGAGCACTGTAACTGATGTTGATACTGGTTTGCCATATTTCAGTTCGATAAACAAATAATTCTGAAATCATTTTTAATTTAAATTGAATTTAGTAAATATATTTCAAAACAGCTTCAGAAAAGTATATTTGTATACTGAGAAAATATTATTTTAAAATCTAAATAACATTTAACATTGGATTTACTCTGTGACACCTGAATACAATTCACATGAGAATATTAGCATGAAATAATAATCATACCTAACTGAAAGTAAGATAATGATGAACTTTAATCTATCAGGTCATTTTTAAATCTCTTATCAATTTATAAAAACACTAGTCAGTAATTATCTACAAAACCTAAGAATATTATAAACAAATATAAAATTTTTTCAAGATACCATAAAAAGGATAATTAACACAAACATATGCATCTATTTACAGAAATAACAAATAAAATAGTGATTCATCATAGATAATGAAAAAAAATTGTAAATTTGATATTAATAACTTATTTACGTGAAACAAAAAAAAACCCCAAAAAAACGAATTCTTACATCTGACAGCAGCAGGTGTGAAATCAAATTCTAAGTTTATATTTTGTACGATTAGACATTTTAAGCACTTTAAAAGAAACAAATTTATGGTCACCTCGAAAAACAGGTTATAAAAAAAAACAAAACAAAAAATGAAGCTTTAATGAGATTTATTTTTGTTAAATTGCTTATGCTTTTTTTTCCAGTCATTTTTTATTTTAATTCTTTTTACAAAACTTATTAAAAAAAGCAATTTTTTTTTTTACTTATCACAAACTCAAACAAAGATTTTTTTAGTTCCTCTGACGAAAGCGGAAGATCTGACTTTCATTAAAAGAACAGGTTCATTCAATTTTTAAGTAACGTTTGCGATCTACTAAACCTAAAAACAATTGACCTTAGAATTTATTTATTTTGTCTAGCAAAGATTTACCAGGTTTTAAAATCTATGATTTTAAAAGTATTTTGTCAAATATATTTTTAAAAAACGCATATTTAAAAAAAAGAAAGAAAAAAAAAACCCAAAGTTTTCTTATGAAGTAATATTTAATTTGCAAGATGTTTTTTCATTCAATCTAGCTAAATCGTTTCTTTAATTAAAAGAAAAAAAGACCAGATAGAAAGAAGTAAAAAATAAAGGAGGGGGGGGGGTTAATCATTCAAAACAATTTGACAAAATTTAAAAACTTTGAGACATAGGTTTTTTGTTTTAAGAAAATAAAATATTAATGAGGCTAAACAGATATCAGAATTTTGTAACATTTTTATTTAATTTAAGGCTTACCAATCCCTCTATCTTCAGAAACAAAAAGATTTTTTTTCATTATTTTCACATGAATATAAAATTAAAACAGATCTGTAAGAGATTTCACAAGACTCTGAAAACATACGAAGCTTAACGTATCCAGATAAAAAGATTACTTCATGTATATTAATAAATATAACTTTCTTTTTAAATAAATAAAAATAATTCCTATTTTCTTAAAGATTTTGGTCCCCAAATAACTACTACTACAACAGAGGGAGTTTTCATTATGGTGATGGTGGTAGTTGCAGTAGCAATATATTTTTCTAAGAATTAAATTTAAAAAAAATAAAAATAAAAAGGCTTCAACCTGTAATTATTAATTAATGTACATTTTCCAATAACTTGAAAATATTTAAATAGCAAGATAATAAACTTTATAGTTAGTTCCATTAATTAAAGTTGAAAACTAACTTTACCTGGAGAAAGCTTTTTATAAAAACAAGTTTATTCACTTCTAACTGCTACAGAAAAATTAATGGATGTTTCTCTAAAAGGAATTAAATAAGTCTAGGTTTGTTCGTTTATTCGCCTTTTTGTTTCATTTATTTATTTTGTGTGGGTTTATTTTTTGTTAATTTGAATAATTAATATTTAGATTGTTATAAGGATATAAGGAAAATATAAATTAAATCCCAACATTAAAACCGATACCTCTTCCCCGAAAGCGGGAGGCCATCATTTGATGGCACACACACTTTCAAAAAAAGAAAAATATCACTTGATAACTATTAAACTAAAAAACAAACCAGAAAAAGGCATTTTATATTAAAAAACAAACAAACAAACAAAATAAATATTTCCCCCCCAGTTGAAAAAAATAAGCATTAAAGAAACAGGGAAATATCACAAATTTATAGAGATAGAGAGACCTGGGTATCAACCTCGACATTATTAGACTGGTTTTTACATACAACTGAGGTTTCAAATACACACATATTTCAACGAGGGGTAAGAGATAAAAGCAAATTTATACACAAATTCAATAGGAACCGTTTATAATTTTAGCTTTAACAACATCCTTAAAGATTAATTAACAAAAATAAAAGACAAGAAACTTACCATCAGTCTCCGATCTAACCAGTAGAGACATTCCTTTCAACCTTTCAACATAGCCTGACGACACATGCCCAGTTCCTCGATCGTCCCACTGTCGAGCCTCATTCAACATATAAAGTTTAACGCGTCGTCTAGTGCCAGTATCAGCCATTTTCATTCCAAATGTTGGAGGATTGTACCGGGCGGTAAAAACCTCAACTGGCTACAGTGCACATGTAAGTGTATTTCCTTCTCTCCAAAAGGCTATGGCCACTATTTTTCAAAACACCGCCACACATGGAGCCTGAAAAAAATCGGAAATCTAAGTTGATAATCAAATCATCACCTTCAAAATGTAAACAGAAATGTCCGCTGCGATTAATGCGCTTGAAAACTGAAGTATTTTCGGTACCTCTTTCGCGTGACGGTGCGTAAAAATTGACAAAAAAGAGTGTAGCTACACAGAATAACAGATCACTCTATGAGGCCGCCATGTTGAATGGTCGAATTCATTCTACGGGGTTTACACCCGACCTAACATGGCTTCCCGCCGACTTCGAAAAATGGAGCAGGCTTTTGGAAAATGAATAACGAGACAGTGTCTTCATTTCAATTATTTTTTTTTTTTAATTTGCTTTACTGAAGTCTAATATAAACAAATATTTTTCGGAAACAAGAAAAAATTCTTGAAATTTAATTTTTATATTAAATAAACAAAAATCTATTTTTGCTTGCTTTTTATCTTTTTTTTTTCTTTTACAATACAATTCATTTAAAAAAAATTAAAACAATTATTATTCAGGGAGAGGTTAGTTAGCTTCTTCCTGAAAAAGAAAAGCAATTTTTCCGATTTTAAAAATATTTTAAAATAATAACAGTAGTACAGTTCTGTTAGATTAATGGTTATTTTTAAAATATTTACTGTAGTCACGTAGTGTAGTGTTTGTTAGGTAATTAGTTTGTTTGAAAGGAAGGTAGATGGCTGGTACTGTTGAATATTTCCCAAGTGGTACATCTACTACTTTTTCTATATGATTAAGAACATTTACAAGCAAAGTTGGTTAGCAACGGCACAGAAAAGGGGGAACTACTAGTTTATTGGGATTGGCATAAAATACAAAAAGAAATAGTAAAGGTGGGGTGATAAAAAAAAAAAAGAAACTAAGTCTTTACATGTGCTGAAGGCAATGACATTGTTGACAAATGACATATTTCAAGGATATTGACACGCTTTCTTATTCCAGGTGATGAAGATTATTTTATTCGTAGTAATAGTTATAGTAACTTTATTTTAAAAATATAAGCAATAACAATGTACTTATTAGTCGATAAATAAATAAATACGAAATCTGCCCTCAATTTAAAACAAAATCTTTACACTTACACAGTTAAACAAACAATAAACAAAGATTTTTTTTTTTATTTAAGAGTGCAAAACGTTTTTTATAATATTTTCGAACAGATAAAAATTCATTAACAAATTTTCCCGATAATCAAACAAAATATTATTAATAATTTTTTATTTAAAAAAAATTAAAATATATAAAGTTTTCTTTTAATCAATTTCAAAGATAATGAAATATTCTTCTAAAACACCTGTGTTACATTAAATGTGTCAGTAAAATGATTTATGTGGCCTAATTTGATTTAAATGGTTTCTACGCAGCATGGGATTTTTATCTTTTGTTTTGTCGAATAAAAAAAATTGCAGTTTGACTACTAATGGTATCAAAATTAAAGTATGGATAGTCAGGTTAATAAAATTCGTAACTGCAAAACTAAAAAAAAAATATCATTTACCTCAACATCTATTATCATAAAATTAATAAAGAAAAAATAAGAGTAATTTTTTAATTTCATTATGTCCTAAAAGGGTAGATAACATAACGAAAATGTCAACATTGAAAATGTAATAATTATTATCCCTTTTTGCTCATTCGTAGCACACCATAAGCTAAATAAAACTACACTTCCTTCGGATAAACTTCACATTTTATTTATAGTTTTAAAAAGTTTCTTGCTTTTTAGGAAGGTTATGATTTTATGTTGTTTTTTCTTTTCAAATATTTTCTATTTTAATTAGTTTCTAACACTTATGTTTTCCTTATCGCTATAGAGAATGACCTTAAATTGTTAATGTTGTGTTAGCCGACTACATTGTGTTTTACGGTAAACACTAAAACACTCAGTATGGTTGCTATCACATGTAGACTTTTATAGCCCCTTTTTTATGTTTACAAGAATTCTTTCCAAAATATATTTTACTAAATTCTTTGTTAGTAAATTTTCATTGATAACTCTATATTTTTTAAAATTATTATTTATTATCCACAGCTACGTCAAAACGTGTAAAAAGTGTCCGTTTTTCTGCCTGTAGTAAGTAATCTGTGTTCAACAGATTTTATTTACCCCTTTTCTGATTTTAAACAAATAACATACTTTTTTTATAAAATACCCCTTTTTTCTACATTTATTATTAACTAATAAATGTTAATTTAGTGTAATTAATAAAGAAAAGGTAGTTATGAAAAACGTTTAAAAAGTAATAATTACCGTTACGCCGTGAGGGAGCGTACCATTTTTTTAAAACTCTAAACAACCATAGAAATAAAAGGGGAGCAATCATTATACTAAAGAGGGAAACTTTAAATTCGAATTTTTTTTTATTTTTAAAGAAAGAAATATGTTCTTAATATATGTTTTTGTCATTTTTGATAATTCGTTTAATAGTATTCAAAATTAAAATAAATAATTTGTGAATTTGATGTTGCTTACAACTCACGTTTTTCGCACGCGTCCATGATGCTTGATGCGATAACAGTAAACAAAGAATGTCAAAATTTCGTCTCTTGGTCATATATATATTTTTTTTTTTACCGAATTTCTTAAATAAGTATATTATTGCTTATTACGGTATATGTGTCGTTTTTACTAACAGCTTCAATTTTAAAAAAATGTGGCTATTATTATTTAAACGCCAAATCGGTTTTTTTTCTCGCTCGCAAGTAATCATTGTTTTTTTTTTTTTATGAAATGATTGAAAATGTCTAATTTAATTTAGAAAGTGTGAATTTTTTAAAAACTTTTGTTTTAACCGAAAGGATTATAAATCCATAACTCACCTTTCAAAATACTCGTTGTTTTAATTTAAAACAATTCATTCTTTACTTTATGTATGTAAATAAGTTTTTTATTTTTTTATTTTTTTTTTTCAGCGCGGAAAAATTATTTTTACTTTTTTTGTTTGAATCAGCAACAACTTTCTTTTAATTCGTGAAAAAAAAGTAAAATAACTAATACTGTATCAATGTTGAATTAGTTGTGAATTTCTCACTAGAGGTCTGTGTTCGAAACCAGAAAAAATCTATTTCGAAGAAGGTTGATTTTTTTTTTAAGGCAGGCAAATTTGCAACACTGACGCAACACAATCTTCCTAACCCTAAATTATTTGACTTTTTAAGCCATGCCAAGCTTACGTATTTACTTATGGCGTCAGTGGTTGGTGTTTTAACCCAGATAAAAAAAAATTAAAATGCTGATTTTCAAAGCAGACTGGGTCTAAGTTGTTTGTAAGCTTTCAGTTCTACTTCTACCGTTTTTAGTCTTCTTCTTAGGAATTAAGTCAAAGTGTATAAATATTTATCTTAAAAAAAAAAAAATCTTTACCTCACCAAATTTCCTGACAAGTTGAAATCAGTATATCAGCTAAAGACCCAGGGGAGCATCCCACCAGACATCATTACAACATATGGTTGTCAAAATACAACCCTTCGAGCAGCCATTTTTGTAAAAACCTAATATAATCACCAAAAGGGGCAGTACCTTCTTGCTTGAGCATTTTTTGTTGTTGTAATGTAGTTGTATGGTATTTCCAGAAATTCTGCATTAAACTCTGGCCTTGTATCACATTCTTTTGCAATGTTGGAATGCGAATAAATTACCTACCTCACCAAACTTTACACAAGGCCATGAAGTGAGTTTTCATCTGAGTCACAAACTAGGTACCCAACTTTTGTGGTGATATGTCTAAAAAGAAATTTTCTTTGTATGTGTCAACCCCTATCCTAGATGACTAAAATAAAATTCACCTGATCTTTTATGTGAAATTGAAAATGTTCATCCAATCTTCACCCACATACCATAAGTACTTGCATCTAATCTAACTTGAGCATAGTATTTATAAAATCTAAAAGGGGAGGGGTACATGCTATAGTATTCGGCTGTTACAAAAATAATGGCTGATTTTAGAAACAATTGTATTCTTGAAAAATTCACTGTAAAAATGTTAAAATTAGTCAAAATATGAGCCTTGAGTATCTATGCATTTCTACCATCAATCGATGAGATTATTTATTCCTCATTGGCATTAAGGTTATTAGCTGTGATGCAATGAAATCTTAGAAATTGATTCTACCTCTCATTTAGACCTAAACATTTTACCATTTAAAAAATTGTGCTTAAGAGATTCAAAAATGATAATCTGAGAGAGAAAGATCAGGAAGATGGGGTAGACTCTCGCATCATAAGTCTGAGTTTTTGCAATGTCATTCTTGCAACATGTGGCTGTGCATTATCATGAACCACATTGATTCACCAATGTAGATCTCATTTTTTGCAGACATTGATGCATTTCAGCGAGTTAATTGCAGTAAAACTCTGCATTAATGCTCTGATTGGCTTCCAAAAAGCTGTGGTGAATGACACCAATTGCAGACCATTAGACAGTCACCATAATCTTTTGATGATGCAACTTTGGCTTTGGTAAATGTTTGGGAGACTCATTACGATCAAGCTATCGACATAATCATTTACAGTTATCATAAAGGATCCACTTTTCATCACAAGTGACTATTTAGTCAAGAAAGGGACCATGGGTGTTACACAGAAAGAGCATCAAGCACACTTCAAAATGCCTAATTCTTTTATTTTCTTTGAGGTCATGAGAAACCCGTTGATCAAGCTTTTTCACCTTCTCAATACTCTGCAAAAGATGTGACTGTTGCAGTGCTGACACTAAGTATCTGTGACATTTCTCTGACACTTTGATGTGGGTTTTGCTCAACAACTGCTTGCAACTGTTTGCTGTCTAGACTGCATGACTGTTCTCTACCTTCTTCATCTTCAAGGCTCATTACCAATACGGAATTTCTGGAAGCATCTTTGTATTGTCTGATCACTTGTGGGCCCATTTCCTCATGATCAGTTGATATTGGCAGAAGTTTGGGAGGCGCGGTGTTCACATTTGAACTCATGCAAAAAAGTAAACAAAGATTATTTTTTCTCGTGTTCATAATTAATGGCTTCTATGCTTCAAGAATATTTGTCTGAAAATAAGTTAAAAATTATTAAAGAGCACACATTAATTATTATGTATACCAAAATTCACTTCATGTATACCATGAATACTATGTTAAAATGGCTTTTCAAAATACAACCCTTCGAGCAGCCATTTTTGTAAAAACCTAATATAAATCAAAAACAAAATTTAATAAAAATGAAATATAAAGATCCTATTCATTATTTTTTACTCTCTTACATCCTTTCAGGATGTTGCTGATTATGGCATTCCACAATTTTGAAAACTTTGTAGTTTCAAACCATGTTTCAGTCTCCATTGGCTTATGGCCATATCATATTGAAACATCAGTCCTTATATGATCACTGAAGTTAAGCAACATCAAGCCTGGTTAGTACCTAGATGAGTGACCACTTGGGAATACCATGGATATGCAAGTGGTATAATAGGTAATGGCTTGGAATTGGAAATTGGAGTGATGAGTTCAAGTTCCAGTCAGATTCATTATTTTTCACTTACATGCAAATATCCTTTGGAAAGGTATAAATCCATCTTTTCTTTTTCTCAGCTCTGGGTTCTATAGCCTTGGTTGGCAACCAGTCTACTGCAGAAAGAAATGGCAACTACTGTGGGAAAATCTGCCTAGTCAGTCATGTCTCGAAAGATACAAGATCACTCAAACATGTATCACATATGGCACTTAACTGACTAATAAGTAAAATCATTATTATTTACCATAAATTCTTTCTATCTAAAATATTTTCTGGCTTTAAATAACCATCAGAAGGTTGATAAGCTGTAAAAAGACAAATCACTTCAGTCCAATCTTAGTCCCTATTCTGCCATAGATTGATATATTTTTTTGAATCATTTCATCCCAAACAAAGGCAATAAAGCCATTAAGATGTAAGGGAATATGAGGAAGAGAGAACAAGAATTAAGAAGACAAAATAATGAAAGTACCTTTAAACTTTTGACTAGGAAACAAGAAGCTGGATGAGAATTCCACAAGTGAGAATTGCAAGAAAAGAAACTGTTAGTATAAAACTTACAATTACCTCTAGTCATTTCAACAGTAAAATGATAAGACCTTGCTGCCAATATAGTATTGCACTTAAATTCATAAAATCCAGGTGCTATAGAAGAAATTTCAGAACAATTACCATGAAAGTATTTATAGCAAAGGCACATGGTAACTACATTATGATGATTGGAAAGTGACTGAAGCCAAGATGCCAGGTCAGGACCAATAGTACTGCAGATTCTTCTTTGAGTTTTATCAAGAATCTCTAAATATATAGCAGGAACATCATAACAGATGTGACAGCAATATTCAATGCATGGACATAGTAGGCTTATAAATATGTAAGATAGATTCTAGCAAGAAAAATGTGAACCAACCAATGGTGAACCAACTTTTCTTGCAGTAGATTTATACAAGGTCATTATGTAGGTTACTTGTTTCCTGCTGCCTCATGTGAGTGTCATTTTTCCAACCTCTCTTTCCTCAGTATGTATTTTAGAAATTTCAACTGTCTCCTGATTTTATGTACAAGTGTATATTTTTTCCCTTTTTCCTTAAAACTCATAGTTGCTCACAATTTCCATCTATGGTATTCTCAGTATCCTTCTGTAGAACAGCATTTCTCTTCTGGTCTCTTTTCTGTCTGTGATGAAATTGTTCAGCATTCAAGATATTCAATATAGGAGGATTGATATTACATAATAGTTCAGGACTCTTTGCCATTGTTTCTAACAACATTTTCCTGTTTCTTAATACTTTATTTTGCTTAACATGACCACTTAATGTTCTGTAAATAAAAAAGTTATTTTCATAATTTCTGAATTTGTGTGTGTGTATTTTTATGACAGATCAAGAAGAAGCATTGTTGGGGTATCATTTTTTAGCCAATATTTTCTGTTAGTACAAAAATAGCAAACCAAATTTTTATGGTTAGTCCATTAGTTTTCTAAATACTTCTGTGAAGGAGATTCTGGTTTTAGTCAGAATATTTGTAGGAATTACTTACAGTTTTGTTCACAGAAAATAAAATGAAACTACAAAGGAAATTTTGAATTTTATTTTTAAAATAATAGCCTTTGTATTTGATATTTCAAAATGAAACTTCTTTTTTTTTATTTTATAAAATCAGAATGAAGACTGAAAACAATTCAGAGTGCGATGGATGAATTGTTGTCTAAATGACAAAAAAAAAATAACACAGAAATCTCATTTTAACAGATATATTTACCAAGATTACACAAAAATATCTTAAAATACTAAAAAGTAAATAAAATTGCCATTGGATTCAGCTGCTGTCTCCAGACAACATCAAAATCTCCTGCAACTCTTCTGGACAGTCTCCTTCTTTGAGCTGGTGAATGCTGTCATAATCCTTGCTTTCAGTTCATCTTTGGTACGACAAGGTATTTGGTTGGTGTGTTGCTCAACTGTGCCCCACACAAAATAATAAAGCGGGTTGCAGTCTGGTGAGTTAGGAAGCCAGATGTAAGTGTGAAGTTGTTGTGCTTGTATGGTATAGTGCAGAGTCCTGTTGCCAGACATAGTGTCTCCCAACAGCCACACTCTTGACCCAAGGCAGTACTATCTCTTCAAGGCACTTAATGTAGGTCACTGTATTAAGTCTGAGGCCCTCACCAACAAATTTGTAAGTTCTTTTTTTCAGAATAATCAGCATGAGTTTTTCGAGCTACTGTATCTTCATAATCATCTTTAGACTCTTTCTGAATCCTTTGCGCTGTCCTAAGATTGACATCCAAACACTCTAAAATTTTTGTATTGACACTTTTGGCATGAATGCCAAGCAGTGCAGCATGCCATATCCAAATTTCTGATGATGTGAATTGCACCATGGTGCTCTTTTATCACAGATAGTACCCAACTGATCCTACTATAATGTGGTGTTGACACAATGTGGTATAAACAATGCACATATGTGAAATTAGAATTATAAAATTGTGACAATTTACCCATTACATCCTGTATATAAGAAAATTAAGTACTAAATGACATATCTATAATATCTTAAATAGGGTGTTTGAGAACCCCATGGGACTAACACAAGCAAAAGTACTAATGGAAGATTAATTTAATTTGTTTTATTTAGATACCTCCAAAAAAAGTGATACCTTTAAAATGTATTTTAATAGATAAATTTTATTTAGATACCTCCAAAAAAAGTGATACCTTTAAAATGTATTTTAATAGATAAATTCTTGAAGCTTTTATTTTAGTTTTAATTCTAAGCTAATATATTTAAATTGATATTTCCAATAAGCAAAATACTTTGCTGTCTTTCAAACTGAATTTAAATTAATTTGAATTACTTTTTTCTGATTAATAGTAAAATCAATAAAATCGTCCATATTATTAAATCTGTCAACTTCATTTTTGGCAAACGTGGATAAATGTGCCCGAAATAAGATGGAGCATCAAAAAGACTGTTTTTCCTATTTCGACGCTTTTTTATTGTTTTAAAAATGATTGGAATTTTAATAAAACTTAAGCTTATGAAAGTGAATTCATACATTTTCTTTGTTTTTGAGAATTTATATAAAAAAAAATAATTTAAAAAATCTTTTAAAAATAAAATATTCTGGAATGTTATTTGAAAAAATAGCTGATTTAAAGTTTAATTAATCTGAATTGAAACAAATATTACTTTTAGGTTAAAATATAGTAGAAAAGCATCTTTTTTAATATGGAGTGGGTGTTTTTATGAACTGTTGACAGATCTGTCAACAACCTGATGGTTGGGAAATTTAAGGGTTACATAACTAAAAATTGACAAGTAAAACATGAATGCATTTCTTATGTAATTATTCTTAGTTACCAAACAATCTTAATTTAAAATTTTCCAAGCAATCTAATATCTAATTGAATTTTAGGTTTTTTTGGCTCTATAGCTTAACAAAAAAGCTTGATGAGGAAATATTAGAAAATTACCAATAAATTTTAAATTTATTATAGTTACCACTCTCATTTTCTGATAATGTGTATTGATAAATACAAAAATATACTAGTAGTTGAAGAATTGCCATAATCTTTTTCATTTACAATTACTAAATACAGTTTTAATTTAATAAAAATATCACTTGAGTGATGCAAATTAATACAAAATTTTAAAAGTTCATAAATTATTCCAATTGAAATTTTTAAAAAATTAAAATAATTTTTGTAAAAGTTAATTATTCATCAAAATAATATTTTCTTATTTTTCAATAGTGTCTATAATATATATATATATATATATATATATATATATTGTTTTTAATCATATCACCCCAAGCAAGGCAGGACTGCCACTAGTGTGCAGGGAGTTACAGTGAGAGAAAAGACTTGGTACAGGTGGTACTAAAGAAAGGATTAAAGAGGAACAGGATTCAAGAAGATAGAAAATGGCAGTTGACATTGTATTTAAATTTTTGGAGATTGTAGCTATCAGGGAAGCATGCAAATGGAAGGGAGTTTCACAGGTGGGAAGTGCGAGAAAAGAGGCTGTTGGAGTAGAAGTGGCAGTTATATTTAACTATTTCAACAGTTAATGGTTGGGACCTAGATGCCAATCTAGTAGCACATTTAAATTCACATAGTCATGGTACCAGGGAAAAAGCTATTCATAAAATCAATTAAAAGCATTTCTTATAAAAACAATTTCTTAGTTTTATTGCATTTTTTATTTTACAATTCAGAGCAGATTTTTTGTAACTGAGGGTCTTGTTTGTGTCCCTACCCCATAATGATTTAAATTTTCTGAGGATTTGATCTTATAACTATTATAAATATTAAAGGGATTCAAAAGCGAATTTCTCAAAATTTCATAAAATTAAATGAGTTGGAGGTAACATGTAAAAAAAATGCATTTTACAAAGATTTTCTAAAAAAACATTTTAAAAATAATTTTATCAATTTCTAAATGAGCCCTGAAAGTTTTATTAAAATCTTACAATTACTTGATTTTTACCAGAATGTTCAAATCCATGTGTTTTTCATCACAAACAGATGCTCAAATAAACAGGAATTGAACCCACCAGAACTTAGGATATACATAAACAAGGTTTGAATCAAATTTAATCTCCATCAGAAATTTTCATTTGTGGTGACCCTGATTCACCCTAATTTGACAGAGTTCAGAAGAGAGTAAACAAAATTTTACATATTAAAAATTTAGTCTTGTGTTTTTGTCAGATACCACGAATAAAACATTACCCTTGCTGTGCTCTAGTATGTTACTTTACCTTAGTCTGGGGGAGCATGTACAACCTATAACATATATATCATATCCAAGTAGAAAAGGAAACCTTAAACAGTTTTCAATCTTTTCACATCAGAACTCTATTGATGACAGAAAAAAATGTTCTCAGTGAATAAAATAGAAAACACAAAAGCTGGAGATAAAATATATAATCATCAAAAGGTGATAGCATTTAAGCTTACAAAAGTCACTTTGTCTGCTTACAAAGGGATGTCTAGAAGGATTTAATTTATATCGTCTCTAAGACCATCAGGTGAAAATGAGCCTTCCTCAGTACCAAGAACATGTTTTGGCTATAAGAGTGAGCACATTGATGGTTATTTAACGAATTTCCTAAGACCTTTTGGTTGAAATCTGAATGAGCTTTCCTCAGTACCAAGAACATGTTTTGGCTATAAGAGTGAGCACATTGATGGTTATTTAACGAATTTCCTAAGACCTTTTGGTTGAAATCTGAATGAGCTTTCCTCAGTACCAAGAACATGTTTTGGCTATAAGAGTGAGCACATTGATGGTTATTTAACGAATTTCCTAAGACCTTTTGGTTGAAATCTGAATGAGCTTTCCTCAGTACCAAGAACATGTTTTGGCTATAAGAGTGAGCACATTGATGGTTATTTAACGAATTTCCTAAGACCTTTTGGTTGAAATCTGAATGAGCTTTCCTCAGTACCAAGAACATGTTTTGGCTATAAGAGTGAGCACATTGATGGTTATTTAACGAATTTCCTAAGACCTTTTGGTTGAAATCTGAATGAGCTTTCCTCAGTACCAAGAACATGTTTTGGCTATAAGAGTGAGCACATTGATGGTTATTCAACAAATCCCCTAAGATGAACTGGTAAGCCCTGGTCCTTGGGTCAAATCTGGCCCGTGAAGGATTTTGTTTAGTCCACTAACTTAACATCTGGACACTAATTCTCTAATTAATTTGTGGAGCAAGTGGCAGAATAAATATCAGTTGGAGTTAATAGACTTACAATGTGACAATTTTTTAAGTCAAAATTTAATTCTAAATCTGTCAGAAGCACAGATTATGAGGATATGTCCCTTGTTCCCTGTTTAGGATGTGGTTTCCGGCTTTCTCTTTTCCAATCTTCTCACTTTGTTTTTTGGGGTTTTTTTTAAATTGGAGTAGATAGATCTATCTATCGCCCGGTTCACACTCCACCCATGTCTATTGAACAGGTTAAGAGGCTCATCCCTTGTTCCCTGTTTAGGATGTGGTTTCCGGCTTTATCTTTTCCAATCTTTTCACTATTATGTAGCCCCCTGCACATCAGTGGCATTACCGCCTTGCTCGGGATGATACGATTAAAAAAAAAAAAAAAAAAAAAGTAAAGATTAACCCTAGATTTGAAAAGGTTAAGATTTTAGGGATTGGGGAAGTATCCTTACAAGATCACGTAAACACTTTTGGCCCCTGGCAAGAGTAAAAATTGAGAATTGGGCAGCTCCACCCCAGATCTAGTAGCAATATCCCCTCTTCAGTCTGATCTGACTCTTGTAAAGATAGACCATGGTGGTAAGAAGAGGTACTTTTTGGTGTAGTACAAGGAACCAACCAACCAATTTTTTTTTTTTTTTTTTTTTTTTAATCGTATCACCCCGAGCAAGGCGGTATCTTTAGTGATGGATGTGCGTTGTGATAAAATTGGTATTGTTTTGGAATGAGAAATCAGAGAGCCGAGTTTCAATTCTAGTTGGAATCATTGCCTTTGCTTATATGCAAATGCCCCTTGGAAAAGTATGAATCTATCTCTTCTCCTTCTAGCTATGAGTTGAATAGCAGGACAGCTTGGTTTTTATTGCCTTAGCCAACAACCAGTCTACTACAGAAAGAAATGGCAACCTACCATGGGAAATTCTTCTGCCTTGTCAGTCATGGATCGAAAGAGACATGATTGCCAAAATGTGTATCATGTATGACACTTAACTGACTGACTGAATGATATGGCTTGTATACACACTGTTCTTGGGCCAACAACATAAAATCATTATACATATAGATTGTTTAGCTGTATGCTTTTATCTGTTGTGCCTGCGGACCTTGAGGATTGAAAAATAAGTTGTTGCATTTTCATAGGTGTCATGGAACAAGATACTTTAAGCTTGAAGCTGAAAAAACATGCAAAACTATTGGGCCAAGAAAAGATTTGAGATAATCTTGACAATATGCAAATGTGTAAGTAAGAATTGTTCTATCTTATTGATATGAATGTAGTTGAATATTAACTTTCTTTGTTACACTAAAATCATGGCTAAATTTTTGCTGAAACAAAGATGAAGACTGTGACTTTGAAAGGAAAGATGAGGCAATGAGAAATGGCCAGGTGGCTGTAAATTTTACAGAAAGCGTTGAAAACCACTTAAAAGATGTTTGCTATTCTAGAAATGTTTTAAATAAAAAAAAAAAATAGAAGACCACGAAAGTTAGATGAGAGATAAAAGAAAGTTTGTGAGAGTCTTTGTAAGTAATTCAAAATTAACAGCCAGACAAGTGAGGACTGAACTCAGTCTTAACAGTGAGGTTTCAGCTGATACAGTATGCAGAGTTTTACAAAAAAAACAAAAAAACAAATTGAACAGTCATATAACAGTAAAAAAAAAATTTCTGATTTCAATGCAATTTAACCATTGTAGTGAGAACAAGAAACAAGGGCTCCAATGCAAACTACACAATATCCAAGAGCTTTTGAATTACTGCCATGAAGAATGGGGAAAAATATTCCCAATGAGAAAATATACTCCTTGTTTCATTCAATGCCGCATGAGCTGAGGCAATTATTCAAGTAAAAGGCAGCAACACTAATTACTAACTCCATAATTTGACATTTTGCACTTTCTACAATAATAAAGATTACTTTTTGAAAAAGAAAACATCTATTTAAACTTAAAAGGGCTGAAAGGTAAAATTTTCACTGGTGACCCTTTATTTTGCCCCCATCTCCAAATGACTGCATTAGATGCTCTATCATCCACAATACAACATTTAAAAAACAATGGTCTAACCTTCTAGACTAAGATGGAGACATTTTTCAACATGACAGTGCTCCTTGCCACATATCACATGCAATAAAAAATTTTGTGGAGTAAGATGCTCAACTTTTGGAAGAGTGGTCAGCACGAAATACTTATTTCAATACAATTGAACTGTTGTGGTGGGAACAGAAGAAACAAGTGCTCCAATGCAAGCTACACAATATCCAAGAGCTTTTGGATTACTGCCATGAAGAATGAGAAAAATAAAATTTCAATGAGAAAATATGCTTCTTGTTCTTTTCTATGACACATGAATTGAGGCAATTATTCAAGCCAAAGGCAGCAACACTAATTAATAACTTCATACTTTGGCATTTTGTACTTTCTGCAATAATAAAGATTACTTTTTTAAAAAAACAAAAAAACAGAATTTTTTAAAACTTACAAGAGCTGAAAGGTAAAATTTTCACTAGTGACCCACTGTTTTTTTGCTCCTTTCCCCCCCCCCCCACCGAGCATGACTGCATTAGATGTTCTATGATCCATTATACATAATTTAAAAATTTGCAGTAAGTGGTTTTCTGGCCCTCAAAGATCATGTACTGAGAAATCACTTGATTTTGGGGTAAAATTAATGAAACTTTTGCTGGTAAGAATACCAAGTATTTTTGCATGACCTTTTTCCAAGCATCACTATGCTTAAGATACTCTATCATCCATCTTACAGCATTAGCAAAAATATAGTAACTTGCTTTCTGACCTCCAAAGATCATAAAATATGCTGAGTAAAGCAGATTGCTAATCACTCTCTATTTGGAGGTAGAATCATTCAGTTAAGTGCCATACGTGAAACATGCTTGGGCGATCATGTCTCAAAAGAGACATGACTGACTGAGCAGAAGATTATCCCGCAGTAGGTTGCCATTGCTTTCTGCGGTAGACTGATTGCCAGCCAAGGCTATAGAACCCAATCTGTCCTGTTATTTAACCCATAACTGGAAGGAAGAGATGGATTAATACCTTTCCTAAGGGTATTTGCGCATAAGTGAATGCAATGAATTCAACTGGAATTCGAACTCGGCTCCCTGATTTCTCGTTCCGAGCCGATATCCACTGCACCACAACGCACATCCGTAGGAGGTAGAATAAGAAAAGTAATAAAGAAAAGTAATATTTTATCAAGGATGCACAAAAGATTTGCACGCCAGTATATACGTATTTTTGGGTCAGGTATGAACTTGAATCCCAACTGCCATTCGAAGCAAGGAGCTTCTTTGAGAGTACAACTCTACAAAATTTCTGTAGATTAATATATTCCTTAAATCTTTCTCAAGTCCCAATATTTAATAGAATAAAGAAAAAACTGTTTATTTTATCTACTTAGAAGTGGATGTCATTTTGATAATATCAGTTCAGTGTAAAATCAATCTCTGTCTACAGAGTTATTTATAAATGTCAACTTTGAAATGGTGATTACACCATTGATATCTGCATAGTTAAAAAATAACTTTTTTTTAATTTTCTGAATTTTTAAAACTTTTATAAAAAAACTTTGTGGCTGTAATTTTTTCAGATGAACATGCACGATTTTTAGGGGTTACTATCCTAAGTGAAGAAAAACAGATATATATACTTTTATTGATTTACATAAATTTTTGTCTTTTTATTAAAAATATATATATCTGTTCTTTATTTCCAAAAAATATTTTTTTAAAAATTAAGTCTGTTTCCATACCTAGAAGCACTCAGTCTAATAACTTAAAAATCAGGGATTGATTTTACTCTGTATCAGTATTATGAATAGGAGCCTTTTCTGAATTGATTGATTGGCACTAAATCAATAGATTGGCACTACTTAAGTTAACTGGTCTGCTTGTAAAAAGAAAAAATTGTCAGGGGAATAATTTTTGTATATTAGTATTCATTAGATTTTCTTTTAATCACAACAATTGTCAGAATAAAAAAATACTGATTTTTTTATCATTTAGAAGAGGTCTTGATCATAATATAGATACAGTGTCACTTCAGTTTCTGAAATTTTAAAACTTTCTTTTTTAAAACTTTGGGGAAGTGTCTCAGATGTGAATTCACAAAGATTTGGAGATAATAATTATTTATCTTAAATGAAGATGAAACAGAAAATTAATTCATGTAAATTTTTGTTCTTTTATTTAATATATATATATATATATGTTCTTTATTTTAAACAGTCTTCTCTTTTTTTTTTTTAAATAAGTCTGTTTCCTTACGTAGAACAGCTCAGTCCAATAGTCCTGTAAAAAGTCAGGGATTGATTTTACACTGTATCGATATTATGAACAGGACCCCCTTCTAAGTCAATATTAACGCTCAGTATTTTTTTCAATTCTGACAAATGTCACAGCCTAAGGAAAGTCTGAAGAATACCAATGTACAAAAATTATTCCCCACCTTCAAATTTTTTGCCTTATTTTATTACAAGTAGACCAGTCTGTTTAAATAGTGCCCAGGTTTTGCTTTGAGTATACCAACTCTTTATGAAATGCACAGAGAGTAGATGATAGGAGGAGCTACATTATATTACATTATTAGTTGTTGTGTAGGGGCCATTTTGGAGATCACATTAAAAACTATTTTTTGTTTATTTATTCGATATTATTGATTTGCTAAGAGCTATTTTATGGCGACACAGACTCCCTGGGTAAGCATTATTGATTGCTTGAATATGAAGCACTTACATTGGTCCTGCAGTAAAAGATGCTTGGACAATCAATGCTTTTCTGAGTTGATCGATAACTGGCAATCAATAAATCTGCTGCTGCTGTTGCAGATTTTCAGGGATAATATTTATCAGCTCTCAATTATCCCTTTAATTTGTCACATTATTTATTGTTGTCTTTCATTGATGTTAATATACGGCATACATTTATATACAACAAATGCTACCCAAAAGTTTAGAGAACTTAAAGTACAAATAGGTTTTCTCAAAAGAAAAAAAAATATTTTTGGCTGGATGAGAAGTAATTTCATTTATTTTTTTTTCCTACAGGCCTTTACTCCAAAGATTGTTTCATGTACACAGCTAAAGACGGTCCATCTACTCCACTATATTTTTAATAATATCATTACTATTTTTTTAATCATAAGTCGACTAAGACACAAACAGATTACTGAATGTTAGAGAGTATGTGAAAAAAAATAAAAATACTATTAAGGAGAGAAAACAATAAAAGAACAAGAATTAAGAAGATAATGATTGACATTACATTTAAATTGTTGAAAATTAAACTTGACTTGGAAGCTAGAAGCAAGTTCCACAAGCAAGAAAAAACTGTTAGCATAGAACTTATGGTTACATCTAGCCATTTCAACTGTAAAATGATGAGACCTTCTTGTCAATCTAGCACTGCATTCAAATTCATAAGATCTTGATAGCATAAAGCATCAAAACAATTAATATGAAACTATTTATAGAAAAGGAACAGGGAAGCTATGATGCAGGAGTGGGAAAGTGACTGAAGCTGAGATGCCAGGTCAGAACCAATAACATTGCAGTTTCTTCTTTGGATTTTATCAAGAATCTGTAAATCTATAGCAGGAGCACCAGACCAGATGTGACAGCAATATTCAATGTTTGGACAAATGGTAGATAAATTAATAAGATAAATTCTATGGAAATAAATTGTCTAGCACAACATAATGAATCAACTTTCCTAGCATCAGATCTAGCAATTGATATTAGGATGCATCCAAAGTATTTTTTACAGACATTTATTCAAAAGCTTATTACATGTACTGTTAAAATTAAGCACATTTTAAACATAAAGCAAGCCTCAGATTAGTAAAAAAAATAAGCAATTTTGATCGTGAAGCAAACCCCAGATTACACTAAAAATTAAGCACATTTTAAACATGATCAAACCTCAGATTAGTCCAAAATTTAGGCATATTTTAAACATGAAGCAAACCTCAGTAGTAAAAAAAAATAAGCTCATTTTAAGCATGAGGCAAACCTTAGATTAGTCTAAAAATTAAGCACACTTTAAACATGAAAGCCTCAATTTAGTCCAAAAATTAATCATATTTTAAACATTAAGCAAGTCTTAGATTAGTCTAAAAATTAAGCACATTTTAAGCATGAAGCAAGGCTCAGATTATTCTAAAAATTAAGCATATTTTAAACATGAAGCACACCTTACATTAATAAAAAATTAAGCGTTTTTAAGCATGAGGCAAACCACGGATCAGTCCAAAAATTAAGCACATTTTAAACATGAAGCAGGCCTCAATTTAGTCCAAACAATAAGCACATTTTAAGCATAAAGCAAACCTCTGATTAGTTTAAATATTAAGCACATTTTAAACATAAAACAAGCCTCAAACTAGTCCAAAAATTAAGCTTATTTTAAACATGAAGTTATAGTGGGTATATCTTCTTATTTATTCTTTTTCTAGTTGTAGTAGGATTCTGTTATAGTGAAGGATAATTGTATACTGTTCAGGTTAATGGAATTTGGCCTTGTGGGAAGATAGCCCACTATAATTCATAAAATGATTATAAAATCAAGAAAGGCAATTTGAGTATAAAATAACATTTATATATATACATTTCAATTAATGTTTTACAATTAAAGCAATACTTGAATATAAGTCCAACGGAGGTTAAATTGTTCATGACAAATAATGATGAGCTGAAAGAGATTAAAGGCTTAGGAGTGTGGAAGCGTCTTGAAGGTAAGGGGATGTTCATTTTGAAGTTGCTGCTCCTAAGGTCAGTACGTCAGTAAGTACTTTGAGGAATGTCTTTGAAGGGGTCAGTAAGTACTTATGAGACAGGGAGAAAGAAAGAGGTCAGCATAGTAGCCGCTCGACTTAAGTCAAGGGGAGGCACTGATAACTATCCTATCACCATCTGTCTGTCTAATGATGCTTTGTCTCCACTTTTTATATCTGCCTTTTGGATCAAAATACAGCTCATTTCAAATTTCATCCTTGTATTTGATTCCGGGCTTCCCATTGGCTGGTAAATAAAATCGGCTCGCGAAATGGAAATTTGATATTTGATTAATTTTTATTTTTCAACCGGAATGTCTGCACAAACTCAACTTGGATGCGCGACAAGTTTTGTTCATTCGCTTTCTGGTCGGCATAGAGCCAACATCTGGTCTCGCTTTTGCTCGGTCGGTATCACCACCACAAAGTGAGACACTGATTAGTTCAAAAATTAAGCATACTTATACATGAAGCAAGGCTGAAATTTTTGTGAGGTAGCTTTAAAATTTCACCGTTTTTAAATTTTAAACATGAATTAAGCATGAAGTAAGATCAAACTTGACAATTTGCCTAGCATGACTAAGCTCAACTAAAATTACCTGATAATAAAAATAAAAACCATTTAAAACAACACAAAATTGTAGATATCTAAAGACCATATATAATATTAGTATAATTAATATATCTTAGAATGTATTAAGTGTCTTTATTCTTTAGAGACCTTTACTTCAAAGTTTATTTCTCTCTAGCTTCTATTAGTATGGCTGATGCTAACCTCCAAGGAGATTAACTCATTGTACCTTCTTGGGCTAATATATTCTGCTTGCATGAAGTGGAAAAATTGTATTGAATCAATTCCTAAATGTGCAGCTAGGAAAGTTGATTCTTTGTGTTCTACTATACATTTTTTCTTCTCAAGTCTATCTTGCATATTTATAAGTCTACCATTTGTCCATGCTTAGAACATAGCTGCCACATATAGTCTGGTGCACCTGCTATATATTTAGAGATTCTTTGTAAAATCCAAATAAGAATCTGCAATGTTAATGGTCCTGATTTAACATCTTGCCTCCAGTAACTTTCCCACTGCTGTAATGTAGCTTTCCAGTGCCTTTTCTAAAAGTATTTCTTTTGATGAAATTTCCTTTATGGTACCTAAATTTTATGAATGCAAGTGCATTACTAGATTGGCTGCAAAGTCTTGTTGTGCTGCTTGCTTCATTTTGCTATAATTAGAAGATAACACAAACTTGAATTAATGATATTTATTTTTGGTTAATCTTCTCACTTTGTTTTTTTTTTCTTTCAATTGGAGTAGATAGGCTAAACTATTGCCCGGTTCACACTCCACCCACATCTATTGAACAGGTGAAGAGGCTCATCCCTTGTTTCCTGCTTAGGATGCGGTTTCCAGTTTTCTCTTTTCTAATCTTCTCACTATTATGTAGCCCCTTGCACATCAGTGGCGTTACCGCCTTGCTTGGGGTGATATGATAAAAAAAAAAAAAAAACCTTAGGTTTTTACATCAAGTTACAACCTTTAAATTTTGTGTGGATACAGGAGCAGACTAGCTAAATTCTCTTCACTGTGGGATGCTAGTAGTAAACAAGCCTATCTCTTCTGAACTCTAGTGGTCAACTGACTAGCGTCTTCCCTTTTTCAAATCTCCTACACAAAAACTACTGTCATTAACTCCTAATTCTTACTCCTACTCTTACTCCTACTCCTACCAAAAGAAATGGTTCCTTATTTTGCTGCCCAATTTTGAATTCTTGGCATCAGTGTGTCTACCTTTTTCTATTTTTAGCACACTCGTCATTTTATAAACCATAACAGTCTCATTATTTTACATTTATTGAAGTGGCTAGATGTAACTGTAAGTTCTACATTAACAGTTTCTTCTCTTGCAATTCGCACTTGTGGAACTTTCTTCCAGCTTCCTGCTTTCCAATTCAAGTTTGATTTTCAAAAATTTAAATATAATGTCAATCACTATCTTCTGTATTTTTAATTTCTGTTTTTTTTTTTTATTGTTCTTGCTTTTTAACAATGTTCTCTTATATTCTTTTACACTCAGTAACCCTCTGCATGTTAGTGGCTTTGTTGCCTTACTTGGGGTGAAATTATTTAAAAAATAGTGGTGTGGTAATAAGTAGTAATAAAGTAAATCAAAGGCAAAAGAACTTCAAAACTAATGATAACTAAAGTATTGTACTGCCTTACCCAGATCATACCAAAATAGCCTTTGTACTCAGTGTCCTTCAGAGAAGCCAAGTTCATCAGCAGGTTGTTCTAAGAGATGACTTCTTAGCTACTGAATACAGATCTGGCATGCATGCATGAGAATGAACTGTATGACAGATATCTAAATCTAAACTTATTTATAAACGGAACTTTGTCTCTGTGTGTGTGTGTGTGTGTGTGTGTCCGTTACTTATAGACTCCAAAACGGCTAAAACCGATTTTCTTGAAAATTTACAGTTGTACTATAAGCATCTGCAAGTGTTCTTAGCTAGGTTTTGTGTTGAGGTACCCCCAATAAATATTGAAAATTGATAATCGAAAAAATCGGGTTATAGAAGGAGTGGTCCAATTTTAATCAAATTTGATACACTCATAGACAAAGATATAAGAAACGATATTGAGAAGTTTCAAGGTTGCAGTTCTTGCAATAGTGTAGAAAATCAATAATATATATAAATATATATATATATATATATATATAAAAGGCAAGATGTTTGTGTGTGTGTCTGTATCTGCCTGTATGTCTGTATTTTTTCAGCCCTTTTATTTTAGTTTTTGCTTCATGCTTGGCTCTAAGTAGGTATAATTGTAGTTCTTAGTCTCAGCCATGATACCATTTACTCAGAGGACTTATTTAGCTTTCAAAATTCAGTTTACGACAAAAAAAAACTTATTTGATATCGATACCAGGAAATCAAAATTTGACTTATATCCATTTGTTTTTCTTTCAGTCTACGGTTTTGCTTTAACTGGAAACAACTATTGCTTTTTAGCCTTTCGTGCCAACATCCAAAGAGTCCAAGCTCCAGGACCATGGATTAGTTTTAAGGCTTTCATTACACCCGAGCAACGCCAGGCTATACTGCTAGTATATATATATGCAGGTTTTGTTAAAAATGACAGACAGGATACTATGGTCAAAGTTTTTTGTATAATTTTTTTCTTTTAAGACAATACATCATATATAAGCAAGAGCCATTGTTATCTCAAAATGTATTGAAGAAGCTGTACTACACAGGTAGCTGGAAATAGAAGATATAAAGTTTTAAAATAATTTTTTTAATTTGGAAAAGAAATGAGCCAAAGAATTAGGAACTTCTGGATAGTGTGTGTCTAGTGTGTTGGAGTGAATTATTTTTTTCCTTAACCCTCTAGGGCCATTCGTATCATATTTGATACAGTATTTCCCTATAAGGAAACATTTGGTATTTCCCTATAAGGAAACATTTGGTATTCATTGACTGAGCAGTTAGTACTGCTTTCATTTGAAATTTATAAAATATTTCTCTTAAAAAATTTTTCAGGAAAATATTTCTTTCAAGGCTTGTTTTCATACTGTATCAAATATGATACGAATGGCCCTAGAGGGTTAACCCTTCAGCATTCAACCCACACTGTAAATATTGGCTCTCAATGTTCAACCCACCCCATGTATCAGTCAGTTAAGTGCCATACGTGATACACGCTTTGGACAATCATGTGTCAAAAGAGACATAACTAACCGAGCAGAAGATTTTCTCACAGTAGGTTGCCATTACTTTCTGCAGTAGACTAGTTGCCAACCAAGGCTATAGAACACAATCTGTCCTGTTATTTGGCCCATAGCTTGAGGGAAGAGATGGATTAATACCTTTCCTAAGGGTATTTGTGTGTAAGTGAATGTAAGGAATTTAACTGGAGTTTGAACTCAGTTCTCTGATTTCTCGTTCCAAGCCAGTATCCACTGCACCACAAACTCTGCCATATTATATAACATCTTCATCACAAATAACAGAGAAAATTATACCGACAGTGAGACTTTGGGGACTAATATTTATGGGGTTGGGGTTGTGTGTTGTGAGTTTACCATTCATGTGTTGGCCTTATTTGAATATAAATTTTTATACATATTTTCTTTTTTTTTTCAATTGGAGTAGATAGACTAAACTATCGCCTGGTTCACACTCCACCCATGTCTCTTGAACAGGTGAAGAGGCTCATCCCTTGTTTCCTGTTTAGGATGTGGTTTCCAGCTTTCTCTTTTCCAATCTTTTCACTCTTTTCTTTTTTCTTTTTTTTTTTTTCAATTGGAGTAGATAAACTAAGCTATCGCCTGGTTCACACTCTACCCATGTCTATTGAACAGGTGAAGAGGTTCATTCCTTGTTTCCTGTTTAGGATGTGGTTTCTGGCTTTCTCTTTTGCAATCTTTTCACTCTTACGTAGCCCCCTGCACATCAGTGACGTTACTGCCTTGCTCGGGGTGATATGATTAAAAAAAAAATGTTTTTTGGGTCATCAGCCCTCAATGGGATTATAAGATTACAAACAAAATCATGAGTTTTGGATTAAATATGGATTGGAATTCAACAGAATGATAAGATGAAGAACAAATAGGACAAACAGAACAAAGTTGTTCTTTATCTTAGCAAACAAAATCATATATAAGATACAATGAAATAAACATAGACAAAACTGATAAAATGCTACAGTATACATTTCAGAAAAACGAGCGTATACTTTTTAGAACATAGATATGTATATACAGAAACAAAGAAGTTTGCTTATCAGCTGATGACAACATGTTCTATCAGGACATCTGCCTTCTTTGGTCGTTAAATAACAAAGAAGTGGAAAGTTTTGATTTTTGTTTTATTTAGTGGTGAAACATTTGTTCTGATGCATCATGGGAGTATTCTGTATTTACCTATTTTTTTTATAATCTAACTTTTTCTTTCTTTATTGTTAATTACCATTCCTATCTGTAATTTCAAGTACTTTCATTACTTAACTTTTAATTTTTCTGTTATTATTAATTATTTTGGTTCCAGACTACTACATAGTCTAGCAACAAGGGTTGGCGGTTATTTAGTAATTTATTCATTGTTATCACTACAGTTGTGCTGAATGCTAAAGGATTAATTTGATCACTTGAATTTGGGTGATGCTTGACACTGTGCATTGTGGTACAGTGGATATTGGCTCGGAACGAGAAACCGAGGAGCTGAGTTTGAATTCCAGTTGAACCCATTGTATTCACTTACGCACAAATACCCTTGGGAAAGGTATTAATCCGTCTCTTCCTTCCAGTTATGGGTTAAATAGCAGGACAGATTGGGTTCTATAGCCTTGGTCGGCAACCAGTCTACCGCAGAAAGCAATGGTAACCTGCTGCGGGATAATCTTCTGCCCAGTCAGTCATGTCTCTTTCGAGATATGATCGCCCAAGCGTGTTTCACGTATGGCACTTAACTGACTGACTGACTTGACACTAAATGGGTTGTCTTTTCTTGATGACTATTTGGTTAAAGCTGTCAATAAGTACTGCTTAGATCAACGTTGGTAATACTTATTAATAGATTATATATATATTAATCTATATTTGGGCAGCAATCTTTCTTTTTAACATGTTTCATTAAAAACAACCAACAAGGAAGGTTTTATTAATTTTTTAAAAAATTTCTCCAGTATTTTTACATGTTTCCTTTTTGCTGGAGATAAGGAAAGGAAAAATGTTCTATAATATTGACTTTCCAAGTGCTTTCAGCCACTTTACTAGCCACTTTCAAGAATGTTATTTTTCTGATGTTGTTATTTTAGCTTCATGTTTTGACTGGTGTGTAATTTATTTTTTGTGTTTTTGAAAATAGACAGATGCTCACAAGATGTCCAGTCACGCATATCTTGTGATAGCTTTTAAAGAATGCTCCTTTTTAAAAACACAAAATAAATTACATTGGATCAGATTTTAGCTTTCCCTGTAAAAGAGGAACAAAATATAAATTATATTCCATTTCAAATGCTTTTTTTTCATTTAGCAAGATGTTTCAAATCAAAGGGAAGTAAATCTGACCATTTTCTATTATTTACTGCAGTTTTATAAATTCTGAGTCATATTGATCAGAAATATTTTATTTTTTAAAATGTGTGATCAGCATATGAGGCTAGGTGAAGAAATCTATGGGATGCATACCTTCAATTTTGTTTTTTATATAAATCTGTGAAGCTTGATACTTGTTATTTAGTATGATAAAATTACTTGAAATAATGTTGAATTTTTGTTGAAGGGAAAAGATCCCACTCAAGTACAGCTCCTCCTCACTTAATGTCTGTTTAACAAACCCTGGACATACAACCTCCCATAAAATCTCTTAACAGCAATAATTCTTTTTCTTCATGTGCCGTGTCTCCTCAGGATTTAGGTAATCATGAACTTCCACTAGACTCTGTCTGTTGTCAATCTCAATATTTTTTCTCTTGGTACCTCTTCTAAACCTCACACCACTATCCATTTGCTTAGACCTAGCAAGTACATCTCACACTGCTTTCCTTTGTCTCCTCTTTGTTTTATCCGACCTGTGACTATTAAATTCTCCAGGCCCTCCTTACTCATTACGTGTCCCAGGAACCTCATTTGTCTCTTCCTGATATTAAGTATGAGTTTTCTTCTCATTTACATCCTTTCCAACATCTCATCATTACATATGTGCTTTGTTCATGGTATCCTAAGCAACCATCTGTAAAACTACATTTCTTCTTCCCCAAGCCTTTCCTTCATCCTTGATGAGATCACCACAGCAATCCAGCACTCTTCTTTGTTTCTAATTAGATTTTCCTGTCTCTCAATACTCTGCTTAGCTTCTGAAATGCATCTTTGACCATGCCAATCTGTCTTTGGATTTTTATGTTGCACTTTCCATCCTCTGTCAAAACACTTCCTAGGTATTTGAATGTTCTTACTCGTTTTATTTTAGTTTCTCTGACTTGTAGTTGGCTTATTGGGCTCCTCTTTTTGCTGATCACCATACATTCAGTTTTCTTGAAGTTTATGCTCAGTCCTTTCTTCTCACGTTTTTTTGCTATCTTCTGTAGAAGGTCCTGCATTTTCCTTTTCATGTCTGCTATCAGCACTATATCATCTGCATATTTGATATTGTTGAGATTGTGGCTACCAATGACAAATCGTGGCAAGACTTTTATTTCTCTCATAATTGCTTCAATGTATAGGTTGCAAAAATCTGATAAGAAAACACATCCTTGTCTTATGCCCTTTATATTTTTGCATACCTATTGAGTTCACTTCCTATCCATACACAAACGGTTTGATGCCAATATAGATTCTTGATTATCCTAATGTCTTTTTCAAAAATGTCAAAGTTGTTGAGCATCTCTATTAAGTCTTTGTGTCGTACTTTGTCAAACACCTTTGCATAGTCTATAAAGCACAGATAAAGGTCCTTCTGCATTTGTATTGCTCTTTCAGATAGCATTCTGAGCATGAATATTGCATTACTCGTTCCGGGATCTTTAACGAAGCCACATTGTTCTTGTCTTATCTCTGGAGCAATTCTGCTGCACACACTGTTCATCAAAATCCAAATGTTGAGTTTTGTTATGTGGCTGATTAAACTGATTGTTCGATAGAGTTCACATTCTTTTGCTCCTGGCTTCTTAATCAATGTTATGAAGATTGATCTGCTTAGGTCCCCCGGTATATTGCCACTGTTGTAGATTTCACTTATTATTTTTTTTTAATTTTTTTTTTTGAATCATATCACCCCAAGCAAGGCGGTAATGCCACTGATGTGCAGGGGGCTATATATGAGTGAGAAGATTAGAAAAGAGAAAACCGGAAACCACATCCTAAACAGGAAACAAGGGATGAGCCTCTTCACCTGTTCAATAGATGTCGGTGGAGTGTGAACCAGGCGATAGTTTAGTCTATCTACTCCAATTGAAGAAAAAAAAAACAGTGAGAAGATTAGAAAAGAGAAAAACCGGAAACCGCATCCTAAACAGGAAACAAGAGATGAGCCTCTTCACCTGTGTGAACCGGGTAATAGTTTAGTCTATCTACTCCAATTGAAAGAAAAAAAAAACAAAGTGAGGAGATTAACCAAAAATAAACATCATTAATTCAAGTTTGTGTTCTGTCTATGGACGTCTTCTAGAGACATCAACATCTCCATTACAATCCTGTCTAGTCCCGCTGCTTTGTTTCTCTTCAATTTGGTCATTGCTGATTCCACTTCAGTTTTTAATATTTCTGGTCCATCCATGATTTTGTGCATTGTTGGTTGCTCTCTCTTGTCGTGGAAGAGATCTCTGATATACTCATCCCCACTAAGTATTTTTTTCTTTTTCTAATATTAGTGTGCTATCCTTTGCTTTTATGCAACCTGTTGCTGAGCATGTTCTTTGGCCTGTTAGTTCCTTTATTTTTTTATGCATGTCTCCATTATTTGTGCTCAGTCTCTCTACTTTGGTGCATTTGTTATTGAGCTGTCTTTCTTTAACCTATCTACATTTGCTCCATATTTCCTTGTGTAGTCTCTTGTATTCCATTCCATATCTTGGCATCATTTTCTGTCTCTTTTGCATCAAGAATCTCTTTGGTGATTTACTCATTTTTCTTCTGGCGTGCTTTTTCCTTTGGAATAATGTCGTTTGCCGATATCACTAGAGCTGGTCTTAGTGCGTCCCATTTTGAGCTTCCATTTCTAATTTGTTTTTCGAATATCATTTTCAAGCTCTCTGTATACATTTTCTGCAGGTTTGAGTCATTCATGAGTCTATTGTACTGCAGTCTTAGGGCCGTGTTTGGTTTCTTTAATCTACTTAGTTTTATCCTTAATTTGTATATGACTGGTTGGTGGCCGCTTCTGCAGTCCACACTTGGGTAGGCTTTGCAGTGAAAGACTGCATTTCTGAATTTCTTGTTGATAGTAATGTAATCAATTTGGTTCTTAGTTTCTCCTTCTGAATTTCTCTATGCCCGTAGTCTTCTTGGGTGCTTTTGGAACCAGGTGTTGATTTTTATCTGGTCATTTGTTGTGCACCATTGGACCCATTTCTCACCATGGCTATTGCGGTGTCCTAGTTCAAAATTGCCGATCGTTTCACCTTCTCTTCCTTGGCCAACTTTGCCATTCAGATATCCAACGATAATTCTGATTTCTTGTGATTTGTGCTGTACCTTGGCATAATCTAGCATGGAGTAGAAGAACTCAATTTCTTCTTCTATATTTTGTGATGTTGGTGCATATGCCACTATTACCAATATATTGACAGGCTTTCCTTTCATTTTAACTATGAGAATTTCCTCAGATATTTGGCAGTATCCCATGATACATTTTCTTGTCTTTATCTAGTATAATATTGACTCCTTTTCCATTATTTTCACCTCCAGCATATATAATTTTATGGTTGTCACTGATGAAGACTATATTGTTTGGCTATCTCATTTCACATATGCCTAAAATGTTTCTGTCTAATCTAATCATCATTTTCTTTTTGCTAAAATAGCTGATTAGCACTTTTTTCAGTCATCTTTTTAGAGTAATGTAATTCTGTTTATTAAAAAAATATCACTGAAAGACATTTTTAACCCAACAGTAGCTGTATTGACATGTTTAACAACTAATGTTGTTCTATGGAAACGTTATCTGTTGTAAAACATAATCAAAGAAAATAACATAAGTGCTTTTTTTATATAATTTTTAAGTACTCAGTAATCTTAAAAATTTAGCAATATAATCTCTGCAATCTAATGTTTTATTGAAATTTAGAAATTCCATCTTTAAGTTTTATAGTTATCACTCCTATTTTCTGATGTCTGATATGGTTGTACTTACAAAAATTGGCACATCCATATACTAATAAAAAAATTAAAAATTCTTTTAAAAATTTTGTTTTGCATTAAGTTTTTCCATTTATGATTAGTAAATATAGTTTACACTTTATAATATAATCTCAAATGTGGAAATTAATACAGAATTTTAAAAGATTAAAAACTTTATAAATTATTATAATTAAAATAAAAAACAAAATGAAAACAATTTGAAGAATTCATTATTCATTGAAATATTTTTTTTTCTCATTAGTGTCCTTAATATATATTTACTCTAAAAGCAATTAAAATCTTTTTTAATTAAATAATGTTATCGTTTTATTGCATTTTTTATTTTACAATTCAGAGCAGATTTTCAGTAAATGACGTTTCTGTTAAAAAAACAAAATTGATGATTTAAATTTTCTAAGGAGTCCTGCTTTTAATATGAAGAGGATGGATTTTAATTTCTCGAACTTTCATAAAATTAAGTTAAGGCAAGAGATGTAGAAAAAGATATTTTTACCAAGATTTTCTAAAGAAACAAAAAATATTAAATAATTTGATCCATTTGTGAATAAGTTCTGAAAGTTTCATTAAAATCTGAAAATTATTTTATTTTTTGCAGGATCTTCCAAAACAATGCGATTTTTACCATAAAAAAGTTGCTAAATTTCTCATAGTAATCTTTGTCCCAGCACTGATGCAAGAAAAATAAGATTTTTAACAAAAATTTAATTAAATAATATTAAAGCATTTGTCTATACTTCTGAGATGAGGTAGTATTTACACTATTTACATTATTCAGACTATTGTCCTCATCTTTACTGCCATGTTTACAACATTTTGGCCACTGTATGCTCTGAATATGCTGAGAAATTTTGAACTGAACTCTTTATTACAATCACTGGGAAGATAACTACATGGCCACGAGAAGTGGCATTGCACATGGAATGAGAATGATATACCCCAGAGATAGTAATAAAAGGTTCGGTTCAAAATTCCTAGCACCTGAAGAAGGCCAGAGTGTACAACGGCTGAAACGTTGTAAACATGGCAGAGAAGTTGAGGTCAATAGTCTGAATAATGTAAAAAGTGTAACATTAACGCAATCTGCAATGAGTTACTAGTTACCAATTACAGATGTAATGGTCAGTCGCTATTTTTTTTTATTTAGTGACGAGCTTGTTGGAATATAGCCTTGTTAAGTTAGGTGTGGCTGCATGACAAAAATAAGTTCAAAGGCATTAAGCTGCTAATTGGGGAATTGTTGTATTTGACATGGTTAACTGATAGATTTTCTTCTTATTGGTTGGGTATCTGACAACAATGAGGCATGTCACAACTCAGGAGAGACTGAAAACTTAGCCTCACCAAAATGAAACATTAAAGGAGATAATCACTGGATCAAGATGAGCTCAGCACAAACAAAACTTCCACACAGAATCGCCACATGTAAGAGATAAGTGAATTCCAGGTGACATTGAATAACCCTGGATGTGCGTTGTGGTGCAATGGATATCGGCTCAGAATGAGAAATCTGAGACCTGGGTTGGAATTCCGGTCGAATTCATTGCATTCACTTACATCCAAATACCCTTGGGAAATTTATTAATACATATCTTCTCCCTCCAGCTATGGGTTAAATAACTGGACAGATTGCCTTGGTTGGCAACCAGTCTACCTCACCTGGAGGATAAAGAGATGTGTGTAGGGTCAACATCCTTACCCGTAAAAAAAAAAGAGTTACAGAAACATCAATGACCCCCTTGTCAATGGCCTATACTCTACTGGGAGCAATGGGGGTAGGGTAATAACACTTCTATGATAACACAGACAGAAATAACAATAATGCATGACAACCACGTCATATATTCAACATGGCCCTCTGATTTTAAAATTGATTTTAAAACATAAAAATGTTACGAAATAAGAAATTGTTGACTTACTCTGCTATACTTGGTAATTGAAAAATCTATCTATTTGATGGCCTGAAGCCATTTGTTGCACATTTCTTGATTTTGGGGAAATCTGAACGCGCTAACTTTTGGCCCTTTAAGACAATTTCCTCGGCAGTTAGGAACAACACAATGAAAAGGCATTTTCTTTTAAGTGGAAAAAAACTGAAAATGAAACTTATTGGTAAAGTGAAACTTATTAGTAAAGTGAAACTTACTAGAGAAGTGAAAAACAATGTGTTCATAGAACAAGCCTCTGAACGTATTATGGCTTCTCGATCATGCTAGCTGATGTCACAACAAAGATGGCGGGTAGCAGGAGGGCCTTCTATAAAGAAGGCCATGCCTCTGCTCACCACTGCTGCTTTTCAGACAATGTGCCTCCTTTTATTGTGCCTCCTTTTATAGTGCTGAAAACATTAGCAGTTGGCTAGTACAACAAATCATTTGCATAACTAACATCTCTCAGCTCATCATTTTGACTATTTCATAAGGATGCTGATAAATACTTTTTTCTTCATACCAAGACATCCTGGAGTTCACACTGACTCTTGTAGAGGGGAATTATATTTACGAGTTGACTCGGCGTAACTTGGTTCATGAAATAAAGTAAAATAAACTTTTGTTTATTTTCGTAAAAAAAATAAAAGAATTAATTTTTGTACAAAAATGAAGTTGTCCGTAAAGCTGTAAAAAAGGAAGAAAGAAAGGAACTGGGAATGTGAGAGGGAAAGGTAGGACGATGTCTAGCAAGCGAGATGAGAGAAAGAGAGGATGAAAGAATGTTCGCTGATCTGTGATACTGCCTGTTGTGTGAACTGCTGGATTCTCTCTGTGTGTGCTCCAAGCTGTCGCGTGCCCTTTTGGTGTGAGCTGGTTGCTCAGCCCTCTGCCTGTTGAGAGTTTCTACCTTCCTTTTATCTGGATGGTGAGGCTCCGGGGAGATCAAGAAATGTGTTTCTTATGTCAAGCCCTGATTGGTCAAAAAATCATATTTTTGACCACATGATGTGCTTTCCACTATGTCTGAGCTTTTGGGTGCGCTGTCCTTGTTTTTGACCCCACAGGGTATGGTAAGGAGTGAATTCCCACGCAATTGTTTTTTTTTTTGAGATACACGTGGTGTGAATTAATTTTTATTGTGTGTGTGTGTGTGGAAAATAAAATAAGAAACAGCACACTCTATTCTGCCATTTGCTTTTTTTTTTTTTTTACAGAGACAGCACACTAAATGTTGTCTCTTTGACCGATGCTACTATTATCAGTAGTGGTAGTTACCTCAGTCTGTATCTCATTTCCACTAGACTAACGAGACTTGTTCATTTTTTTTAAATGTTCACTAATACAAAAAATTTACAATGCACCAAGTTAAATATTGACTCTTTTTCAAATACACGCACTATGGCAAATTTAATTTTGTTTGAGTTATTTTTTATGTAAAAAAATATCTTTGTTCCCTCTGTCTGTAAAAATAAATGGTCACTTAATGACTTAATGAAACCTTGTACTTACTATTTCTTATCTCCCTAAATCAAAACCCTTTGCTCCCAGTGAAGCCTTGGCCATCGACGACCCCTTGACATTGACAAGAGGATTGTTGATGTTTCTGTTACTTGTCTTTTTTATAGGTAGGGATGTTTACCCTACACAAACCCTTTTATCCTCTGGGCAAGGTACACTGGTTGCTAACCAAAGCTATAGAACTCAATATGTCTTGCTATTTAACCCATAGATAGAGAGAAAAAAGATTAATATCTTTCACTAGAATTTGAACTCAGTTCTTCCGAGCTGATATCCACTGAACCACAGCACACATCTGCATTTGTTATCTTATAAAATATAAAAAATTTCTTAGCAGACCTGAAGCAGACTACACCACGTTTAATTTTGCTGTTTTTTATTTTTTTATTTTTTTCAGCACAGTCCTATCGATTGTTACTTAAACTTTCTGATTATCAAAAAGAATTTTGAAAAATTACAATATTTAAACAAATTTGGTAGTGGGGGTCAGTTTCTTATACAACATTAAAGTAAATCGATCCTCCATTTTCAATCCATTCTCACTGGGCTAGCTTTGTTTATGTTAATTTCGTTGTTTTTCATTTTTTTTTACTTTTTTCAGCGCAGTTCTATCGATTGCTACTTAAAGTTTTCAATTATCAAAAAAAAATTTGAAAATTTACAATATTTAAACAAATTTAGGTGGGGGCAAGTTTTTCGTACAACGTTATACTAAAAAATCGATCCTCCATTTTCAATCCACTATATGGTTGTATGAGGAACTGGTCACCCACCATCAAATTGTTTAAATATTGAAATTTTTGCAAATTTTTTTTGTCATTCATAAAGTTTAAGACATAAAAGATAATATTGCACTGAAAAAAGTCTAAAAAATTTGATAATGAACACATTTACAGGTGGCGGTAATGTCGCACCGGTGACTGGTTTCAAAATGGAGGCTTGATTTACTATAACGTTGTATGAGAAACTGATCCCCCACATAAATTGTTTAAATATTGAAATTTTTCAAAATTTTTTGTCAATTGTAAAGCTAAGAGGGTAATCGATCTTACTGCGCTGAAAAAAGTAAAGAAATGAAAAACAATGAAATTAAACGTGGTGGTAGTCTGCTTCAGGTTTACCAATTTCTTTTTCTTTTTTAAATCCAACCAGTCAGTATTGTAAATTGTACAAAAACTTTGAATTTTTCTTTATTTGTCTTCAAAATGAATCATAATAGGTCTGCTTTGTATGCAATTCAAAAACAAGTAAACAGAAATACAGCAAAGTGTTGGCCCATTTGGGGAGGGGATTACCCCCTCTACTCTGGCATACATTTGGTATATTCTACTGCACTATATACAAAGTTTGATCACAAAGTATCATGACAATTGGTATGGTAATGAAGCTAAAGTATGCAGAATGAATCCATTTGACACAGATTAAACTTGAACTCTGTCACACATAAGCACTTGATCTGGGGTGGAAGTTGGCTGGAGTAAAGAAACAATTTAGACACTGGTTTTGAGAAAGGATCAAACATTTATTTTAATTTATAAAATATGAAAAAATGTCTGGTAAGTCATATAGTGTACTGCATATGAGAGGAACAATGAGAATGTGAAAGAAAGTATATTTTATACAGCTGACTACTTGTTGGTTATCTGTTTGGGCTTGTTGTGTTGATAGTGAAATCTGTTCTTTTTCTGTGCTTGCAGAAGGTTGTTTTCATAATCTAATGGTTGGATGGGCAGTCAGTCAGGTTCTCTCATAGCCTCTGTGGTTATTGCGTGTGTATCAAGTCTCTCTCACTGTCTTTCTTTCTGTTCAGATTCTCTTACAGCCTATGTAAGGGAAGCTCACAGCCATAGTGGTAGATACCTGAGACATGCGAGAGTCGTGTTGATAATGGCCAGCACTCTGGTATGTTTGTGTTTGATTTAAAAATTTGTTTTGAGCAGAGTGCAGTGTGTGCATGACTTAGTTAAATGAAAATTGGTATGTAGTTAGAGATATGTTTTCTAGTAATTGTATAAATTTGGCTTTAATTTGTTATCTCTATGTGTAAATTGTGTTTTAGTGCATATTTTTTGTGTGATGAAATGTGTTTTCTGCTACACACTAATTTATAACAGTCTTGCTCCCTTCCACTAGTTATATATTTGTAGAGGACGATGTGTCCATTACTAATTTATATTTATGAGTCGACTCGGCGTAACTTGTGTCATGGAATAGAGCAGGAATTAAGGAAACATGAAAAGGTGAAAGTAACCAGAACAACAATATATTAACAAAGGTTATATAGAGTTGAAAGCATGCAAATCAAATAAGGAAAGAAAAGTTCTTTCTCTTTGTCTGGAGAGAAACGTAAATGTTCGATAGAAGATTAAATTGAATAAAGTTCAGTTTGAATAAAGTTAATGTACATACTGTTAATGTCTGTTTCCAATTGGAGTTTTTTTTAGTGTTGTGTGTGCATGCTGGTAAGAAATAAAAATTTGCACCACTAATTGCTACCCACAATTAGTGCATGTGTGTATATGTGAGTCAGGGAATAAACATGTCTGCTCTTGACCAAGACAGAATCCTAACTGCCGTAACATGTGACGTTCCCCGCTTATATCGGCATAAGTGCAGAAAACTAGGGTTATGAACGCTGAATGACCATGTGTGTGTGGGTGTGAATGTATCAAACCCTAAAAATACCCCCCCAGATTGAAAAAAGGAGTAGAAAAGCGCTAAATAATAATTGCTCCTCACATCGTTTGGTGTTTTGGGGAGCGCAGCCTAATTCCATGTGTATTTCGACAGTTTTAGTTTAGGGCGTATTTGCTAAATTGTTTTGTGTCGCACGTGTAGTTGAATTTTCTTTACGGCAGGTCTTAAAAATCTGCCATTGTTTGTGAAAGTCAAAGAAAGGCTAATAGCTGCCGCTGCTGTTATAGTCGTTTCTTTTTAGAAGCGGCTGTTTGTGGCCGCGACAAGGCTCTTAGGAAAAGAATAAATAAGATAAGATACCCGATATAAAGTGGTGACCACGACGTGATTCGAACACTCAACCTTCTGACTCCACATCAGAAGGTTGCGTGTTCGAATCACGTCGTGGTCACCACTTTATATCGGGTATCTTATTTATTCTTTTCCTAGTTGTAGCAGGATTCCGTTCTAGTGAAGGGTAGTAGTATACCGTAGCAGGTTAACGGAATTTGGCCCTGTGGGAAAATAGCCCACTATAATTCATAAAAATGATTATAAAATCAAGAAAGGCAATTTGAGTATAAAATAACATTTATATATATATACATTTCAATTAATGTTTTACAATTAAAGCAATACTTGAATACAAGTCCAATGGAGGTTAAATTGTTCATGGAAAATAATATAATGCTGAAAAAGATAAAAGGCTGGGGAGTGTGGTAAGAGGATGTTCATTTTGAAGTTGCTGCTCCTAAGGTCAGCAAGTCAGTAAGTACTTTTGAGGAATGTCTTTGAAGAGGCCATTACCTACTTTGTACTTTTGAGACTGGGAAAAGTGTAATCAATATCCCCTTGACTATGCTGACCTCTTTCTTTCTGCTATATATTCTTTTACTACAGTATAAAATTTTTTCCAATGAAAGAAAAATCAGATTGGATGAACAACTGATTGTTTCATTTAAGTGCTAAAACCAAATCCTTGTGATTAATATTCTAACACAATTTTTCAAAAGTGAGGATTTTGTTTTTTTCTAGAAACTGTGCCAACTCATCATTTTGCATAGAAGCAGAAGTTTGATGTGTTGGTTTTGATTTAGGACTAGGTAATACTTATAACAAATGATCAAATATTACTGATGGATTTCTGGGTCACACTTTTCTTGTAATAACCATGGTTCCATAATCAGATGGAAATTGTCTTTCACAAAAACAGTCATGTTGTTTTAAGGTATTGCCCTTAACCATATTTTTACTCATTCTGATCTTAGAGAAGACAAAATAAACAAACCTTATTTTGTTAATCATAATTACTACGACAATCCGTTACACAGTGCTTTTTTTATCATTTTGAGAAAAATTTTGGAGTACTGAAATTAAAAACAAATATTAACTAAATTATTATTTTGTAAAAATTACATGCTGCTTCTAAAAAGTGCTTGAACTTTATATTTTAAAGTTGGGATAGTTTAGGATTCAGAATTAAGAATTTTTAAAGTTTGTAGGAGTGTGAGAATTTATCATGTTATAATACTTTTCGTTGTCATTTTGGAAGCATATAATTTGCTACATGGTTCCAAAAGATTTCCAAATTGTTTCACTGGTCAAGGTCCATTTTATGTTGACGGTACATAAACTGAATGTTCCTCATTAAAATTTTTGATAATCATATTTTATGATTGGTGCAGATTGATTACCCCCTCCTCTATGATATACAACGTTACATATGATTATCTGAACAAAATTAACGGTTTAATATTTTTACAGTATATTAAAAAAAAATGAAATAAATAAACTGGTTAATTTTGTTTTAAATTTTTAACAACAACAATTCTAGTAAAATTCAACAAATATTTTTTTTAAATACCTGTGACATAAATAATCGTTTTTTTAAAATCAGTATTATGAAGAATAATGAATGTGCACTGTAGTGCAGTGGATATTGGCTTGGAACGATAAATCGGGGAACCGAGTTTGGATTCCAGTTGAATGTCTTGCATTCACTTATGCGCAAATACCCTTGGGAAAGGTATTAATCCATCACTTCCCTCCAGTTATAACAGGACAGATTGGGTTCTGTAGCCTTGGTTGGCAACCAGTCTACTGCAGAAAGCAATGGCAACTTACTGCGGGATAATCTTCTGCCCAATCAGTCATGTCTCTTTTGAGACATGATCGCCCAAGCCTGAATCACGTATGGCATTTAACTGGCTGATCATAAAGAATAATATCATAAAAAATTATTAAATTAAATTTTTATTCAAATTTTTTCAAATGCACAAATTTCTGCAGAGTAATTTTTTGAAATTAGTCGTGCAAAAAAGTTACATTCATTTTTTTGTTTTCTTACAAGGACAGTCACGTGCTGTAAAGAAAACACAAATTGTTCCTTAAAAAATGAATTTTATAATCAAGATATTTGTTATTATGAAGATCAATAACATAAAGAAAAAATTCAATTAATTTTCTGTGACATTCATTTTTTCTTTGTAAATTTTACTGTTTAGAATGTAAAAAGAGAAAGACAATATTGTTGAGACAATAAAGAGAAAGACACTATTGATGAGACAGTAATTTTTTCCTTTACATTTTTGTGGTATATTTTTAAGAATACTTGTAAAATTTTAATAAGTTTATTGAATTTAATTTTTGACATTAACTTTGTGATAAATTCTTTAATAAATATCATTTTTTATTAATCTCACAGTGAAAAACCTTACATTAAATGTCTTCTATTTAATTATGGACAGAAAAATTCAACATACTTAAAAATAGCGTGTTAGTTCTGTTGAAGAAAAGAAAATTATTCATAAAAATTTGATTTTATATTTAATATGTTCATTGTTGAAGAACAATAGCATAGAGAAAAATATTAAATTTAAATTAACTTTTAATATTTTTTTGTGAATTTCACACTGAAAAATTTTGTTTAAGATAAAACATGCAATTTCAGATAAAATAAATATAATTACTTCAGTATCTTAAATAATAAACTTAAGTTAATCTAAAGGTAAAAGTAAAAATTTCTTTAAGAAAAATTAATTTTTTAATCCAATTTCAGCTAATGAATTTTCACATGTTAACTGTTAGCCCCCAGTCACTCATAGGCTTTAACACAGCATAGAGGGCTGGTATGAGGATCACCTTGACACAAACCAATTACACATGTATATGCCTGAAATAGCTGTCAGATACTTCACAAATAGTGACCCATTATTGGAACAGAACCTGGTCACAAAGTGGAGAGTGGTTGTATAACGAAAGATAAAATTATTTGTCAAATCATGCTCATTGTTATTAGCAATGAAAGATGAAAACACAATGAAACCAGTTCTTTTATTCCATTTAGAATTCCAGACAAAAAAAAGGTTGTGTATGTGCATTTATTACAATCACAAGAGCCATAACCCATTAAGGTCATGGGGCACCATATATACTGCAGCTGTAGTAGCAGTAGTTTTCTTGGGCAAGATAGTCTGACAGAATCAAATCCACTCCAGGTTGATTATCCTTCGCCTAGACAAGTCACCAACTAAGGTTATAGGATCTAATCTGTCCTGCTAGTTACCCATAGTTTGAGTTAAATTCATATCTTTCCCAAGAGTATTAGCACATAATTAAATATAATGAACTCAACTAGAAAACTTACATAATATGGACAACAAATAGATCTTGTCAGTTTTTGATTGGAAAGAAATTTCTAAGAAAGCTCAACCATAGACATTTAGAATTTATATTTAATCCTAGGAAGAAACATCCTAAGGTAACTTTGTCTAGAATTATAAGTTGGGCCTTAATGCTTGATTTTGATATTGAGTACGCAAAAGGCAATACCATTCCCCATGTAGATGCCTTGTCAAGATTGAGGTTCATTAATTCTAAAATTGAGAAAGAGGATGAATAAGTTAAAGATACTTTCTTTCACTGGGTTGAACCTGCTATTTTGTCGATAGAAAAATTAACTGAGAATATGAAGCAAGATCCTATATTGAACAATATATTGTTCAGGATAAAAAATAATAAGTGAAATAATTACACACTGGCAGAATGGCATTTTAAAGAGGTTAAATACATTAACTGTTGAAAAGGATGTAATTTGTAATGGAGATGTGGTCATTCTACCAGTAAGATAAAGGAGCAAAATTATAAAAAGGATACATGTTCATTGCAGATAACATCTATGCAAAAGAGGTTAAGGTTAGAGACATGGTAGCCAAGCTATTCTACAGATGTAGAAGAGTATGTAAAAAAGGTGTAAAAAGTGCATTGAAAGAAGATCTGGACAGATAAAAACACATACATGGCCATAAGAATTGCAACCTTAGGACACAGTACACGTGGATCATGCCCATGTTAATGGAGTGGGATTATTACTAACTAGCAGTATAGCCCGGGTGTAATGAAAGCTTTAAAACTAATCCATGGTCTTGAAGCTCAGACTCTGCCTAAAGAATATTTGTGTGAAGTTTGGTGAGAATCGGATAAAAATTGAAGGATTTGTATAAAGGACATACAGACAGATAAACAGACACACACAAACATCTTGCTTTTTTTATATATATATATATATTATCGATTTTCTGCACTATTGTAAGAACTGCAACCTTGAAACTTCTGAATATCATTTTTTATGTCTTTGTCTATGAGTGTATCAAATTTGATTAAAATCGGACCATTCCTTCTATAACCCGATTTTTTTGATTATTGATTTTTGATATTTATCTGGGGTACATCGACACAAAACATAGCTAAGAACACTTGCAGACGCTTATAGTGTAACTGTGTAAATTTTCAAGAAAATCGGTTCAGCCATTTCGGAGTCTATAGGTAACGGATACACACACACAGACACACACACACAGACAAAGTTCCATTTACAAATAAGTTTAGATACTGGCAGATGCCTACTCAAGCTGGCTATAAGTAATACAGGTTGCCTACAAAAAAAAGTCAACCATGAAACAAATATTAAAGATCATATTTTCAAGAAATGGAATTCCAATAATTTTAGTATTGACCACACCCCAGATTTCTTTGACAAGAAACTGTCAATGGCTCAATAAAATTGTATGCAAACCATATAGAGCCCCACTGTACCATCCGAAATCAAACGGATTAGCAGAAAGAGTAGTGCAAACTATTAGAAAAGGAATGAAAATATGTCTACAATGGAAAGAAAACATAGAAATGTTTCTTCCTAGACTGTTACTAAGCTATAGGACAATGCTACATGTTGGAAGATCGAAAAGCCTATCTGCCTTCAATGGGTAGACAAGTTTGAGTCCTGTGGTGATACCAAGACCTAGCAAAAGTGAGACTGGATGTTGGCTCTATGCTAACTAAAAGGTAAATGAATAAAACTCCTCACAGATGTTCCAGTTGAAAAATAAAAAATTAATCAAATATCAAATTTCCATTTATTTTATTTACCAGCCAATGGGAAGCCCAGAATCAAATTCAAGTATGAAATTTCAAATGAGCTTCTGATCCAAAAGGCAGATATAAAAAGCCAAGACAAAAGGCACCCAGATAGACAGGGCACAGACTGGAAGAGACTGACAAGCAGATTAGTTTCTTCCTTGACCTAAGTTGAGTGACTACTATGCTGACCTTTTTCCTTCCCTGTCTCAAAAGTACTTATCCACCTTTTCAAAGACATTCCTCAAAAGTACTTATTGACCCAAGAAGCACTTCTAAACTTCTAAAGAACATTCCTTACCTTCAAGACACTTCCACACTCCTAAGCCTTTTATCTTTTCAGCATTATATTTGTCATGAACTCTCTAACCTCCCTTGGACTTTTATTTCAAGTATTACTTTATTTGTAAAACATTAATTAAAATGTATATATATATATATAAATGTTATTTTATACTCAAAATTGCCTTTCTTGATTTTATAATCATTTTCTAAATTATAGTAGCAATATTCCCACAAGGCCAAATTCCATTAACCTGCTATGGTATACTACTACTAGAAAAGAATAAATAAGAGAAGATATACCCCCTATAGTCCCACTGACCATGTCTTATGCCACTAATAAAAAACTGTGGTATAAAAAGAATAGTGAATCTAATCTACAAGTGGCAAGATTCATAATGCAAATAGGGCAGACCACTGTGATAACAGAAAACAATGGAAATGGGATATTAGTGCCTGCAGACCAAGTTAGATTGCAACATGATAGCAATGAAGAAATGTACAGTGAACCTCAGAGTAATGAAGGTGAAAGTGTCATCTAAATCTATCTAATCTAAATCTAAACTTATTTATAAATGGAATATTGTCTGTGTGTGTGTGTGTCTGTGTGTGTGTGTGTGTCTGTGTGTCCGTTACCTATAGACTCCGAAACAGCTGAACCAATTTTCTTGAAAATTTACACAGTTGTACTATAAGCATCTGCGAGTGTTCTTGGCTAGGTTTTGTGTCGAGGTACCCCCGATAAATATTGAAAATCGATAATCGAAAAAATCTGGTTATAGAAGGAGTAGTCTGATTTTAATCAAATTTGATACACTCATAGACAAAGACATAAGAAACGATATTCAGAAGTTTCAAGGTTGCAGTTCTGCACTATTTACTATTGTAAATAGTGCAGAAAATCGAAATATATATATATTATATATGTATAAGGCAAGATGTTTGTGTGTATGTCTGTTTATTTGCCTGTATGTCTGTATTTTTTTCAGCCCTTTTATTTTAGTTTTTGCTTCAGGTTTGGCTCTAAGTAGGTATTTTTTTAAAAATCATATCACCCCGAGCAAGGCGGCAATCCCACTGATGTGCAGGGGGCTACATAAGAGTGAAAAGATTGGAAAAGAGAAAGCCGGAAACCACATCCTAAACAGGAAACAAGGGATGAGCCTCTTCACCCGTTCAATAGACGTGGTATAATTGTAGTTCTTAGTTTCAGCCATGATAACATATACTCAGAAGATTTATTTAGCCTTCAAAATTCAGTTTACAACAGTTTTATGACAATACAGTTTACAAAATTTGACTTGCATCCATTTATTTTTCTTTCAGTCTACGGTTTCGCTTTAACTGGAAACAACTATTGCTTTTTAGTCTTTCGTGCCAACATTCAAAGAGTCTGAGCTCCAGGACCATGGATTAGTTTTAAAGCTTTCATTACACCCGAGTAATGCCGGGCTATACTGCTAGTGTCAACATAAAACAAACATGACAGTGAAATCAAGAGCAGCATAGACTCTGAAAATGAGCAACTGTTGGAGGAACATGTCTAAAAAATAGAAAAAGATTAGAGTCTCTTATATTTAGATAATCTCTTTGAGAGTAGGAAGAAGAGAGTGAGGATAGAAAAACATCCTAGAAGTACCGGGGAAAATATGGGAATAAAACCTTTTCAGTACAGGTAGATCAGGTGACTCATTTACATAGTAAGTCACCAAGAGTATAAATAGCTACAGCTATTAACCATGAAGTAGTTGAGTTATTACCACATCTCATCAGTTAGTAACACTACATAACAATTACTTTACAAACACTAACATTTCAATAAAACAAACTTATATCTGTTTTTATATAATTTCTGGTAAAATGCAATTATTTCACAAACATTTTAATATTTCGATAAAACTAACTTGCAAATGTTTTCATATGCTTTCTGGTAAAACATACTTTCTGAACATCCTCATTTTCAGTCAGTTAAGTGCCATACGTGATACACGTTTGGGCAATCATGTCTCGAAAGAGACATGACTGACTGGGCAGAAGATTATCCCACAGTAGGTTGCCATTGCTTTCTGCGGTAGACAGGTTGCCGACCAAGGCTATAGAACCCAATCTATCCTTTTATTTAACCCATAACTGGAAGGAATAGATGGATTAATACCTTTCCCAAGGGTATTTGCACGTAAGTGAATGCAATGAATTCAGCTGGAATTCAGACTTGGCTCCCCAATTTCTTGTTCTGAGCCGATATCCAATGCACCACAACACACATCCTCATTTTAGCTCCTTGAATAAACTTCCAGGATTTTATCAAGTCTGCTTTCTTTACACTAGGTTATTGCTGCACAAGTTAAATCGAGAAAACAAGTTTTTGGTTTTCTTAATCTTAGCACAAGCAATGTCAAAAACTTTTGATTATTTAAAAAATAATTAATAAAAAATCAAAAACTACCAAAATGATAAAGAATTGGCCAAGCATTAAATGTGTAATGATTAATCGCTTTGTTAATAGAAGTGAAAGAAATTAAAACTTGTAAAAATGAATCCTTTTCTCGAGAAATAAAAAACAACACTGAAAAGCAAAAGAGAAAAAAAAGCAGCCTTAAAGAAAGGCAACCATGCATTAAATGTCAACTTCGCTTCGTTAGAATTGAAAATAGTTAAAACTTGTAAAAAAAAACATGTATGCAGATGTATCATTACTGGCCATTATCATATGCAAAGACTTTTCTGTTTTCAGTTAGTTACTACCTTCCTCTTAAAACAGCCTTATTTGATAATCTACAGTTCATCTTATAATTAGAATATGTAAGAGCTTCTGCGTTGGATGCTTATATATTTTTTTTAATCATTTCACCCCAAGCAAGGCATTCCATTGCCACTATTGCGCAAGGGGTTATATAGGGGAAGGTAAAGAGAAAGAGTGGTTAGATATAGGAAATGTCAGAATGAGGGTGATATACGGGTAAGGATACCGAGGCTGAGGGTTGGGTAGATGGGAAGAGTGTTTGAGAGAATGGATGTGAGTTAGTGTATTAGGAGGTGTCTATTGACCTTACATTTAAACTCCTGGAGATTGTAACTGTCGGGGAAGCAATCATGTGGAAGGGAATTTCACAGTCGGAAAGTGCAAGAAAAGAAGCTGTCAAAGAAGCTGTTGGAGTAGAAATTGCGGTTACATTTTATCAGTTTCACTGTAAAAGGGTGGGACCTAGTTGCTAATTTAGTATCTCATGCAAATTCGTACCTAGTGGGCACCAGTGATCTAAGTTCATCAGAGAAGAAGCCGTGAAAGTATTTATAGAAGAGACACAGGGAAGCCACGTCACGCAGGTGAGAGAGAGACTGCAGCCGGTCTGCCAAGTTGGTATCGATCACATCAGCACCAACTGACTTTTGGATATAAAAAAAGAGAATAAAAAGAAAGATAAGGTATAAATCAATTTCTAATGTTGCCATTACTTCTTTAGAGCACAAGTAGCTATTATGACAAATAGAATTTATTTCATTACTCATCTGGCTTTAAACCAAAGAATAGGCAACAAATCTAAACTTATTTATAAATGGAACTTTGTCTCTGTGCGTGTGTATATGTGTGTGTGTGTGTGTCCCCGTTACCTATAGACTCCGAAACAGCTGAACCGATTTTCTTGAAAATTTACACAGTTGTACTATAAGCATCTGCAAGTGTTCTTAGCTAGGTTTTGTGTTGAGGTACCCCCGATAAATATCGAAAATCGATAATCAAAAAAATCGGTTTATAGTAGGAGTGGTCCGATTTTAATCAAATTTGATACACTCATAGACAAAGACATAAGAAATGATATTCAGAAGTTTCAATGTTGCAGTTCTTACAATAGTGCAGAAAATCGATTATATATATATATAAAAGGCAAGATGTTAGATGTTTTTGTGTGTGTCTGTTTATCTGCCTGTATGTCTATATTTTTTTCAACCCTTTTATTGTAGTTTTTGCTTTGGGTTTGGCTCTAACTAGGTATAATTGTAGTTCTTAGTCTCAGCCATGATACCATTTACTCAGAGGACTTACTTAGCCTTCAAAATTCAGTTTACGATGAAAAACTGTTTGATATTGATACCAGGAAATCAAAATTTAACTTACATCCATTCATTTTTCTTTCAGTTTACGGTTTCGCTTTAACTGGAAACAACTATTGCTTTTTAGTCTTTCGTGCCAACGTCCAAAGAGTCTGAGCTCCAGGACCATGGATTAGTTTTAAAGCTTTCATTATACCCGAGCAACGCCGGGCTATACAGCTAGTTTTCAACAAATACAGAGAAAAAATCAACTTATTACATTGGCTGCCAAATATACTTATTGAAATGATGGAATGATTGCTTTTTATGAGTTATTTAAAGTCAAAACATTTTAGATTGTAAGAATAATTTTTTATTTTTAAAGGAAAGGAAAAAAAAATGAAATGAACACAGAATGTTACCTCCACCTATATATACAGATGCTTCAGCTTCACATCAACTCAACTCATTCCAGCCTCTTGGTAGGCTGCGATGCGGTTTGAAACTAAGGCAGTGGTTGTGAACTGTTGCTATGGAAACATGAACAAGAGTGATTGAAGATGTACTCTAGACATAGAGACAGAGTTAGCAATCAGTGTGTGTGTATGTGTGTGTGTGTGTATGTGTGTGTGTGTATGTGTGTGTGTGTGTGCACGCGTGTGTGTGAGTGTGTGAAAGAAAGAGAGAGAGAGAGAGAGAGAGAATTAGGCAGCAGGAAACCTAGTTAGTATCAGGCAGGCACTGATCCAGGAACAACATCGGATCAACAAATGTTCAATCGACTGTTCCAGCAATAACTAATTTTTTAAAACTTTTTTACTTCGCTTCTCTAAGAGAGGCGAGAAAAATAGTGTGAGGAAGGGAAAACTTCCTCTCACTATTTTTCTCACCTCTCTTAGAATCATTTTGAGCTGGATTACTTGTTGAACTATAGATTACCCATCAGTGCCTACAGATACATTTTTTTGTTTTTTTATAGTACCTCTTCTTCTCTTTCCTTTCTTCCTTCCTCTCATTATTTTTCTCCTCTCACTGAGAATCATTTTGAGCTGGATTACTTGTTGAACTATAGATTACCCATCAGTGCCTACAGATACATTTTTTTGTTTTTTTATAGTACCTCTTCTTCTCTTTCCTTTCTTCCTTCCTCTCATTATTTTTCTCCTCTCACTGAGAATCATTTTGAGCTGGATTACTTGTTGAACTATAGATTACCCATCAGTGCCTACAGATACATTTTTTTGTTTTTTTATAGTACCTCTTCTTCTCTTTCCTTTCTTCCTTCCTCTCATTATTTTTCTCCTCTCACTGAGAATCATTTTGAGCTGGATTACTTGTTGAACTATAGATTACCCATCAGTGCCTACAGATACATTTTTTTGTTTTTTTATAGTACCTCTTCTTCTCTTTCCTTTCTTCCTTCCTCTCATTATTTTTCTCCTCTCACTGAGAATCATTTTGAGCTGGATTGCTTCGTGATCTATACATTTCCCAATTTCCAATCAGTGCACACAGATACCTTTTTATACAGTACCTCTACTTCTCTTCCCTTGCTTGATTGATAGCTTGGTGTGTTTTGCATTTCCCATCAGCTCCAGTGGTCATTATTCAAGGTCAGTTAAAAAGAGTCATCTTAACCTGAGAACACTAACCATAGGTATATAGTATCAAGCGCAAATGATGCCATTTTAATTACAATTTAATTTAATTTTCAGTACCTGATTTTCTTAACTAAATAATGTTTTTCAGTTTCTATTAATGTTAACTAAAAGTACAAAGTTTGAAGTGCCTGTGTGTAAAATATTTCAAATAAAGATTTATATTTAATATTTTTTTGATATTTTCAAAATCAGGTATGATACACCTATGGTTAGTAGAGGTGTAACTTTAATTGATGGTTAGTGTTCCAGAGTTAAAGAACCTTTTTCTGCCTTCCATCAGCTTGGCTGATGCTAAACTTCAGGGGAGCAACTCTCTGCATATTCTTGGTTTCACATTTTCCACTGACATAGCAGTCAGGCTGTCCCCATTTTGAGGGTTAGTGTAAGACCATCTTCCTACACTCAATCTATTACCCATATGACTCCATGCATTACTAAGAATATTGATAGCTAAATCAAACTAGATTGACTGTGAGAATATAGTATACATAACCGTTTTCTCGAATCAATGATTCAAAATTACACAATCATTAACCTTTGTCAGTCAGTTAAGTGCTATACGTGAAACATGCTTGGGCGATCATGTCTCAAAAGAGACATGACTGACTGGGCAGTAGATTATCCTGCAGTAGATTGCCATTGCTTTCTGCGGTAGACTGGTTGCCAGTCAAGGCTATAGAACCCAATCTGTCCTGTTATTTAACCCATAACTGGAAGGAAGAGGCAGATTAATACTTTTCCCAAGGGTATTTGCGTGTAAGTGAATGCAATGAATTCAACTGGAATTTGAACTTGACTCTCCAATTTGTACCTGCAAAAAAAAAAAAATCAAATTTAAAATGCACATTTTTTTCCTTGACACCACTACTATTTTAACTCCCTTCACTCCTTGGCAATATTTTTTATTGTTTTAAAAAGCAATGATTAGAATTGTAATAAAACCTAAACAAATAATGAAAGTGTATTTATATATTTATTTTTGTTTTTGAGAAATTATAACAAAAATATTAAATAGTATTTACTCGATTGTTCATTTACAATAATAAATTTATATTTATTTGTATTATTTACATTGTTTGGACTCTTGTCCTCATCTATGTTACCATATTCATGATGTTTCGGCCATTGTACATTTCAACCTTCTTCAGGTGATTGGAATTTTGACCTGAAAACCTTTATTTCATTCATTAGTGGATAAAAGTGTTGGTTGGATCCAGTGACTTGATCCAAAGTGTTGTGAGTTCAATACCTGGCCACAGCAGTGGTGAACAAAAAACTTAGTTGAGTTAAATGAAGATAACTGATACTGAGACATCTGGAAGAGACATGACTCACAGAACTAGAACAATCTACTCCAGTGAACAAAAGAAAGGGTTCAGTTCAAGATTTCAATCATCTGAAGAAGATCGGATGGTAAAATGGCCGAAACATCATGAACATGGCAATGAAAATGAAGACAACATTCTGAACAATGTAAATAGTGCAAATAATTACAATATCTCATTTCATAAATATAGACAAATTTTATATTTACAACATGCTAAAAACTAATGCATTTCCCATATTATAATATATTCAAATGTTCCATACATTATGAAAAATAAACTCCAATATCTCAATGTTGTTTAGACTATAGAATCTCTCTTCAAGTTTTTGCTGACAATCCGCCATTGTTTCCCAATTTTAATGTCTTTTTTTGTATAATAATTTCGACCTAAGCAAGGCAGGATTGGTACTGGTGCACCAATCCTGCTTTGCTTAGGTCGAAATCCTGCCTTTACAGTGAAAGGAAAAAACAGGATACAGGTGAAGCCGATAAAATGATAAAAGATGGATGGGATTTAGGGAGGTGGAAGATTACATTTAAACTTTTGGAAATTGTAGCTATCAGGGAAGCAAGTATACGGAAAGGAGTTCCATACGTAGGGAAGTGTGAGAAAAGAAACTATTAGAGTAAAAGTGGTGGTTACATTTGACTATTTTAACAATAAAAGGATGGAACTTAGACGCTAATCTAGTAGCACAAGTAAATTCATGTGGTCGGGGCAACAGGGAAAAAAGCTTGTCAGAGACAAAGTTGTAAAAATATTTGTAGAAGATAATTAATTACCATTGCTTTTATAAATTATAAATCACAAAGTGAAATGGCACTTTGTCAGAATTGCAAAAGAAACAGTTTACTCTTTTTTTTTATAATCATTTCACCCCAAGCAAGGTAGGACCATTACTGGTGCACAGGGAATTACAGTGAGAAAAAATTCAAGGTACGGGGAATGTCAAAGAAATGTTAAGAGATGGATGGGAATCAAACAGATAAAAAAAATGGTAATTGACATTTAAACTTTTGAAGATTGTAGCTATCAGGGAAGCAGGCAAATAGAAGTGAGTTCCACAAATGGAAAATGCAAGAACAGAAACTGTTACAATAGTGTGACATAGAGAGAGAGTGCCCCCCCTCCAGTTAAATCGATTAGTTAACAGTTCTAAAGAACTGAGATGAAGGCATTAATTAGGTGGATAACAGAGATCCCGAAGTAACACCAGAGATAAGTTTTTTTATAATTATTTCTGGGTTTGCGTTATTAATCAATTAGGTAAAATAGTTCGAGAATGATTAATGGACAGGTTCATTAAGTAAAATTTATAATCAGTGGTGATTTCGTAGAAAGTATGGTAAATGGCGAAATTGTATTCTGGGTGGTCTGAAAGACCAAAATCTGGCCATGTCCGCAGACGAGAAAAGTGGTTTTGACAAAACTCAAGTGGGAGTTATCTGAAAAAAGACCAAATTCATTTTTAGTACCACTTGAGAAATCGTCTCCCGTGGAGATCCAGAGATTAGGCGAACATCTATGGTGGTCAAAGCGATTTCCATATTAAAATTCGTGGGCAGTGCCTAAACATTGTTTAGTCTCATCCCGCTCTATATAAGTGGTCTGCACACTGAAAACTGACAGAGAGTTGGGTGCAGACCGAGAGAGATCAACAGAACGCGGTGAAAACAGTTGGGTGAATTAGCTCTGTGGTTGTCAGGTACACAAGAATCTGGTCCGGCTAAGAGACAGATAACGCCTGTATGATTCTAACTCTATCAACAAAGCCGGGAAGAGAAACTGCTATGCATCGTGAATAGGCGAAGAATCCCAAAATTACCTCCCTTAGACCAGTGAAGACGCTCATTATTTTTTTCTGTCTGTCATCTTTTCAACCTTAACGAGTGAATTTTGTTAAAACACTTGTATTCTTGTAAACTCTTAAATAGCAACATAAAAGCAGTAGTCTTGAAAGACTCTTTGTACAGGAACTGGCAGTGCTGTTTATTTTTTTTTTATTTTTTTGACATCCTTGCGGTTGTGGCCGGAACCCTTTTCTGTATGAATAGTGATTTTCTTTCAGCGTAGACCCCAGCCACTCCATCCTTTATCATTGGACCATTCTGAGGGGCCCGAAAACTGCTATTTGGATCAAAAATTCACAATGTGGTAAATGGTGGTGGTCTCTTCAGCTCACCAGGGAAACAGGTCATAGAAAGCAGCGGCTGGACTGGTGTCATGTTAGAGTCGAAGAGATGGTTATATTTAACTATTATTGGGATAAAAAAATTCACAACGTGGTAAATAGTGGTGGTCCCTTCAGCTCACCGGGGAAACAGGTCATAGAAAGCTGCGGCTGGGCTGGTGTCACGTTAGAGTAGAATAGATGGTTATATTTAACTATTTTGATGGTAAAAGGGGTGGATCTAGATGTGAGTCTAGTAGCATGAGTAAATACATGTGGTCGGGGAACTAGGGAAAAAACTCATCAGAACAGTTGCACTGAAAATACTTGTAGAAAAGACAGAGGGGGGCCATGTCACATCAGTGAGAAAGTGACTGAAGATGGGCTGCCAAGTCAGGATCAATTATAGTGCAGATGCTCCTTCGAATTTTTGTCAAAAACCTCAAGATGAATAACAGGAGCATCTGACCATATATAGCACCAGTATTCAATGCATGGACAAAGGGTACAGTGAATATCAGCTTGAAACGAGAAATCCGAGAGCCAAGTGCAATTTCCAGTTAAAAGCGTTGCATTCACTTACAAGCAAATACTCTTAGGAAGGTATTAATCCATCACATCTCCCTCTAACTATGGGTTAAATAGCAGGACAGATTGGGTTCTATAGCCTTGGTTTGTAACCAGTCTACAGCAGAAAGTAATGGCAACCTGCTACAGAAAAATCTGTCCAGTCAGTCATGTCTCTTTTGAGACATGATCACACATGCATGTATCACTTAACTGACTGACCCTCATGTAAAACTGACCTGGCTTTGAATTTCCCGCCATGAAGTGATAGATAAACACCATCTCTGTTGCTGCTCGGTAGAAACTTAAGCATGTTTCCCAAAGCCGTGTTGCCACTGGAGTACTTGTCTTACTTTATTCTTATCGCATGGTTCACACTTCTCCTCTTCATTTTGAATAGAAGTAACGGTTTATCGCTTGTTTCCTGTTTAGGATTGAGTTTACAATCTGTTCTAAAATCTACTTAAACCCTGTACTTCTAATTTATTTATCTGAACTGTGAAATTTTATTTACTAATTTTTTTTCCCTTAATGGGAGTAGATAGGCTCATCTATCATCCAGTATAATCTCCACCCCAGTCTTTTGAACAAGATTAGTAGTTTATCCCCCCTGTCCCCTGTTTAGGATCGGGTTTCCCATTCTCTTTCACTCCCAGTAGCTCTTTGTGTCTTAGTAACATTATCAACTTGCTTGGGGTGAATTGACCAAAAAAAGATTTTAGTTTTGACAACAAAAATGATAAACACTATTTATTTGTCTATATTGTTCTCAAGGACACATCCCAGTGGATAAAAACATTGGTTGGATCCAGTGACTTGAACCCAAAGAGTTGTGAGTTCAATACTGGGTGACAGTAGTGGCGAATAAAAAACTCAGAGAGTTGAGTTAAATGAAGATACATATTTTTTATGCGGGTGTATGGAATATAACCATTTCACTTTTTTGTGTTTTTTGAAGTTCATATATATTTTTGGTACAAGTAATTATAGTCTTCATGACATTCTGGTACAATACCCTCTTTATTACTATTATTTGTTTACAGTAAGACTAATGTTGTCATCTTTATTTGAATAATCACAACATTTCAGTTGTTGCGGCCTCTGGTCTTCTTCAGATGTCTGTGGTATGGAAAGGTTCTTATAGAGCGTCAATAATAGATGGGCCTTTGCGACATATATCAAATAAGATAATGAACAAGATAGAAAATGACAGGTTTAAGAACTGTACCCCCATTTATTTTTGACTCTATAAATCTCCACCCCAGTCTTTTGAACAAGGTTAGTAGTTTATCCCCCCTGTCTCCTGTTTAGGATTGGGTTTCCCATTCTCTTTCACTCCCAGTAGCTCTTTGTGTCTTAGTGGCATTATCAACTTGCTTGGGGTGAATTGACCAAAAAAAGATTTTAGTTTTGACAACAAAATGATAAACACTATTTATTTGTCTATATTGTTCTCAAGGACACATCCCAGTGGATAAAAACATTGGTTGGATTCAGTGACTTGAACCCAAAGAGTTGTGAGTTCAATACTTGGTGACAGTAGTGGCGAATAAAAAATTTAGAGAGTTGAGTTAAATGAAGATAGCTAAGACATCTGGAAGTGGCATTACTCATGGAACAATAACAATTTACCCCAGTGACTGAAATAAAAGGTGCAGTTCAAAATTCCAGTCACCTAAAGACAGTCAGTGTAAAACAGCCAGAACACTGTGAATATAACGCTAAAGATGAGGACAACCGTCTGAACGATGTAAATGCTGTTTATTTATTGCCTAATTTATTTATGCTATTTGTTTATTGGAATGATTAGCAAAAGATTGTCTAATTGCCATTCAATTCAAAATTTATAAAATGGTAAATAATAATTTTCTTATAGTTCGTTCACATGTATTAACAATTTAGTAAATGTTTATAAATTTATAAACAAAAAAATTGTTTTGATATCTATTTCTTTATAAATTAGTAAATGATAAATATTACATTACATTAGTTTTAATTGTATTAGTTTTTATTATGCTGTAAATATGAAATTATTCTTGTAACTAAACAATCTAATAAATAAATGGTGTTTGATATTTTTGTTGTAATTTCTCAAGAGTAGCAAAAAAAAATGTATGAATTCATCTTCATCATGTGTTTAGGTTTTATTCCAATTCTAACCATTGCTTTTTAAAACAATAAACATTGCCAAAGAGTGAAAGAATTTAAAATAATAGTCAAATCCACAGCTAAATCTACTGCTAAGAAGTGTCGGTTCTCTGTGTAGGGCCAGAAAGTTTTTCCCGTCTAAAACCATCCTGCACATATATAAATCTACCATTCATTTGTGCAATGAATACTGGAGCCAAATCTGGTATCCACCTGGGGGTCCTTGACAAAATCCTATGGGGAATCTGTAATGTGATTGATCCTGACTTAACACCTCAGATACAGTCACTTTCTCACCGGCACAATGTGGCTTTCCCATGTTTATTTTGCAAATACTATTACAGCTTCTGCTCTGATGAACTTAGCTCTCTGGTGCCCCTATATATGAATTTACTCAAGTCACAAGATTAGTAGCTAGGTCCCACCCTTTTACTGTGAAACAAATAAAATGTAAACGCAAATTCTACTCCAGCAGTTTCTTTTCTTGCACTTCCCACCTGTGGAATTTCCTTCCATTACTTACTTCCCCGACAGCTACAATCTCCAAGAATTTGAATGTAAAGTCAATAGTCATCTCTTATCTCACTGACTTGCATCCTCTCTCTCTTATGCTCCTTTCTCTGCTGCGTCTCCTTCGCAAACATATGAGGTATCCGCACTAACTTTGACTGCGTAGAATCATTCCTTCAGACTAACTCACCTGATATCTTAGCCCGATGTGAAACTAACTTTGACCCTTCTATCACCTCTTCTGAGTTTTACGTTCCTGGTTACCTTCCCATACTCAGGAAGGACTCCAATGTCCATATGCATGGGCTTGGTGTTTATGTCAGCGAACACCTCCCACTAGCTAGAGTAACCTCTCTTGAATCCCTGGATCATTCTTTCATGTGCTTCCGTCTCTCACTTCTAAGCTTGGTTAGCTATCTCTTCTTTCTCTACTGCTCCCCCTCTTCCTCTGACTGTTCGGTACTTGATAGCATTGCTAACAATATTGATAAGGCCATTTCTTCTCATCCATCTGCCCATAGATTTGTGTTTGGTGACTTTAACGCCTGCCACACCAAGTAGCTGGAAAACTTTGTCACTGAACTTGCTGGTGTCCACACCATGAATTTTTCAATCACCCAATCTCTTACGCAAGTAGTGGATTTCCCCACGCATTTCTCCAATAACCCTAATGGAAGGGACTCACTACTAGACCTCTGCTTCACTTCCATCCCAGACTCTTGCATTGCCAAGCAGCTCTGCTCTCTCGGAAACTCTGACCATGCTGTAGTGTGACACCTCCCTGGCTGTTGGTCGCTGTTGGCTTTGATCCAGCCAGCTGGTCATTGATTGACTCTGTCACGGTTTTCTCTCTTGTCCCACATTGTGTTGATTAATCACAAGGCAGTCACGTGAGTTTCCACTAGCTGTCTCTCTGCCGAACTAAACCGAGCCGGGAAGTGTGCACACAATTAAGTAATAAAAGAAAGAATTATAACACCAAGGAAAATAAGTGGACCGACGGCTGAAAAGTTGTGAAATAACGTCTTTATATACAGATTATACATAATAGTCTCTTGGTCTAAACAGCACCAAATATGCTGCCACCCGGAAAATTAAGTGGAATATACACAATATGCTCTTCTGGGATAATTCCCCATCCCTGCTTCTATCAACTGGTAGCGGAACGGACGTTTCTTAGGTAAATCAAACTATTCTCCTAAGCAATAACAAGGAATCTGGCTGGCCACAGCTCGCTGCTTTGAACAGAAGTCTCAGTTCATTTTATAAGTCTAGTCAACTTGTTGCTTGTTTTCCGGAATGTTACAGAAATTGCTGAAGTGCTGGGTTATTCTCTTTCAGTTAGCAATTTCTGACTTGTCTGAAAATTCTCTTCTTGTCTGTCTCTTAAATCTGGTTGGTTGATTGGCAAGAGGCTTCTCTACGGTCGGCACCCAACGGCATGACAATCATCTCTCTGTCTCTTTACTTCTTTGGTCATTAAGTTTCTGGACCAGGAAATCAAACTCCCTGCCACTCGAGCTGCAGCTACTCATTTTGTCTGTAAATTCTCTTCTGTCTTTAACTCTGGTTAGCCGGCAGGCTCTGCGGTTGGCGCCCAACAACATGGCGCCTATCTTCGTCGTTACATTTTTAGGCCGGTAACTGGAACTGAACTTAAACGCCAACTCGTCTCGTCTCCGGACTCTCCTCCGATCCAACTCGAGGCCAACACCACGCCGACTGATTTTGGTCCCTCGGGACCCTGTATTTATGCACATGCCATGGTGGGGGGCCGATGGTCACTGGGTGTCTAATCCCCCGTCCCAGCAACCAATAAAATCCTCAGGTTAGCTGCTACTCGTTGTTGCCTGTGGTTTAACCAATGGGATTTGTCTTCCTTCCATGACGTCAATTGTTAGTCATCTCCTCCTTTGGGTTCTTGGTCACTGGACCAATGGAATCTCTCTCGATCTTATGACATCATCTTCCCATACCCCTTTTCTGGGCTGGACTTAACCGAATTTTGTCTCTCAAAACTTTTTCTTTCTCACGAAACAATTTCGGGGATTTTTTTTCTTAAAACAATAGGCATTAACCTTATTGAACTGTCTTCGCCCAAAACAAGTTGACAAGGGTCCAATGACATCATTACCCAAATAATAATTTCTACGCACCTGTTTTTAATATCCTTTCTCTGAGTCACCTATATTTTCAAGAATGCCTTATCAGTTTTACCCTGATGTCAGTGAAAATACCTATTCTCTAAATTACTTGACTGAATCAAAACATCTGTTATCTTTAACTCTTTCATGAGAGTCACCTGCCAGGACCCAAAATGAAATTTCCCTTTCCTTTACCAAGAAACAATAACAAATAAATTTATCTTTCCTTTATGTTTAGAATGACCATCAGCTTTCTTTGGGGTGAGTGAAACCGATATCTATTGTTTTTGGCTTGAACTAATTTAGTCTTTTCTTTCTTTTTCTTCTTTCTCTGGTCTTCCTTTTCTATTCTTTTGCCGGCAAAAAAAAAAAAAAAAAATAACAATTGAATCTATCTTTTAGGTTCAACTATGACACCTGCCTGTATGGGTGGGGAAAATTGAAAACAATCCATTTCTCTTTTCTTTCTCTTTCTTCCAGGTTTACAATAATAGAGAAATACCAGATGTTATTTTTCCTCTCCACTTTCTTTTTAAAGATAAAGATTTTCCAGCTACAATTAATAATTAGTTAATAAAATGAATCACCTCATTTTCCTTTGCTCATATTCGGAGGATAAAGAAAATTTCTCTTAGTATGTTCTCTTATGATCTATAATAGTAATTTGAAGATTTTCCGGTTATGGTTATTAATTAATTAATTAATAAAATTAAATAATTCCGGTCCGCTACAAAATATTGTTATAGTAGTTTCTGTTAACATCTTATTCCACTCCCACTCTACCCAAGAAACCTAGACCAGCAGAATATCCTACTGCTACCAAAGAGCAGACTAGAACTCATTCCGTGACTTCCTGTGTGATGTCCCTTGGAACAATGTTTTTAGTCATCCTGTTGAAGACTGTACATCCGAGGTCTCCTCTTGGGTTAAGACTGGCATCAATGCTTTCATCATAGCCAGGAAATTTCAGCATAAATCCTATTTGTCCCACTGGTTCTCGCTCACTTGCTCGGCCGCCATAAATGCCCACTTCTTCCGGCTTTATCGAAGCCACGCGTCAGACCAAAACAGGCGCCTTTTTGCCTCAGCTCGTAATAAGTGTAAAAAGATACTTAACGAAGCTAAGATGTTGCTTACTGCCAGAATGAAGCAACACATAGCATCCTGTAAGTTTGGTGCCAAAGACTACTGGCGATTCTGTAAAAGCGTGCTTAAGAGTAAAACCTCAATACCCCTCCAATCAATGAATTTGAGGTTCTCACCTCCTCAGCGGACAAGGCTGAATGCTTTGCTTGCAGATTCTCCACCAATTCGAGACTGGATTCAACTGGAGTATCTACACCCAACTTCCCACCTAGAACTGAGGCTCAACTGAATGACGTCCACATTACCCCCTTGCTGGTCTCTAACATAATCTCAAAACTTGACCCTCACAAAGCGAGCGGAGGGGACAGAATCCCAATCATAGTCTTGAATAAATATGCCACAGGCTCCTCTCGGACAAACAGTATGGTTTCCGCTTCACCAGGTCTACTGCTGATATGCTAATGACCATCACTGAGTATATATACCAGGCTCTCAACAAGAATGGCGAAGCTCGAACCGTTGCCTTGAATATCTCCAAAGCGTTTGATAGAGTCTGGCATGCTGGCCTTCTACGCAAACTGCGGAGATATGGTATAACTGGACATTTGTTTGACCTAATACAGTCATTCCTCATAATCACACATTGAAGGTAGTATTAAACGGACATGCCTCCCAAAACTACCATACGAACGCAGGTGTCTATCAAGGCTCTATCCTAGGTCCTACGCTCTTTCTGATCTACAGTAATGATCTCCCTGATGCTATAAGATCCCAAGTAGGCATGTACGCCGATGACATCACAGTTTACTCTCACCTTGATCAAAAATCTGGTGTGGGCAACAAAGCGAACCTCGATGCCAAGCTTGAGAAGGACCTCCAATCCGTAGTGGACTGGGGTAAGAAATGACTCATAAATTAATGCTTCCAAAACAAAGCTGCTATCAATTAATCATCATAGACAATCACTCCTACCTCCCATTAGCATGGAACAGGCCTGCCTCTCTGAGAGTAAAACACTACGCCTCCTTGGCCTCAAACTCTCAGCGGATCTCAAGTAGAATGACTATATCGAATCCACTGCTAAATCCGCTGCTATGGAAGTCGGTTCTCTGTGCATGGCCAGGAAGTTTTTTGTGTCTGAATCCAGCCTGCACATATATAAATCTACCATCCGCCCATGTATTGAATACTGCTGCCATATCTGGTCGGGTGACCCTGCTATTCTTCTCGGGGTTCTTGACAAAATACAACGGAGAATCTGTAATGTGATCGATACCGACTTAGCTGCCCGGCTGCAGTCTCTCTCTCACTGGCGTGATGTGGCTTCCCTGTGCCTCTTCTATAAATACTTTCACGGATTCTGCTCCGATGAACTTAGATCACTGGTGTCTCCTAGGTATGAATTTGCACGAGATACTAGATTAGCAACTTGGTCTCACTCTTTTACAGTGAAACAGATAAAATGTAACCGCAATTTCTACTCTAACAGCTTCTTTTCTCGCACTTCCCACCTGTGGAATTCCCTTCCATATACTTGCTTTCCTGACAACAACAATCTCCAGGAATTTAAATGTAAGGTCAATAGACACCTCTTATCACACTAACTTGCATCCATTCTCTCAGACACTCTTCCCATCTACTCAACCCTCATCCTCGGTGTCCTCATCTGTCTATCACCGTCCTTCTGACATTTTCTATAACTAACCACTCTTTCTCATCACTTTCCTCTATGTAACCCCCTGCCCAATAGTGGCAGTAGAATGACTTGCTTGGGGTGAAATGATAAAAAAAAAAAAACTCCACTCTCATTAGTATTCTCATTCTTCTCTTACCTACTTCCTGACACCCACTATAACCTGTCACTCTTTCTCATAACTTTCCTCCTACGAAACCCACTGCACACCAGTGACAGTAAACTGCCTTGCTTGGGGCGATATGATTATAAAAAAAAAAACTAGTGGTATCAAGGAAAAAATCTTTTTAACACTTTTTTTTTTCCCAAATTTTTGCTATTAAATGATGATACTTTGATATTTGAAAATCTACTGCTAGGAAGGTTGGGTCAGGCCAGGAAGTTTTTCTCATCAGAATCCATTTTGCACATTTATAAACCTAACATTTGTCTGTGCATTGAATACTGTTGCCATATGTGAAAATATGTAAATCATTTTCACAGCCAACATCCAACATTGCCTGATGATGAGATAGAAATCTCAAAACATAAAAATTTCTGTGTTGCAATGTACTTTTCATACATAATTATATTATGTTCTACAGTATTTATTGTATTGAGCACTGTTTATAAAAAAGTAATTGTCAGGGAACTCAAAAATCATAAAACATTGGATCCTCTTTACCTGATTTATATATATATAACGAAACTTGGTTATAAACCAACAATTTGAAATGAATTGTTTGAACATCATTTTTTATCGATACTCGTATTTAAGTAGATATTCTGTTTTTTAATTAAACAGTATTATATATTTATATCTACTGGCCTGATTATTTACGATAAATTGTTATTACAAAAGTGTGTGTCATTTGGTCTAAGACGTTGCCAGATCAAATGGTAGCTACCCCTATGTAGATAGGGGTCACAGGTTCGAATCCTGCCAAATGGCACACATTTTCGTAATAACAATTTATCGTAATCAAGCCAGTAGATATAAATATATAATACTGTTTAATTAAAAAGCAGAATATCTACTTAAATACGAGTATCGATAAAAAATAATGTTCAAACAATTCATTTCAAATAAAACATTTCTAATTTAAATTTTAAAATCATTTGTTTCTGATGAAAGGCCGAGGACGGTCTGAAACATCAAATATAATAATAGAAATAAATAAATACTGTCAAAAAATACATTTTTAAACTTACAACTTTTTAGTAGTTTTTCCTATACATATTATTAAGACAGTATACGTGGATCATCACTATGTTTTATATATATATATATATATATATATATAAACAAACAAACTTAAGACTTGATATGATCAATTTTGTAAAAGTCATTTGTACTGCCCTTTAATGCAGATTTGTTCTCGGGCAGATAATTTTGAAATAGTAGAATTTATTCAAATTGGCAAGTGATCATGTCTGAAAGACTTTGTGTTAATAAGAATGTTTTTAGAGCAATGTTAAATGATTAAAAAAAAAAACACTATTATTTACTCAAACAATTCAAGGATAAAAAAAATTGTTACCCACAAGCAACATTCCTCAGTTTAATTTTACACTCATTTCTTAATCCATTGATGAAACTCAAAGTTGAATAGAGAAGAAAGTGAAAGAAATATGATACCAAACTTCAATTATTTGAACATATGTGTATTAATGACTCAAATTCAATTGAAAAAATACAATGAAAATCTACAACACATTACAATGGCTCAAAGGTTTCCAAATAAAAGAAGCCACCAAATCTTTACTTTGGCCAAAGCAGCTTTTGAAATACTGATATATATGTATAGCCTGTTTTTCTCATCTGATGTCATGTAATTAATTACTTTATCATTTAATGATTGACATTTTGGTTTATTTTATTTCATTTTTCAGTGTTAGCATTGTTTGTTATTTGCTGTGAATCATGCTGATCACAAAAAACAAACACTAATAAATCTTTATTCATTCATTTATAAAGCACTGAAGACCCTCCAACCCACGTCAAATCTGATGTAGCCCTTGTAGTGCAGTCTGGAAAACACTGACTAAAATGAAAGATCTTTCTGTTGTTTAAGCCTTAAAAAAGAAAATGTAAAAAAACACAATTCATCATAGAAAAATTGAATCCCAATTTGCAATCATTTTCAAGCAAACTTTCTATGCACCCCACCCCCAAAATTATTAAAATCATAACAGCAGATAGCAAGAGGAAAAAAAAAAATAGAAAGAAAAAAAGACTCCATTCATTTAAAAAAATTTTTAATTAAAATCATGTATTTATAAAAAAAAAAAGATAAATTTTTATACACTGAAATTTTTTTATGTAACCACATATTTATTTTTTCAAAAATTCATTAAAGGTTGGAATTTTTTATTTATTTATTAAAACCATGCATTTTTTTAAAATCATTAAAAGCAGAAAAAAAAACAACAACAAAAAAAAGATACATTTAATTCTACAAGAGCAATTGGGGCAATTTTGATTGAAATGTTATGGCAACTAAGACTAACAAAACATGAACAAATTAATCTAACAATGATAATGTACGAAAAAGATTTTTTTTTTACATTGAGAGAGAGAGAGAGAGAGTTTTGCTTTGCACAATTTTACACATTGGACATTAATAAACAGGCTGAACAAATAAAGAAAAGCAAAAAATTTTTGACACGTAACAACAAATATCAACATTAAACAAAAACTGATTGTCTCAATGTTGGAATGCCATTTATTGCTTTATACTTTGAGAGATAAAAATGCATGCAAATGTTTTTGATAGTTTAATTATTCAGCTATACTGCTAAGACAAAATTCTACAGAGTTTGAACAGTAAAAGAAGAGACATGAAAAATAAAATGGGGGGGGGGGTCAGTGTTAAGAGGTCAACTAACAGCTTTTCAATAGCCTTTAAAAGAAACAGGGAACTCAAGAGTAGAAAAGGCTTGTAAGCTGATTCCATTGTGTGTATGCGAAAGGAGGATAATTATATGTGGCTTAATTAGATATCACAGCTTATAATATATAAACTGATTATTTGTAAATGAGAAATTACGTTTTTACTATTTTCCAATACATGTTCACCTTGTGTGCACCTCAGTCACCCAGAGAAATGCCTTATGGTGATCAAAACTCCATAGACAAAGTTCTATTCATCAGCAGGTTTAATGAAAATCAGAAGATATTAATCTGACTGTCTGAGGTATGGGCGTGTACCAGGAGGCAGTACAGTTAAACAGCTATGCTATCATCTGGGTGAGTGGGAGAAGAGGCTAAGGAAGTAGGAACTGCATTCTTTGACACTGGTTTATTGTATACCAGTTCTGGTAATTACTAAAGAATAAACAGTAAATGGTCAAAAATAGTGACTAATCTAACAAGTACTTAAATTAAAAAAGTGACAAACAAGGGGAAAATAAAACAATGGAAGTGTTGTACTGTAGTAAGAGAACAAGTCCCATTAATAAAAATAAAGGGTTTCATTCATGCTATAGGTAAAAAATTAAGACCACACATTTATCAAATTTACTCTATTGGGATGCTGATTTTTTAACAAACTATAATCTATTGCGCAAAATATTGTATCAATAAATTAAGCTCTGCAAATTGTATCCAATATGTAGGACTAGAGTTTGCTTTTAATCTGTATAAATAAAAAAAATAGAGCAAATGAAAAATATGATGGAAGGGGTGAAAATGGCTAAGAATCACTGATTATATCAGTCAGTTAAGTGCTATACATAATACATGCTTGGGTGATCGCGTCTCTTTCAACCCATGGCTGGCTGATTCTTCCAGTAGATTGCCATTTCTTTCTGTGCTAGACTGGTTGCCAACCAGAACCCAATCTGTCCTGCTATTTATCTTTCAGTTAAGTGCTATATGTGATACACGCTTGGGCAATCATTTCTCTTTTGATCCATGACTGACTAGGTAGATTTCCCTGCAGTAGGTTGCCATTTCTTTCTGTGGTAGACTGGTTACTAACTAAAGCTATAGAAGTTAATCTGTCCTGCTATTCAACCCATAGCTGGAGGGAGAAGAGATGGATTAATACCATTCTTAACGGAATTTCTGCATGAGTGAATGCAACAAATTCAACAGGAATTTTAACTCAGCTCTTTGATTTCTCATTCTGAGTTAATATCTGTCACACAGCCGACTGATTATATAATTATTATGGTATTATATCTAATATTTCATATATAATACAATAATTAAAACAAAAATTCCGTCTTTAAAGTCTTTCTTTTCATGCTTCAATTTAGTCAAAAGGATAATTTATAATAAATATTGATTTTATTACCAATATTATTATCATTTTATTGGCTTTTTATTCCACAAATTTTATTAATCTGTCTCTCCTATGCTAGATTTATGAATTAAAGTGCTCAATGTCAGAGATAGATCATATGTAAATATAAAAGTGGTCACTGATGTCAACACCAAGTGACAAGAACCTGCTTCCTGAAGATGGCGTTGAAACATTTTGTAAAGCACAGTAGAAAAGGTCAGATACTTCCTGGAGTGGTGCAGTGAGTCAACCATTTTTGCAGTATCTTTAGCAATGGAACACATATGATCAAAGTTTTGAATATTGACAAATTTCTCTGACATATTTAAGTTGAACATTGATAAGCATATCCACAAGAGTATTCCAGATTATACTCAAACAGATATTTGACATTCTTCCAAGAATTTAATATTTATACCCTTTGCTACAGATTCTCACTCATATGGTATTGTAGAAAATGGAATCATATATTTGGTAGATTTAAACTGTTGGGATACTGATATCTTTATAAACTTTTTTTTTTTAATCATTTCATCCCAAGCAAGGCATTCCACTGCCACTATTGTGCATGGGGCTACATAGGGGAAGGTAAAGAGGAGGAGTGGTTAGATGTAGGAAATGTCAGAAGGAAGGTGATAGATGGGTAAGGATACCGAGGATGAGGGTTGGGCAGATGGGAAGAGTGTTTGAAAGAAACTACAAATTCTATATACACTATAGGACAAATAAATTGTGAAGTCGTGCAGAGTATCTGGAATTTGTTTTTGATCCATAAAAAAAGGACTAAATGGAAAATAAAATACACTGAAAAGAGGTGAAAAAAAAAAAATACTAATATGCAGAGAATTAAAAACGATTATTTGGTTACTTATTTTAGTGCATCTTTTACTTATAATTATTGCCATATGACACAAACAATAGTGAGTGCATTATTTAAACAAATTATCAATAAATAATTTTTTATAGCTATCTGTCACTTATATTATTGTCAACAAAAATTGCTTTGGCCTTTCCGTGAGTAAAATAATCAATCAAAATAAGTGTTGTCTAAGTTGTTGTGCATGCAGACAGACAGACAGACACATATTTTGAAGGTATTTAAGCAAAGTATAAGCCACTTAATCCTTGATTAATACAGTTTATTTTCATTTAAAATTTGATCCTCGTTTTACTATGTATGGAAGGCGTGAAACAATGAACTTTCAATTGATGCAGCTCTTCATTATTCAGAAGCCAGTGTCAACCCTGACTTGAATATTTTTAGCCACTTAAAAGAAATGGCACAGATGAAATTCTCTGTATCTAAGACACTTCCTTCTTGTAAAAGAAACGGACATTGCAAGTCATTCCAACCAAACAAAAACAGTCATTTATATAAGTTGGATTGTAGGGCAAGGTCGTGGAATTAGTATTGTGGAATTTCCAAGCACCTCATTTAAAATATATATATTTAGTTCTTAAGTTTCTTTCAAAATATTGTCTTAAGTGATCTTTCTGGGGTTTTTATTAGATAAATAAAAATGGCAAAAAGAAAAAGTTTTATTTTGAAAAATCAAATTAAAAGATGTTTCTAAGAACCTAAGGGCAAAATAAGGAAGATACATTGACGGAAAAAAGTTATTTACACATATTTTTGTGCTTATTAGTGCATAATTAAACCAATTAAAAGGTGTGAAATAAAATCTGAAAAATATTCATTAGGACAAGTGGATACTTTCGTATCCCTAAACAAATAAGACTGCTTGAAATTCACATAAATATTCTGACTAAAGTCAGAAACTCTTTGTAGTTAATTGACAGAGGTTTCTTTTGGAACGCTACTTGACTGATCATGAAAATTTACGATCATCAAAGTTAAGCAAGATTGAGCTTGGTTAGCACTTTGATGGGTGACCACTTGGAAATACCATGTGCGTAAGTTTGGATGTGCAGCTGGTGAAATGGACAAAGGCATGCGATTAGAAATCAGAGAGCAAAGTTCTGATTCTGGTTAGATTTGCTATATTTGCTTATGTGCAAATACCCGTGGGGTAAAATATTAATCCACCACTTCTCCCTCAGCTTTGGGTTAATCAGTAGGACTTGTATCAGTAAAACATTATTATTATCTATCAAAACATTATTATTATCTATCAAAACTTCTTACAGTCTAATAATATTTTCTAGCATTAAATAACCCGCAAAAAGTTGATAAACTGTAGAAAACAAATCAATCAATAATTTTATTTACTAAATGAAAGAACAGAAAATATGACCAAGTGTAACCATGCCAACAAATATCCATTAGGATCATACAATCATGGATGAAAATGTTATAACTTCTAATTTTGAAAATTGCGTGTTCATAAAAAATCCCTGTTACATGAACGTTTTAAAAAATAATGGTAAAATCAGTTATTATAAATTGCCTGAAGGCAGCGAAAGTTAGAAACCTGGGTTGTGTAATAACTCGTTTACAAATGGAAAAAAAAAAGATATATTTATATAAGGGGTAAATAAGTATATATGTGTATACATGTAGATACACATCAATATATAAATATTAATCAGGTGTGAATAGAACAGTGCTCAATGCTGTATAACAGGGCAAAAATACATACTCTGAGTTGTGCTAAAAATGGAGGATTGTGTATATTTATTTATATATATTGTTACAGCTCATTTCTATATACCTCCCGAATAACTTTGAAAGATGAGCGGAGTTTATTAAAAATAAGCAGACACAATGTGTGCAATTTAATTAATGCAACATGTTTAAAAGAAAATTTGCTGCCTAAATACACAAATATATATTAGTTTTATTTAACTAAAAACTTTTTAAAGGCTTTCACGAACAACAAAAAAAAAAAAAGAACTTCCATTGACATGATACAATCAGCAATTTTGACAAAAAATATCTTTCCAAACAGATAATTTAAGAAATGTATATTTTTTATCATTCAGTCATAATTAAGATTCCAATATCAAGTGGGAAAAGTTACACCTGTTTTTCTTGTTTTGTTCATTTTTATAGGTGTCAAGAAAAAAAATTCTACTGGAATTATCTGATATATTTATCAATTAAAAAACCTTTCCTTTGGTTTCAAGACCATATAGATCATATAATACAAAATATAGCTATTATAGTAGTTTGAAGCACCCAAAATGTGGCTCTACAGTAGCATACTGGATATAAAGTGGGGGGATCAATTTCATATTATAATCAATACATAAACTGAACCCTCACCTTTTGGTCACAGTTTCTATACATTTATATTCCTGAGATCCATAAGCACAAGGATGCATTCCAGAAGCTTAGTAGAGTATTAAGAGACAGGAAAATTTCTTTTGGAAACAAAGACGAGAGTACTGGATTGTTATGTGATGCCAGTTCTTCAATGTTCCTGGGACATGCAATGAGGAAGGAGGGCCTAGAGAACCTGATACTAACAGGCCAAATAGAGGGAAAAAGAGACAGGGGAAAGCAACAGATAACATATTTAAAGGACCTGATCAGGTGGATGACGGAACGAGGGTTGCACGGTGTAACAAGAGAAGGCGTGCTCAGAGCCACCAGGGATAGGGAAACGTGGAAAGCCATGATCGCCTACGTCCTGAAGGGACAGGGCACAAAGAAGAAGAATACAAAATAGGAATATGGTATAATAAAAAAAAATTATACTAGGGTGTTCAGAAAGTAATTACATATTTCACCATTATGAATTATAAGCCAAGTCAACCAACCAAGGCAGAATCAATGATGATCGCTTCTATCCAACAGTGTGTTGTTTACAAAAGACTGCTGAGTTTAAACTCATGAAGGATTATAACTTTAAGTAGCAACATATTCACCACTGTTTACTTTATGAATTCTGAAAGAGTAGTACTGTTATAGAATAATTTCAAAACACTTTTGCAGTTTTTGAAGATGTAACGAAGGCTTATACATGTCATCTACAGTTTAAAAATAGTAATTGTGATATATCTGACAAGCCTAGGTCTAAAATGAAGAACATTTTAAAGAAACTAATGTATTTGATCCATACATCAAAGCAATAGAGATTTGGCTCAAAACTGGAATATGTTGTGTTCAACTGTCCACAAACATTGCAAGTGAATTTGGAGAACACGTTAAGAGGGAATTTGGGATCCTCATGAGTTTTCACTTGAGAACTGAACATTCCACAGCCTGCAGCAGTCATTTTCACCAGGAATGCTAACCTTTCATTTTTGCATTGCGTTCTTACAGGTGATGAAAAATAGGTTTTGCATGTCAACAGAAATTGTTTAAAAATGGGAAACCAGTGTCAACACCAAAACCAGGACTACATTCACAGAAGACCTTGCTTTGTGTCTGGTAGAATATGGAAAGAATTGGCCTTTATGAAATATTGTTACACAAAAAAACCATCACTGCTGGCCGAAAACATGAACGAGTAAGTGAAGCCTTACATCAAAAGTGTCATGCTTCAGCAAAAAGAAAAGGTGTTATTCTCTGGCATGAAAATACAAATTCTTAAAAAGAGAGAGAGAGAGAGAGAAAACAGACCTACCAGATTTAGCATCTGTAAATTTTCATTTACTTAAATCTCTAGAATATTTCATAAGTGGTAGAATATTCTGAAACAAAGATGTAGTTGAAAACAACCTTTCAAACTCTGGGGAGTGGGGATTTGCTATCCCATTGGACTACAGTTGTTGAAAACAAAGTTGATTACATTTCTGACAACCATCCGGCAACTCTTGCAGCCAAGCTGGCTCTAAATGTAATGCCCTATGGTCTAGGCAGCATTTGGTCTCCATATATCATTGCTCTAGCCTCCGCTCTGAAGTGGTCATTTCAGTCTCACCACCGAAGTACTGAATTTTGACTAAACAGGACACGACAGTTCTCTTGTGAGATAAACAGATACCTACTACTATATTTGTTTTTATATAGTTTCTGGTAAAATGTAAGAACATTCTGAATGCCCTAATGACCTACCCCAGCCACCCTGAAGCTATTCAGAAGTGTACCTTTGGGGAAGGGAGTATATTTTATTAGTGTATCGATAAAACAGTTGATTCTCCATAACACCTTATAAGGAAAATGTGTTCTGGTGCCTAATGAAGATGTTACAAGAAATTAAATTTGAATTTATGGAATGTGATTTGAAAGAAAGCCATCAATGTGTAACTGTCTATAAGGCAACACTTTTTCTACGTGTAAGCAGATTTTTTTATTTTCTGCCCTATAAGTGAATAGATAAAAAATAATTCTTTCTTTGCTAGGCAATGTGTGCATGCATATGTATATAACTTCTTTTTCTTTTTTAAACATAATGGATATTACATATGAAAGAAAATGGAATGTTCCAAAATCTATGGTGGTAATATTTTAAATATAATGGACCAATGTCAATTAAAATTTTTGTGTTAAAATATTGATCTTGCTAATAAAAAAATATGATGTCCACTTGAAAAAGCTTTAAAATAAGAGGAGAGTTGTATCTGATGTCAACTAGGAAAGGAAATGGGAAGACGGTTGGAATTAACTACAAAAAATGCCTGTTTAAAATGACCAAACACTTGTGATTATATATATATAATATATATATATATATATATATATATATATATATATATAAATTTCTTTTTATATACATCAGCTCTGGGATAAAGTCTATCCTCAAATCAACCCATTCCAGTAGTTTTTAAACAGTGTTCCGTACATAGCCTGTGGAACAATATTCTTAAAAACGAGTGTAAAAATATATAACAGCCTTACCAAGCTAAAGTAGTTTCACCAGTGGAATGTTCAGGCTGGTTTGGTCACAATCTAATAACTTTCATGACTATATTTAAATATACCATTCATATTCTAGTGTTTCCAACCCTATATAAGATAAAAATATAGGTTTATGGTATGATATATTTATGAGTTAAAGTGATCAGTATCAGGGATAGGGTTTATACAAATATAAGAGTAGACATTGATGTCAGCACCCAGTGACTACAGTCTATTTCATGCTTAAACACCATCATTAGGCCATGATGGTTGAATTTAAGCATGAAACAGATTATCAATGCTGGGTATTGACTTTAATGTATAGAAGTTGTCAGATAAATATATTCATTTTTTTTCCTTTATAAAATAACATAAAATACTACTATAGTGTCTTTATTGCAGCTCTATTCTTCCTCCACAAACTTTTGTTTATTGCTTGTAAAATAATTTTGAATTTCATTGAGTGATTAAGTAAACAAAATGAGCATTTTTGATATCTGTTTCTATAGGCTTTCGATCAGGGTCTCAAAGCTGCTCAAGATTCAAATATTTGTTAGAGTCAGTTAAGTGCCATACGTGATACATACTTTGGGCGATCATGTCTTGAAAGAGACATGACTGACTGGGCAGAAGATTATCCCGCAGTAGGTTGCCATTGCTTTCTGCAGTAGACTGGTTGCCAGCCAAGGCTATAGAACCCAATTTGTCCTATTCTATAACTCATAACCGAAGGGAAGAGACAGATTAATACCTTTCCAAGGGTATTTGTGTGTGAATGCAAGGAATTCAACTGGAATTCAAACTCGGTCCCCCGATTTCTCATTCCAAGCCAATATTCACTGCACCACAACACACATTTGTTAGAGAAAGAACTTGCAAAAAAACAAAAAAACACTCAACTCATTTCAGTCCAAAACAATTTGTGCAGATTTTCATGGTAATTGTTCTGAAGAACTTTCCTCAATGGTACCTAGACTTTATGGATTAAAACCCAGTACGAGATTGGTGGCAATTTACAATTGAAAACCGTAAGTTCTATTTTAACAGTTTCTTCTATCACACTTATCACTTGTAGAACTCTTCTGGCTTCTTGCTTTCCAGTCAATTTTGATCTTCAAAAATTTAGATGAAACATCAATCATTATCTTCTGTCTTAATTCTTGTTATTTTCTTCTCATATTCTCTAACACTCCCTTTGTTTTATTGGCTTTGGTTTTTAGTTGTTTTCCGACAGTCTGCATGGAATTTTGTTCAACAATAACATTGGGTTGAAAAATCACTTTGATAAATTCTTCACATCTAGGTTTGGTGCTTTTAGCACTAAGGAATTGACAATCTAGTAGAACATTGGCAACTAGGCATGAACAATGAAGAATATATTGTTGACTGATTTGTTGAAACTGTTGATGAATAATACCATTAAAATAAATGGGTGGGGGACCCTGACGAACCAACAAATTTATCTGACAACCCTATTTATAAAAGTGGACATTGAAGTCAACACCCAGAAACTAGTCTGTTCCATGCTCAGTGTACAATATGGTCTGATCTGATATTGATCACTTTAACCCATAAATATAGCATACTTTAAAGCTTTATATATATATATATATATATATATATATATATATACACACATACATACACACACACATTAATAACAGAAAAAAGAAGAAAACTATTTAGTTTTAGCTGATGAATTTCGCCCACTGACAAACTTTATCAAGGGAAAAAGGAAATGAATTTATTTGGTACAAAATGTTTTTTATAGATACTTTCCTTGTCGCTTTTATTCATATTGACTTTTCTACAGATATCTAAGAATTTTTACACACACACACACACATATATATGATGATGAATATTGTACCTTGAGAAAAGAGTAAAAATAAAATAAAATTAGTAGGTGAAGAGGAGGGAAGAATCAATAATGTTAAAAAAAACAAACAAACAAACAAAAAATGAAAAAGAAAACAAAACACCTGGTTGTGTTTTATGGATTTGCAAATACATTCTCATGAGAAAACAAACATTGCACCTTCAGGTAAATGTACTGTTGATAGATTCGAGAAGAGTGGTTATCATTTCAAGTGGTCAACTCACTGTGCCATTTCCATGTTTTAACTGATCAATTCTCCAGTCTTCTTTAGGCCGTTATCCAAAACAGAACAGTATCTTTCTTTTTATTTTTATAAAAATGTTTGCTGATATAGAGTGGCTCAGTCAGTTCACTCACAGCAACACATTCAAGAGAGTTCAATGCAAGCTCTTCTCTCTGCAAAGATGAAAGGCCTTCATTACAATCTTGTTGGAATGGGGTTCAAATAATAAGGAAGTAACATTACAAGAGGAGGCATATAGGTGTGTAGATGCATTGTTTACAATGTTCAGACTGTTGTCCTTATCTTTATTGCCATGTTTACAATGTTTTTGGCTGTTGTATGCTCTAGCCGTCTTTATGCTCTGGCTAGGAATGGATGAAATGTCGTAAGCATAGCAATAAAGATGAGGACAAACAGTGTAAATAATGCAAATACTACCTCATTTTAGAAGTATCAACAAATACTGAAGGTTTGTAGATTTTATGACAGAAGGGAAGGAATTGGCAAACATCCTCACAGATAAGAAATCACAAGTTGCTGATTGGTAGATTAGCCAGGATCTTTTTCTACAAAAAAGATTTCTCACTTTATGGATTGTACACCTAAGGAAGGCTGGAGAATGGCCCAATCAAAACATTATCAACAAAACATAACACAAAGAAGGATTTCAATAGTTTGAACAGTTCTTATAATCTCCCCTCCATCCATATCTCTAATATATTTAACAAAGTGTACAGACCCGGACTGGACTTGTGAAAGTTCTCAAAAATAAAAATAAAAATTTTTTTTTTCTTTTTTAAATTCTTGTAAAAAATCAGACTGATCAAGAAACATAAAAAAAAAAAAAAAAAAAATCAAAGTATTTTACAAGCATATAAGGTGTGTTTTACAAAAAACAACTGGTAAAAGGCAATGAAGAAGGTACCTTGACTTTAATATCAAGGAATATTAAGATTTGGGGATATATACTAAACTTTGGTTAGTCAGGCACAAGGCTAAAAGAAAAAACTGGGAGTAGAAAGATGTTGCATTTATCTTAAGAGATTGGCTGTCTTTAGTACCAGTATTTAAAACCCCTTGCTTTACCTAGACCACTAGTGCTAGTGTGAATCTCAACTACAAAGCAAGGAAATGTAATATGTATTTGTGAATTCTTTTAAGTGCAGTGCTTCCTTGATTATCCAGACATCTTGAGAGAGGAGTAAAAATATGTTTGAATACTTAAGCGATCATTTTAAAAAAAAGAAAAAAGAAAAAAAATGATTTTTTTTTTCTAAAAGAAATTTAACATTTATTTAATCAAATAACATCAATTTTTGTCTGTTCCCAGCTCTAATGTTGGAACAAAAAACAGATTGAAGTATGGTTTATGTGTGCCACACACATCCGAGTTGCATAAGCTATAATCTATGACCAAACTGATAATTCAAATGTATATTCTTTGTATGAAAATGAGGAACCAAACCAGAATTAAACTGATCTTACCAGCATATGGTTTCTAAATTCTCAAAATGCTTGTTTGAGAAATTAAATCTTAGGGTTTATTTCAGATAACTGAAAAAAAATGTTTGAAATGATTCCAATTTTTCACTTTCTGTCCAGATAATCAAAGCCTGAAAAATCAAGGAAGTACTTTAATGCTAGATTAATTAAAATATGCCTTAAATATTTAACGTTCAACCCCAATGTATCAGTCAGTTAAGTGACATACCAGATACACGTGGGCAATCAAGTCTTGAAAGAGACATGACTGACTGGGCAGATTTGCCCACAGTAAATTGGCATTACTTTCTGTAGTGGACTGGTTGTCAACCAAAGCTATAGAATCCTATCTGTCCTGCTATTTAGGTCACAGCTGGAAGGGGAAGAGACAGATTAATACCGTCACCAAGAGTATTTGCATGTAAGTGAATGCAATGAGTTCAACAGGAATTTGAACTCGGCTCTCTGATTTCTCGTTCTGAGCTGATATCCACAGCACTGAATGTGGATATATATATATATATATATATATATATATATATATATATATATATATATATACCCTGGCATAATTTCAAATAATGCAGGAAGTAATGCAAACAGCGAGGCTTTGAGTGCCGATACTGATGGAGTGGGTTTGACAGTATTAAATGCTAAAGAGTTAAGCATTTGTTTTTAAAAACCCTAGTGCATTGTGGGTTAAATTTCCCTCCACTCTTTTTAAGTGTCAGTATCTGTATTGGGGAGGTGAGGGTCAAAATTTTAATAACCTCTCACAATCTTCATATATGCAGTGGGATGGGAAGTTTAGATTCTGACCCACCAATTTGTTTAGTATAATAATAACAATAAACAGATGAAAGTAGTTTGATATCAAAGAACATTTTTTAGATAATTTTCTATTTAATTTTGAGATGACTAAATTGTCAATATACTTAAATTATTTCAAACTATTGTTCATATCTTGATCATTATAAATGTTATTATAGACACATTTCAGCCAAATACCTTCTGGCCATCTTCAGGTATCTACTGTTTGACTGACCTGGGGCACAATTGTGTACAAACCTGCTGTGATAAAAAAAATTGCCAATACCATTTGAATATAAAGCCTCCAAAAACACACCATGAATTTCTTTTCAGACAGTGGTGTAGTAGATTTGGAAGATGGTTAAACATGGGTTACTACCATCTAGTGTAGTAGTGAGATTAATTCCTAGATCAGGTAGCAAAACACTGGTACAGCAGAAATGAACATTAACTGGACTCACAGGGACAAAATAACACAACTGCAGCAATATCAGTGTCTGCCATCTTGTTTAAAAAAAAAAAAAGAAAGAAAGAAAGAAAGAAAGAAAAGGAACAAACTGGAAGATGTTACAAAAATTGTTTGGACAGTTATTGTTAGGACTATCATCAGTTAAATAAAGTGGACTTCACAAGAACCGTGTCAGACGATCCCGATAAATAAATAAAAAAAAAAAAGGTCATTGAATGAAGCCAGACACCAAAAACTTGATTGACTTATTTAGATGAAAGTTTGATCTAATATAAGACAGTGGTAGCAGAGGGCTGCTTGCTGTGATGTGAAAAGGAAGGGACACACCAACTAGACTGCTTGACCCCCACCTAGCTCTTCTACAGCAGGTTATGACAGAATGATTTGCCTACTGTTACAATCTTACCTCATGCTTTTCATTCATGGGTAACAATTTGGCCAAAGCAATATTTTTAAAGCCACAAGCACTTGGCCAGAAGAAGCTGCACCTTGAGAATGAATGTGGTGGCCAGTCTGAGCTGCAGTGCTACACAATTATCAAAAGATATCCCAATCAATGGACACCTGATGATGGCCAGAGGGGCAGTCAGTTAAGTGCTATACGTGATACATGCTTGGGCGATCATATCTCGAAAGAGACATGACTGACTGAGCAGAAGATTATCTCGCAGTAGGTTGCCATTGCTTTCTGTGGTAGACTGGTTGCCAGCCAAGGCTATAGAACCCAATCTGTCCTATTATTTGACCCATAACTGGAGGGAAGAGATGGATTAATACCTTTCCCAAGGGTATTTGCGCATAAGTGAATGCAATGAATTCAACTGGAAAGGGTACTTGGCCAAAACATTGTGTCTATAATAACATCTGGGAGAAATATGATGTATATGTTTAATGACTGATGTTTTTGTTTATAATTCTATCAATATGAACATTATTTTGGCCTGATGAAGTCTCTTTGAAGGATGAAACATGCTAGATAGAATTTTCAATTACCTGTAATTAATGATATCTATAACAATCAAAAATGAGAAAAGTTTGAAATAAATCATATCAACAATTTTTTTTGTCGTCATCCTACAAAATTTTATCTTTGAATGAGTGAAAACGTTTTTCTGCAGTTGATGAGAAAATAAAACTACTAGGTAATGTGCATAATGCTTTTTCTGTAAAATTCTGTGTTAAAAAAGGGTTTTTAGAATACAACCCTAAAGATTGAGGTTTGATTTCACATTTACAATCACAACCATCAATGTCAAGGTGTATATCAAGACGCTCTCTCTCACACACACTACACTCCCATAAAAAATAGAAAACTTATTCATTGCCTTTTAGATGAAGAAGGGAGAGGAAAAGATAAGTCACCTTAAAGCTTTTCGAAATTGGACATTTTCTGAAGACACACACAATATATATACATACCTCAAAAAAAAAAAATTCACTTATGTATAAAAAAATAAATCAGGTACATTTTCTTTTTGTGGAAACATTAACTTGTGTAATGGACAATTTAATATATGTATTAAATTAATCAACAACTATTAGAGGTCCATAGATTCTAAGAATTAAAGTTAACACCTAGAAACTGTTCCTAAAATATCTTTCCATCATGTAATTAGAGGAAATTTAACATTTTTCTTTTAATAAAAATAGCATAACAGTTAATTACGAGATTGAAGTAAAAAAAAAAAAAAAAGGGCCACATATTTTATATAACAAAGTTATACAAATAAAAGCTTGTACAATGGGGGTGTAACCAGAAATAATAATTTTTTGTTTTATAATTCTTTTCATTTTACTAAAGATTAAGCAACTACAGATCCTGAATGACAATTTCTTATAAGTTCAGTTTGCTTTGTAAATTGATTGCATGGCACAAACCAAAATATATACCACTCATACCACTTGATTTCAGATTTGAAAAATTACTTTATTGTTTTTAAATACCCTAATCTGGACGGCTTAATAGTAACAAAAAAAAAAAAAGCACACCAGTCAACAAATCCCACTCCTTTTAAACTGATATAAGCATTGATTTCTGTAGGGTAGAGTGATCAATTTACAATGAATTTACGTAGTAAACAGGATACCAATTAACTTCCGTTTTTGAATAATAAAAAAACCCCACAGATCATAGTGAAGAAACTGAAATACACACCAATTATTATGAAGATGCTGAAAGTTTAGAAGCTTTGGAAAAATTTGATCTTAGTAGTTAACAATAAAATGAGTCCAAAACACACTGAACTACTTTTAATGAAAACAATAATAGTATACAAAAAAAAAACAAAAACAAGGAAAAACTCATGAGGAATGTAAGTCAGACACAAAATTTTAAAATGAAGGAATGAGAACAACTCCCCAAATTACAACCAACAAAGCATAACCTCAAAACTATTAAACTCTACAATGCAGCACTTAAATTAATAAGAGATAAAATAGACCCACATATAAGACAGCAATAGCAGCAACTAAAAAAAATAAAAAATCAAAGTCAAAAATGGCAGTCTCACAGACCTGGAGATCCAGACCGGAAAAGAAAAGTAGAGAAAGAAATTGAACTTAGACGTGAATTATCAGTACTCGACAAAACTGACAAAAGTAACAAATGTAAGGACTAGAAAAGGCAGAGGAGTTAAAAGAAACATTAGAAACGAATAAGTCCTATCAGCTTAAGAAACAATAAATACAGTTAAAGGCTTAAAGAATCAGATGTTAAGAGAAAGATCAAGATTCAACAGGCAGAACAAGATCTTTTAAACCAAGGAGAAGAAATTTTGCAGAGAAATAGGCAAACAAAAAAAAAAATGGAAGAGGCTATACAGTCCTGGTGAAAAATATCAGCTTGCACTAAAGAACATAACAAAGAAGCAGATAAAATGCATGAAAATGAACTGCAAGAAACATGGGCCAGAATCATAGATGAGAATGTTGAATCCTCTCCACCCACATGAGAGAGAGAAAGAGAGAGAGAGAGAGAGAGAGAGAGAGAGAGAGACAAAAAAACAAAACAAAAAACAAACAAACAAAAAAATGCACACAACTGGAAATCTAACTTTTGGCTCTATTATTTAAATACAGCACTCAAAAGACTGGCCAAAGAAATTCAAGAAACGATCAATGATCCTACTAAAATTCTGGCATGGGTAAACAAAGGAATTACCTTCCTTCTACCTAAGAATGTTAACACAAATGTACTAAAAAACTACAGACCAATTACATGTTTTCCTACTACTTACAAACTGTTGACAGCTATTCTGATAAAACAGACATATTCTTTCTTATAGATAGATCATTATAAGGCATTTAATAGTGTATCCTCTTCTTGGATCTAAAGTCTTTAAATATATACAAAGTATCACCCATCATCATCAGTTTCATCAAGCAAAGTATGTTGATATGGAAAACAATACTTCACCTCAATCATAAATGAAATCTACAAGTCTGGTGAAATAAATAGGACAGAATATGGCTACAAGATATTGCAAAAGAAAATAAGCTACCTATTTTATAAGGATATCTTAAAGTTGTATGCTAGTAATGACAGTGAGCTGGTAAGTCTCCTGAAATAAGTAAAATGTTTCAGTGATGACATTGGAATGGAATTTGATTTTGGATAAATGTGCTAAAGCCACAATTTTATGAGGATCTCAACCAACATCCTCTATTATCTTTGATTCTGGGGTAACAATCAAAGAAGAAGTTTATAAGTACTTTGATGTAAATGAGAGTGAGAGAATTTATAAGTATATAAAAGAAATATTGCAAAAGAAGGGTGCAACTGACATTAAGAAATGAACTATCATAGCAGAATTCTGGTTATTAATAGCCTTGTATTCCCAGTGGTTCAAAACAGTTTAAACATCTTGAACTGGACTCTAAAGGACATCAAGCTAATGGATTCTAAGACAAGAAAGTTTGTTTGTAAGCATAAAATGTATCATCAAAAAAACAACACCGGGGCTCATACGCAGACAGTGGAACGCCTATGGGGATCGACAAAGTGGCGAAACAAGAAGCACTGTGGCACTGCACGTCACCATTTGGAGTCGTATTTGGCCGAATTCATGTGGCGGAAGCATGTTGCCTGTACTGATGTCTTTGAGTCACTTTTGGAAGCAATTGCGACGTTCTGGCCTCCGGAATTACAAATGTAATGTTATTTTATTGTTTTAACCGTTTCAATAAATAATTTACTTTAATTTTTGAGTCGTTTTTTTAAAGGTCCTCCCGATAATACGTAAGCACCCATAATACACCTACTGCAGGTGCAAAACCCTTAAAAAAAAAAAAAGAAAGCAAAGGCAATGGAACAGATATAGAAATTATGGCAAGATAAACCTCTTCATGGTCAATATTCTGCTCGTACCAATCTGATGTAGTCAAACATATACCCATCAGTGGTTTTGTAGTGTAGGGCAGAAAGCTGAAACTGAAGTTTTTATTCTTGTTGTACAGAACCAATGTTTGTTAACTAGAAATTACCAAGCACACATACTGAAAAATGATGTTAGCCCAAAATACAAATTCTGTAATAAATATCCAGAAACAATTGAAAATCTTGTATCAGGTTGCATGGTATTGGCACTCAGTGAATATAAAACATAGCATGATAAAGTGGGAGAAAATCTGCAATTTTTACAGAAAGGAAATTGGAAGAAATTGGTATGAACATCATCCAGACCCAGTTACAAAGGTAGAACCTGTAACTATTTTACGAGACTTTACAATATACATAAAAATCAAAGTTCTTCACCCAGACAGCAAGATTAGAAACTGAAAAAACGAAATGGACTTTCTTATTGATACAGCAATCCCTGCATGCTATAATGTGCCCTTTAAGAACTTTGGGAGGAGAGAGAGAGAGAGAGAGAAAAAAATTTGGCACATGAGGACATCAACAATTCCAGTTGGGGTTGAAGCCCTTGAATTGATTGGAAAAGATTCCAATAGACTCATTGAAGGGATTCCTGGTAGTCCAATCCTAAAAAAAAAAAAAAAAGTACACAAGTACAGCCCACAGGTACCTTATAAAGGGCTTTATTTATATAACACCCACCACCAATGCCATGATACCATTTCTGACCTCATGTCTCGAGTTGGGATTAAAAAAAAGCGAGTCTACACCAGAAATCAAAGGAAATAAAACATAATAAAAAGATTGCTTGTGCTTAATTTTTTTAGCGACAGGGAGGGAGGGGAGAATGACTATTACCAGTTGCACTGTCTATTGTATGAAATCAGGGAAATAAAACAGAGCTAGAGTCAGAAAGGAAATATATAAAAAAAAGAAAAGTTATGCATTTTGAGACTTAAGATTCCAACTTTAGGGTATCTAGTCAAAATCTACATTTTTAGTAGTGGTAGGTTGTCATGTTGGTGGCTGGGGATAAGGAGAGCTTTTCAAGAGTCAAGCCACATTGACTTGTTGATCATGCAAGTGCTAAAAATTAGGTTCGATCCTGTATCTTAAAATTGGTTTGGTCTGGTTCAAAAATTTTAAAATCAAGTTGCACCATTTAATCACTCATTTCAAGAGGGTTTCTGTACCTTTATTCTTTTGATCCTTAAGGGACTGCTCACAGATTATGCAAAACCTGGTAAACAAATATTTTTTTTTAACCCCATTTTGGCTAGATTTCTATTTACAGGACATACTGCAAAGTGGCAGTAGATATAGTTTTACATAAAATCATGTAACTACTTTCGTTTTTGACTGATAGACTTACAAGTGACGAACGATAATGGTTGTGACATGGAGTCTACAGTGTATGAGTGGGCCTGTGCTGTCAACATATATTGACATACCTACTAAAACCCCTAAACATGACAGGAGGGATATATATATATATATATATATATATATATATATATATATATTATATATACACACACACACACAAAAGTCAAGATTATAATATAGAAGATATATATATTTTAATTCTCCTCCACTACATTTTTATTGAAATAAATAAAAATAATAAGGCACTGTTAAAGAGCAAACATGTGGCAAGAACTTTCATAATTGGTAGTAAAGAGAATGAATTCAGCCAACACTGCCTCACTATTCTCTCTCTCTCTCAATTAGTGTGACAAGAATATACACACACAACTACACAATGGTCTATTATAGCAGAGAGGATGATATCTATGACATTTTTAAAAGCAAATTGGAATTAGTCATTAGATTAAATTAGATGTAGTTCATATTTATTTTGGAACCAACTATAATGACAAATGTATTATCCTTACTACTAATCATACGTGGCAGTAAAGAATAAATTTGTAGTACATTAACATAGCTTGGTTTTTGCATGACAATCGCAGCATACACAGTAGCCTAAGGGAAAAAATACTGTTGACTATACAAGGTTGCACACAGCAAGAATCACAGGAAAATATTTTGAACCTCAGTTGGTTAATTCTATTCCACCTGACCTTGCACCAAGTGATTGATGAGGAAAACTTTTTGATTCAAGAAATTGTCAAAAACATTTTCACATCCAAACCAACGGAATTTTACTAAAAAGGTTAAAAGAGCTGCCAGTCAAGTGGCAACAAGCCACTTCAAATAAAGGTGAACATGTAACTGGATAAAAGGTAATTGCACTTTATTACTTGAAGACTAAATTTGACAAACAAAAATGGAAATTATTTACAACTCAACCCAATAGTTGACTTCTAGATGAGAAAAAAAAAAGGCTGAGGGTCAGGGTTATGCAGGTAAGAAATGTGATAGGCGTTTGACGGGTATTTCTATTTTAATTAGTGATGATTACTATAAGCATGACAAAACAGTTTAGGTGTAATATTAGGAATCATAGATTTAGGATGTCTGTTAGGCACAAGATTTGATTTGCAGCGTAACTCCACAATCAATGAAAAAAAAAAAAAAAAAAAAGCCCCAAACTTAATAAAAAAAAGTTTTATTGCCAAAATCTTTGTTATTCTTAAGAGGAAAGATCAAAGGATATTTTGATTATTTAATTATAATTTTTAATGCTCTTCAGAACATTCAAAATTTTGGTTAAAAATCTTGTTTAATTGTGTCAAAAGATGGATTAAATGAGCACAACAAATTTTATCTTTGGGAATACTTGCAAAAACGAAATATCTGAATTTTAATAAATCAACATTTATTCACAAATGAACTGAATTATTTTATAATTTGTTTTTTTTTGTTACATTGTCTCCTTCCAATAATTTTATGAAATCTCAAGAAATTCAACAAGATAAATTTTTAGTGACCATATTAGTTAAAAGCAGAACTCCTTTGTTTTAGAAAAAGCTCCTGGTACCCCATTAATTCTATTAATGCTCTATCACTGCATTGAATACTTTACAAAAAAAAAAAAAAAAACCCTGTTTGCCAAAATACCTTTATCATTAAACCACTGAAAAAGCAACAATCTTGGCACTAAGTATCGCAACACATACATATTTTATATATATATATATATATATATATATATATATATATGGAAATAGAGATGTTTCATAAAAATATATTTGATTATGCATTTCACCATTCAAAGCTTCATCAGATCTAAAAAAAAAGAAAAGGAATGTGTTCATTTGTCAAATTTCAAAAAATAGATAAAAATCTTCTGCTTAATCACCAATAAATAGCTGCCATTTCGAATCCTACTGCTTTCCTGCTACTTTCTTGCATTGTGTCTGGTAAATAAAACTCTAGCCTTTGTTTTCATTTCATCAATTAAAAAAAAAAAAAAAAAAAAAAAAAAAAGCAAATTGTTTTTAATCTGTATCTCTGGGCTAACCTAACCCTTTTAATCTTAGTGGGATACATATTCCCAAGAAAATATCTGATAGTAATACCAGTTGCTAATTTCTGTAATTGCAGTCGCCTGCTACATAATACTGTTGGGACATTTTTACTCCAGCTCCTAAAAAATTACTTTTGTGTCTGAAAAGATGGCACTGTATCTAAAGAGTTTTTTTTTTTTCTAGGTAAGGCTTCATGAACTCATTAATAAACTGGTATTAATCACAACAATTTAAATAAAATCTCAGTATTAATTACAAGTTTAAAAAAAAACACCAATAAAAAAATAAAATAAAAAGTCTGTTATTAATCACAAGTGCGTATATATATATATATATATATATGAAAAGTTCCAGAGATTAAAAAAAAATTTTTTAAACAGAAATGAATAAATCAAAAATAAATAATCAGGCCTCTATATATGTATTATACTGTTTAATTAAAAATAATGCTCAAACATATATATATATATATATATATGTATATATATATATATATATGCTATTTGTTGGGGGACATGGCCATTAATGAATGAATTATAGGTAATTCTATAGAATTATAGAAACCTGCAATTAATACAGAGTTGTTATTTTAACTTTTAAAATTAATACCAGATTTTATGATGGACATTAAAAAAAAGCAAGAAAGAGATGCAATGGATAAATTGTCGTCTAATTTACACAATAAATGAAAATGATACTGACATCTCATTTTAGCATATATTTATCAAAATTACATAAAGGTTTCTTGAAATATTAAAAAGTGTAGTCACTCAATAAATTCAATCCAATGGTTTAACCACAGCTTCCAGACGACTTCTTTTGGACGGTCTCCTTGGAATTAGGTCGTCAGATGTAAGGAGTTGTGTGGTTGCAGAAATTGTCTGACAGCCATCACTATCTACTCAAGGCACTTGACATAGTCATCTGTATCGAGTCGAAGGCCCTGAAGGATGATGAATGGAGGCATAACATTATCATCAACTGTGATCACTCCAAACACCTTCGTAATCATCATTGGACTCATCCAACTCTTTTTGAATCCACTGCATTGTCAAATGGACACACAAATACTCTGAAATGTTCATATTAGAGTTTCTGTTGAGAATGCCAAGCAGCACAGTATGCTGCTTCAAAATTTCTGGTAAAGTGAATTGTGCCATGCTGCTCTTTTTCTCACAGACAGTGCCCAACTGACCCTACTATACTATGCAACCAACAAAAATCAAAAACAAACAATGCACATGCATGAAATTAAAAATATAAAATGGTGACAATTTACCCATTACACCCGGTACATATACACACACACACACACACATTTTGCAGGCTGGTTCCTCACACCAAAAACAAGGACAAAAGTCCATATAAACATATGTCCACAAATACTTCATTTCTGAGTTATTAAAAAGTTTATGGTAGATGCTGCTGTGTTGCCATGTTGACTAGGTTAAGTTTGTCAATTGTGTACATTTTTGGCTAGCCTGTCTTCAATGTTTAACATGTGTAATGGAAGTGTTCCATTTAACAATGGCAAGATATTGATATCGTGAGTAGGCAAATAAGAATTTTACATACGGCTGTGTGAATGGTTAGGCTACTGAGTCAGGACCCATGGCACCAAAAATTATGAATCAAGATCTGCTCAAATGCCTGAACACTGAGAACATAATTTACAAGCTGTCAAATATGACCCAGGTATCAAATGGCCCTAGCATGTTATACATCTCATAGTAACGCACGGAGGGTACTTCAAGAGCAATTCCTATATCCATATTATTTGCAACATGTGCAGAGTCTTTTGCCCTCTGATTATGGGAGAACTTTTGCCGATGGTTTATTGCATAAACTGCTAATCCATTTTGTCTCTTCAGCCTTGTTTATGGATGAGGCAACACTTGGAAGAGATAGAATAACAAATTAGTAGACACTAGCATCAGTTTAAGATTAATGTATCTGCTGGAATTGTAAGTGACTGTCTGGTAGATCCATATGTTCTCCCAGCACATCTTACAGGAGCTGTCAACAGGGGCTTTATTTTGAACACACTTCCAGACCTGCTATAGGATATACCCCTGCTAAAATCAAAACACATGTGGTTCATGGTTGGATTTTTTATCAAAAAAATTGTTGTTATTGTTTTACCTAAAACAATTGGTTTATGCAGCAAACAATAATGCAGAGAAGCTTCATCACTTGTTATGGGGGTCTGCAAAGACATTCGGCAATGTGTGAGAGTATTTGAAAAGGTCCACCAGTCAATGATCCGACAGGTGCACGTGTGTGTAGAAGCAAGCAGAGTACATTTTGAACATTTGTTTGGAGTTACTCTGCTGAGGTACAATGATGGCTTTTTGACATATGTTTATATGGACTTCTGTCCTTGAGTATCTTTGATACACTGTGTGTGTGTGTGTGTCTGTTTGTGCAATCAGATTGAAAGGGTTAAATTAGTGAAAATAATTTCAACAGTTTAAAGCATCTTTTCTTGCACAAACCAGTATTAAAAAAAAAAAAAAACTACTGAAACACAGTGAATAAAATAACAAATGTGAGAACACGAATTGGAACAATTCACAATTCATTAACAATACTTCATCTCAGAACAATGAAATTGCATTTTTTTTTCATCTATCTATCTAACAACAACAACAAACAAAACATTTTGAGCAGAATCAAAGCTTGACATGAGGTCAAAGGATCAGACAAGAATTTTAATAGTGAAAACCATTAACAGTCAACTTTTATCTTTTGAGTAGAAGTACAAATAAAAAATAGTGGAGATATAAATAATTTGAACACACTATAAACAGAAAGTTGAGATTCTGTGATTTTTAAGTGTCCCAACATTATATGCAAATTACATTTTCTTAAAAATTGTCTATCATTCCATTGAAGAAATCATTTAGTCATTCTCATTAATATTTTTTTAATATCTTTTCATTTGAAATTCTTTTGAAAAGATTGCATTATGAACTCAAAATAATCATAGATTGTAAATAAAATTCACATTAACAAGATCTTAGATGTTGTGATATAATGGCACCAGGACTGGTAATTTCATAATTATCAGCACACTGACTTGCATATAATGTTGGAATGTAAAGCAGACCCAAGTGCAATAAATTGTTGTAATCTTTTCTGCATTACAAATTGATTTCAGTCTCTGAATAAAGTGTCAGACACAAAAATGAACTTTATGTTAATTTGCATGTGAAGAAAGGATAAAAACAAATGGTAGCACTCACATACTTTTCTCCCCTACACTCTAATTTCCACTTGGGCACGTCTTTGAATATTATTAGACAATATTAGACAGTGCATCTGAGAAAGGTTTCAAAGCATCTGAAGACTATGATGCTTGCAGGTTCAAACACTTTCACAAATCAGAAATTTTGTGTTACAACTACACACAATAGAACATGTTCTAAGCCTACTAAATGTACCTGCAACTTTTACATGCTTAGTACGGGAGAATGTTAATGAACTGCAATTCAATTAAGCAGCACTGTATTTCAACATGCCCTGTTAACACCCACCACAATTACCTAGAGGGGCTGAAAGTCAACAAATTTTACAAATCTGTAAAATGTTAAAACCATATTTTATAATTGGTAAATAAAAAAGAAGCTTCATTTGAAACAGAAACCAATTTACTTTCATATAAAACTCAACTTGGTAATACTTGATTTTCAACAGGTTTTACAGTTATAACAATTGAATTGCACTAACATCATGTATTTAGAACTTTCAATAATTTGGTCAGGATTTCAAGGATTTAGCAACCTAAATTTCTTAAGGGCTGACAGGTTTAAATAAGCTAATACTTTTTTGTTGGAATTATCAGTATAAAGCCAGACTGTTTATGGTAAAATTACAAATGAATGGGCACAACAGGGAGTATGACATTCAGGAAAGGATACAAATGGCCCATATAAAATTTTCAGATACTTAAAGCCATGCACAAGTAAAATACTGTCAAAAATGTGATTGTGGTAAAAACACTGTGAATTAATTCATGTAATATACACAAAACAAGAAAAGAGACGCAAAATATATGGCAAATAAAAAATAAATTTGAGATGTATCATAGATAAAAAGAAATAAAGTTTCTTTTATGACAAACAATGAGTTTTTTTTGGTTTTAAAATAGGAAAATTACTTTTTAAATTTTTTTTTTAATTTTATTACTGTTCGTTTGCTTTTTTTAATATTTTTTTATGGATGTCTATAACTTTACAATTTGATGAGAGGTGCCTAAGAAAAAACAAAAACACCACAGGACAGCAGCCCTTTTGGGAAGAACAATTAAAGTCACAGAAATGATTTAAGATATTATAACCATGTTGATTGAAAATGTATTTAATTCTTGACACACACACACACACACACACACAAAAAAAAAAAAAAAAAAAAAAAAATCAAGCTCAGGAAACAGCAATAATATATTTTGACTAGATGTATAACAAAGACAAAGACGAGTGCCAACTACAACTGCCCTGATAAAAATGAGCTTGGATTATGGAAATGGAAATGTTTGGCCAAATATGAAGAGAGAAAAATATTTCTAAAACTCAACAATTAAGACTTCAACAACCTGCCCTATGTATTGATGTATTGTAAATGTATAAAAACTTGCATTTCAGCAAGCAGATGCATGGAGGTCAATTGTAAATTTGATGTGAAAATACTGACAGATTTCTTTTTTGATATGACAAAAATAAATGCCAAAGGAGTTTCAATGGAATGTGTTAATACATTAATAGTAAAAAATCAAAAGTTCATATAAAAATACTGATAAAAATATTCAAGATGGAAACTAACAAGAGAATTAACCACATCTGATGGCATTTAAGATCCCTTCCCTACAAAAAAAAAACTATAAATCTGTAGTAAATGTAGAAAAAAAAAATTTTGTTTTGAATTGGGACAAATAAAGAACAAGTGTGACTCACTCCAGATGGTGCCAAAATGGATTTTGCACTGTTTTTCAGAGAAGGCGAGGGCATCAGTGGGTCAACCTGAAAGACCCCCCCCCCCGGCCATCAGGTGCTGATCCCCACTTCTTGTTGTAAATGGCTGCCCTTGACACGTAATAACAGTTGAACCATCTGCACCAGTATGATTGGTGGATATATAAACACCCACCCGAGAGGGAAAAGAGTGATCCTCTATAACCTGGTGAGAATTTAGAATCCACAAAGCCATTGGCCAACAGAAACTGATGAACTCCAGAATTAAACAAATGGAAATGCTACATATGTGAGATTATATCTTGTTCTCAGTAAATGTACAATGATAACATTAGACAGGGAATGAAATCACAGTAATATTTGATGTACTCTTCAAAAATCTTCTTTTCATATTCTCTGTTTAACTGTGTGTAGAAAGGAGAGGAGATGCCATCAGATAAGGTCATTGCTAAATGACTACTGGGTTGATGAAATTGTGAAGCGATTTTTTATTTTCTGAATAAAATTCTGACAAACATGGATAAACATGCCTGCAACAAGTTGATTTTTCCCATGACACCTTTTTTCTTTAAAAATATCTTTAGAATTGTTCATTGTTTTAAGAAATGATGATTAGAATTGAAACATGAAAGTGAATTTATACATTTTCTTTGTTCTTGAAAATTGACAAAAACAAACACTATTTATTTTATTGGATACAATTGATTTGAATTTTATAAAATGGTAAATAGTAGGTTTTCATATTTTAATAATTTAATAAATATTTATAAATAAAATTTTTTTCATATTTTTCTTTATAAATTGGTAAATGATAAATATTGCATTAGTTCTAATTGTATTAGTTTTTAGAATGTTTAAATATAAAATTAATTTTTGTAAATAAATTATCTAATAAATTATTGCTTACTATTTTTGTTGTAAAATAAAATGTATAAATTCACTTTGTCTTATTGCAATTCTAATTATGACTATTTTTAAAACAAACATTGCTGAAGAGTGAAGGTAGTTAAAAATAAAAAGCAGCATCATAGGTAAAACCTGTTCTTTTGACACTATGTCATATTGCAGGTATGTTTATCCATGTTTGCCAAAACTCTACTGTTCAAAACAATAACAGAAAAATTAACATTTCAAATTCTAATGAAGAATTTTTTGTTTTTTTTTCAAATTGTCATTATGATTAATTTTTCTGGATATTAGAGTCTCAATGACAATAAAAAACTTGTAATATTTTATTTTTTTTTAATTTAAAGAAATTATCCTTTTGATGTGTTTATACGACATGAAATGAATGAACCAGAGTTTAATGGCTTGCCTTTAATCTTAATTCTGAGCCTCAACTCCTCACATAGTGAAAAGACAAACATCCTTGTAAAAATGACCATTAAATCCAACATTAATACTTGTTCTTTAGCTCAAATCTGTACCATTTATATAAACAAACTGAGTAGAAGATGAGTTTCTCTTTCTGTTTACAAGAATAATTCTTATCAAATTAAAAAAAAAAATGTCTACAAAATACAGTGTGTAAATCTATTCAAAGTATAAATATGAACAATCTATGACAGATTTCCAAAGTGAGCAGTACCGTCCCTGGGCCAGAGAAACACTGAAGGAAAAGAGGCAGCTTGGAGTGGGGGTTACACATTAGGACTAAGTAATAAGAAACAATTCTATGTGACAGAATCTAAGTCACTTATAGTTAGGGAATACATGTTTTACAAAGAATAAAATTGACATAGGAGCGATACAGAAAAACAGTTTTATTTTATTTCGTTGTCTGAAGTCAAAAGTTTAAAGGCTTTCTTTGTATCTTGCTGATGTTTTCTGAAACGGACTTGCCACATCACAAATCCTGACATCAGCAAAAGTCATTACTTTATGTCTGCAAGGCTGCAATATAGCCACGGATGTTCACCTGATGGAATCTTATCTAATGGCATCTAAGAAAAGTCACAAAAGCATGTATGTTGTTTACAGTATTAGTTGTACTGAATTTACAGTATCCAAAATATCAGGAAAGATGAGTTTTCAGATCAGTGTAGGTGGAGGCAATTGGCATGTAGTCTGGGAGCCAAGAGGGCAGCAGTTAAAAGAAAGTTTTGGCATCACTGATCTATGAAAGGCAAAACTTTCTAAACAGCAAGGACATACCTTAAAAAAGAAAATTCAATTGAGGCCTTCAGTACAAAAAGGTACTTTCCACCATGTATGAGAAAATCAGTTAAGCATAACACTGTATTCCACAAACTGTCCACTATCTGGAAAGCAATTTAACTGTAGAACTTGCTACAAGGTCTAAATTCCTATGGTTCACAATGATGTTGAATATGCTCCTGTATGACTGTGTAGGCCCATGCCAAGCATTGGTGTAAAAGGTACCTTCCGCCACACCCCGGTAATGCCTGTTTATGTTGAGAGTGTGTCAGAGCGAATAGGAGCATGTTTACTTAAACTGATGTCTCGGCTCAAAACAAAAATAGCATTTTTGTGGGGAAGTGGAGAATTTTTTTTGAAGATTAGCATTCATTAGACTTTCCTATCTATCCTAAGGCCATAAAATTTGGCATGGGAAAAAAAAAGTTTAGAGGGTGGGAGGAAGAGGGATTACTTTTTATAATATAATTACTGTGTCAAATTGATTCCTAACTTTTTTTTTTTTTAAAAAGAGTTATCAATACTCTGTATTTGCAAATGTCATATTTGAAACTGTACTTATGTCATTGATAACTGTCTACTTACTGATGTTGTCCTTATTCTCAATTTGTAATAGTCTGCAGTTATCAAAAATGTATAAGCACAGTTCTAAACTTGGCATCTGTAAAATAAAAAAGTATAGATAAGTCTTTAAGGAGGAATCAGTTTGTCACTGTATTTTTATTATAAACCGGACACGCACCCTTATAAAATCATAAAAAAAATAATAGAAGGATTATGGAGAATGGCATGGCTTGATGAAGGTGGAATCGAATGAAAGGCAACTTACTCCCTATGAGTAGGCCACTTATTTTGAGTAGGGTGGGGGGGATGAAAAGGTTCTTTCATAAGATACAGAAAACGATTAATAAATAAAGTTTGAAAGGAAAATCAAAAAGAGAAAGTTCACTAGAATGGGCAATCATTGGACAACATGAAAGATGATTTTATGACACTGATGAAGAATGGTGTGAGCAAACGTATAAAATGAATTAAAGAAGAAACTGAGTTGATGACTGATATATATAAAAAAAAAAGAAAAGAAAAGAAAAGGGGGCACCATGTTTACGGTACCAAACAATGTACAATTAAAACGAGCCCAAAGCCAGCTGGCTATTCTAACATGCATGTGCATGCTCCATATTCATACAGCAAGTCATATTTGAAGAAACTGTGAGGAATGCTTTACACAAAGGTCAAGCCAGCCTCCTTTCAGTAGATGTAAGGGAATATCCGGTACTTGACAGCACTGCAGTAACGTTCCCAGCTGACACCATGTTTTTGCTGGCAGTTTGCAGCATCTCTGCGTTCTCGGTGGATCAAGAAGATGGTGACAAAGATAGGATAAAAATAAGGGACAATGCTTCCAAATCCTGTAAGAAGAAAAATTAATTTTAAATTAAAAGCACACATATACCCACATATATAAAGCTGTTCACACACACACACACACACACACACACACACACCTTTTAAGGAAATGTATTAGAAAATGAATTAAATGACATTTTTTAATTCATAAAATAATGTTTAAACAAACGAATTAAAATATGTGTTAAACATGTGATACAGTAACTGTTCCAAGGAGAGGTGTCAAAATATTTGCTATGGCTTGCAAGGTTGTGGAGACCACTCCCAATATCCAATATAATGTGGTTCATTAGAATGCCAGCTTCCTGGGTTTTAGGGAAATCATAAAGATATTTTAGGGTGATATTCTATTTTTTTATATCAAGACTTTTCATTACTAATTCATTTTCTAACAGCACCATAATTGTGAGAAAATATTTGAACACAAAATAATTACAGAGACAGAAATTTAACCTGGCAATTAATTAGAAAACTAGTTAGTAATGAAAACAAGACATGATATAACACATCACTAAATAAATCAAAACCTTGCCTGATGATGTTTGTTCCTTTGGTCGCTTTGGATGGCTTTCACCTGCAGATGTCCACTCAGCTGACTGCTGATTTGACTCCAGAGCGAAGTGGTGAATCCATGTTTCATCAATTGTCACATAAGCCAAAACTTCTTGTTGTATTGAAACAGTTGCAAACAATGCTCTTAATCATTGGCATGTTGTTTCTGAGTGACTGTGAGCAAATGCAGCACCCACTTTGAGCACAGCTTTCTCATTGACAAATGTTCATGCAAAATGGTGAATACACTGCCTTCTGATATATTCAACTCCTTTGCTATCTCAGCCAAAATGTGTTTGTGGATTTTTTTTTGTGTTTTCCAGGACAGCTGCTGATTTTGAGTGACCTGAACGTTTAGCATCATTTGTGTCTGTACAACCACGTTTAAAGTCAGCATACCATCTATCAATTACTTGGCTTGAACAGTATTTTTTCCAATCAGAAAGCAAATCTTTATCAACAGACGAAGTTCAGATTTTTCCATTGTTTTGAAAATTTGCAACAGCAGCTTCACTTAAATAACTGTAATTTGTAAACTAATAATCCGATTGGGCCCAAATTTTGTCACATGCCATTTGAAGGTTGGTACTTCATAAAAACAATATCGATTTTTTATTAGTGGCGACATCCATATGTCAAGCCCAGGCCTTATTGAGTGATGTGTTAAACTAACAAAATATCAAACTTTATGGTTTCCCTAAACCCACAAAGCAAGCATTCTGATACACTCCATTATATAATAATGGGCAAAAAATTTCAATGTGTGTATTTGTGCAATACTAGCAGACATATTAAAAAGCAAACAATTCATAACAAAAAATATATAGAAGAAGATGCAAAAGTAGGTATACAGTAAGTTTGATGACTCATTCCTATGGACTTCTTTTCCTGGGGATGTGTAAAGGACTTATAGTTTTCCATCACTATATGCCCACTTTGGCACCCACTATGTATTACAGTAAAATGGTAATGCCAAAACATAGCACCAATTAAAGAGATTATATATATATAGCATAATGACGATCCATGTATGCTGTCTTAACATGTATAGGAAAAACTACTAAAAAGTTTTAAGTTTAAAAATGTATTTTTTTTATATAGTATTTATTTATTTATTTCTATCATATATATATATATTTATGATATTTCAGTTTTCTAATGTTTGTCCTGGTTGATTGAAGTGTTCTGCTATAGGTGAATAAGACTTCAATCAACCAGGACACACATTAGAAAACTGCAAATGTTTACTGATAGATTCCGATTTTAATTCTACATACTCACGCAGAAAGAAAGAAAAATACTGGATTTTAAAATTAAATACATACAGGCTAGGGTTAAATAGGGACTTAGGTGTTCTGAATCTTTATAAATAGTTCAATAGTTAAACATTTTTTTAGATACACTTAAAAATTTTTTTTCTTTAAAACAACATTTAAAAGTATTATTAGAGATAGGTTTACATTTACAAATATTAAAAAACTATCACTTTCTACGTCACATGATGTAAACATCTCTCGATGAATGCTCTCATGGCGAACGCTTCTAGTTTAAATTTTAAAATCATTTGTTTCTGATGAAAGGCCGAGGCCTGTCTGAAATATCAAACATATATATATAAAATAATAGAAATAAATAAATACTGTCAAAAAAATACATTTTTAAACTTACAACTTTTTAGTAGTTTTTTCTATATATATATATATATATATATATATATAGTTAGTTGGTGCTTATGCTATATTTTCTGTTGTTTAAAGGAAACATGTGATTATTACATCTCAGCTTCCATGTGTTAGCAGTTAATCCAAAGTAAAATTCAAAAACAATATCATTAACATCTGAATGAATTCAAGCTTTGTAAACAATGCTTTCAGAAATACACTCGACAGGTCTTAGTTTTTCAGCAGTTGCAATTATTTTTTGAAGGGTCATTATTGTTAGTGGTAGGGTAACCGATATTATTCAGGTAGGCCAAGCATTTACTTATTATATAAAGCACTGCTTTATCCATATATTATTGGAAATTAATAACAAAAACTCAACTATTACCTGGAATATGGTCACTAAATCCAAATCATACAATGGAAAAGGGGATACATGTAACATAACTTTTTAGAAAATTTGTCATCTTAAACCATATAACCCTAATGTACTTAACAAAAAAAGTGATTTAATGAGCACATGCTGCTATAGAAAAAAAATTTAAATTTTTAGACCCTGATTGATACAGATTCCACTATACATTTTCCTTTCTTCCTCATTCCCTTCCTTTCTCCTCCCCTGCAAATATTACTATTAATAATTATGAATTAAGCCCCTTTGATTTTATCTCACTGCATTTTAATATTTTTATTTTTGAAATTTTCATCTTTTTTTTTATCTACATGTATTCTTAGTATATTTAAATTTTTACTCTCGTTATTAAAAAGCAGTAACCTAACTTTAAGATATAATTCCTATGAACAATAAGTGAACTTAAATTCAAATCTATTATTAAACTATTAGTTTGAAAAATGCATCTTATGAAACTCAGAGTTGTGCCAGTGATGCAAGACAATATATATATATAGTGTAGCTGTGGTACATATTCTTAAAAATATAAAGCAGGATTACTTATTAGCATTGTAAGCAGAAGGTCATAAAAATTGTGGTAAAATATCAAGGCTATTTCAGGTAATACTGAAGACCTCCATGGAAATATCTGGTTACCATGTAAAATGCCCGTTCAAAGCGGTTATCGGAATACTCTCATTGTTGGTGTTGCTTATATACCGTAAAATACATTACATGCTATTAAATCAGCCCTTCTCTGATGTTACACTTATGGCCTGGTGGGTAAATATCTAACTGCTGTCAAATCAGTTGGGTTTCAGTCCCATCTTGGAGCAAAACTGTCAATCTAGCTATACTGAAGAGCTGTGATACAGTGAAATAGACTTGTCTGTGGATGGTTTATATATATGAGAGAGAGAGAGAGAGAGGCACATTTGCACCTAGGTAGAAACAGTCTGTCACCTCTGAATGTTGACTTATATGTTCACTTTTATATTTACATACACTATCTCTGATATTGTGCACATTATCCTATAAATATAGCACACCTTAAAACTATATTTCATCTTTGTATATATACACACACACACACACAAGCTCTATTCATACTACACTGACTACTGTTTTATTAACACCTGAATAATAATAATAATAATATAATTGGTAATATTTTTATAAGTTTACAATAAAATATTACCATATATAAGCTCTACTAAGTATTGAGCACTTTAGCAAATCACAACTAACAGCGGACCCATTAGTATGTACTATTTTTCCGGGGAAGTCTTCAGTAACCCTGCTTTATATTTTAAAAAATATGTACCCCCCCCCCTCAAATGATGTTTATTTCTTTAAAAAAAAAACTGCAATGTGATTTTAGCCTTATTAATGATTCTGGTTTGTGTATATTTTTGAGTAACAATAAAATTGTTATGCATTTTCACCATTTTAACTAGTGAATTAAAAAATCCAAATAATTAGATATTGTAAAGGTGATTGGGCCAAGAACACCAACACATATGTATTGCCAGTTAACCCTATGAGCTATTATTTTTCTTTCACTATGAAATATTTCACCACCTGGGTACTAAACAAGAATCGGAGAAAGCAGTTCTTCCTTGATTTTCTGGATATGAAAAAAAAAATAAAAAAATGTTGGGTCGGTTTCAGTTTAATTATCCAAACTAAATCATTATTTCATTCTGGAAAAGAATTTAGAAACCTATATTCAATTTGTTAAAAATGAAATCAGTTCAATTAATTATTGGTATTCATATGCTGCTTTATATAGAAAGAACATTCGAATTATTACAAATTATACATTAACTTTAATCCAGCTCCAGGAGTTAGCAACAGAAAAATGTTGAAATTGGACAAAAGCTGATGCTTTTTTTCATCAAAATTAAACTGAACAATACCTTGAACAAAATATCTGAAAATGATACTTGATGTAAATGTTAAATTTCTTTCAGAAAAAACATTTTCTTTATTCTTTTACAATTCTTCATGTATTCAATAATTTGGACATATTTTTTTATAACTTATGTCCGTATGTGCCCAGACAATTGAGGGGCTACTGTAGAAGCATATGCATTCTCAGTGGTAAGTGCCGCACTCACACATAAAGGGATGCCAAAAATTTTGGGAACTGACCAAGAAAGCAATTCAAAATAAACTTGACATTTCCTAAAATTTTGGGAAGTTGATTGGGCCAAGACCTTTTCAAAAGCCTCCTCATATGAGCATGTACAAGTTAAGTCTCTGAAACAATTGGTTTCACTTTAAATCACTCCATTATCCTTTTATTATCCCAGGTGTCAAGTAAAACAGTAAGCTAAAATATAAAACTATGCGGAAATATGAAGATAAACAAGGTGTTAGAAATTAATCTTAACAAGTAGACCAGATAAGTGGGAAAACATTTATCTCATGATGCTTTAAAGAGTTAAGAACATATTTACCAGCGTCATAGCAAATATAGTTGAATAGTAATTACAAGAACAAGTATCTGCTTACCACAAGTCAGAGACCAAGCAACAGCCATGATGATATCTCCTAGATAATTTGGTTTCCGGCAAAGTTTCCACCAACCGGAAACTAATAAGCGTTTACCACTGATTGTAGGGATGCTGTCAAGGTCTGAAACAAGAAAGATTAATGAAATTATTAATGCTTAAAAAAAAAAAAAAAAAAAAAAAAAAAAAAAAAAAAAAAAAACAGAATGAAGAAAAAAAATACACAAAGACAATTACTTATATTAACAATTGTGTACTTACAACAAAATTATACATAATATAATAATTTTTTTTCACGTGTTACATGTAAAAAATAAAGAAAAAAGAAAAAATACTATTTAAAATAATTTTGAAGTTATCTGAATATAGTTAAATGAAAATTAAGCTGAAAGAAAAAAAAAGTTCCATGGCAAATTTTACAAATTACTAAAAGGTCAGCCAAAATAATGTCTTTTCAAGGGAAGTAACTCTCAAATCACTTTCGTCACTAATAATAGCACCATTTTTGCTTGAGTTTACTGCATTTGAGTTTGTACAAATAAAATAAGACAATTGTACATTTCCATGATAAAATACATAGATTAGTGTCTAAATTTTAAAAATAAAGATCAATATTCACTTCATTTTTCTTTCTTTTTATATTCATTGAGTTGGTTTTTATCACAATCTTATTTTAAGCCATCAATCTGTGACAGACAGTGTAGGATCAAAAATAAAGAATATGCTCTTTGTGTGATTTGAACATATCTTTTTAGTTTCAGGAAACCCTACTGGATTTTGAGCTGCTCTAACCACCAGTGTACAAGAACTTGATGACTGTAGAAAACCAAATCTGAACTAAAAGTCATAAAACCATTCCAGTGTCAAGTTTGGGGTTTGCATATACACCAGTAGTGCAACAGTTTTTAATTTTTACTAGCTAAAAGCAATGTCAATCATTACTGCTAATTTTGATAAGAATTTACTTTCATTGTCATTTTTTATTAAATTGAAACACTTCAATTATTATTCATTCTTGATTAGGATTTTCTTTTATTTTCGTTATTTTTCCTTTTTGTTGGAAAATATATAAGATAAAAACAAAGAAGCACCTAGCATATTCAGAACCTATACGTAGGTAACTTAAAAGGTTGGGTCTTAGTGAACAAACCTTTGAATTATGTATAAGCTTTTATATATTTTTGTATTACATCAATGTTAAACCCTGATCTTTTTACTTGACCATCTATCACTTACTAAAATTTTGTGGAATTTGTGTATTACATCATAAACAACTAAGTAAAACTATTAAGATAATACCAAAATATATGAAGCTCCTTCCCAAGTAATTAATGACCCCCAAAATTCTCAAAGGTAATGTGATATTACTTGAGGGGGAAAAAAAAAAAAAAATCTTTGATATCTTTTTCACTACAGGAGACAAATTAATTAAATGCAATTAATGAAATCATTCTACACATGATGTCACTTATACATTAAAATATGAAAACATAGTGCGTGTAAAAAAAAATTTTGGACAGCATGCCCACTATTTTGGACTGGATAAGATACAACTTATTTGAAAATTGGAAAAATACTATAAAAAAAATTAAACAGTTGAGTTTTTCAAGAGAGAACATTCCAACTTGTGATTTAATATGACACGTGACTACTGTGCATTTCTGAAAGCTGAACTTTCTATATCACCCGTGTGAATCATGAATTCACAATATTTTTTATCTTAAAAGTGAAAGACGAGATGCATTTTTGATCCTCTAACATTTATATTTTCTGGAAGAAAAAGTCTCTACACAAACAGAAAAAAAAAAAAAAAAGGTGTGTTCATAAGTGGTGCACCAGATTCAGACACAGATATTTTTATGCAAACATTGACTGTCGCCAAATGACTTTCATAAATCTATTATTTGTCTGTGCATTGAATACTGTTGCCACATTTGCTCTGGTGCTCCTGCTATTCATCTTGAGATTCTTGACAAAATCCAAAGAAGGATCTGCCTTGGCATCTCGACTTCAGTCACTTTCTCACTGACAAGCTTTTCCCCCTGGTGCCATGACCACATGAATTTAAATGTGCTACTACTAGATTGGTATTTAGGGCCTACCCTTTTACTGTTGAAATAAACAAATGTAACTGCAACTTCTACTTCAACAGTTTCTCTTCTCACACTTCCTGTCTGTGGAACTCCCTTTCATTTACTTGCTTTCCTGATAGCTACAATCTCCAAAAATTTAAATGAAACATCTTGTCTTGAATCTTATTTATCTTTTATCCTTTCTTCAATACCCCTGTACCCAATCTTTTCTCTCACTGTAACTGCCTGTGCACTAGTGGCAGTCCCGCCTTGCTTGGTGTGAAATGATTAAATAAATTAAAAAAAAAAAGAAAAAAAAAAAGAAGCCCTACTACACCCATGGTATAACCTGCCTGATTTTGCACCTTCCAGTTACCACTTACTTCAATCCTTAAACAATTCTCTTAAGAAGAACTTCAATTCTCTGGAAACCCATAAATCTAGTTGATCATCCAAAAAGATTTCAAGTTCTGGGAGGATGGAATCAAGAGACTGTGCTGAAGATAGTAAAATGCATTGGAACAAAACGCACCATATAGGCTGAACAAATATGTAAAAACATTTTAAAAACTGTCTTTGAAAGTCACAAAAAAACCACCTCTATGAACTATCTCAACCATATACACTGACAGTGGTTAACTACTTGTTTCTTAGAAAACCCATCTGCTATTGTGGCTAGACAATCCCTAGTGTGCTTACAGCCATATCATGCTGAAACATGGGTTTTTGTACAACCAGTGAAGTTAAGCAACACCAAGCTGAGTCAGTACCTATCTTTTTTCTATGGGTGAATGCTTTGCAATAGCAGATGCTGTAAGCTGGGATGTGCATGTGGTATAACAGATAATGGCCCAGAATTGATAATCAGAGAGCTAAGTTCCAATTCTTGTTGAGTTCATTATATTCATTTATACACAGATGCTCTTGGGAAAGATATGAATCTATTTTTTCTCCTCCCAGTTAATGGGATTAATTAGTAAGAATTGTATCACTAAAATTATTATTTTCGCAAAAACATAAAATCAAATAAAAATAATTAAATTTCAGCATTAAATAACCCATAGAGCTTCATATATCATTAAACAAAAGCCAACCAACCAATACTTATTGTAGATGCCTGCTCAAGCACAAAGAGTCCATCTGTAGTTTACATTGCAACTATGCTTAACAGGCTTTAGTTTTTGGGAGAAGGGAGCATGCCATCCGGAGTGATATACCATTTGAACAAGGCCTTTACACTCAAAACCTCAGTCACGATGACTTGCGACTTTCTGCTAGCACAACCACCGACAATCTCTGAACAGTTTCATTAGTCCAAGTTCACCCACAATGCATAGATTAACACAATCACACAAATCTTTAATCCTACGGGAAGGGAACAAGTTGTGATGGGCAAGAGGAAAATCAACTCACGAGCCATGCTAGGCTTGAATGGATCCCGTCTGAATTCATTCTTCTGGGAATTGGATCCTCGGAATATGACATAACCAACAACTGAAAGACAAAAGCAAATCAGGCAACGTAAAGATATTTCTTTGCACTCAAAAAATTACTTAAAGCTACCTTGCACATGCAACCAGAGTTTAAAAACTGAAATTGTTTCAGCAATAAAAATAATTTTTACTGCTTCGAGATTTGCTTCAAACATTTATACTAATATGCAATCATTATTTCTTTTGTAAAATTCAGTAAACATTAAAGTTAACAATGGTAAATTTAAAAATTGACATGTAGCAATTAATTTCTAGTTCTTAATTATCTGAATCTCAAATTTTCAGATTTCAATTATCTGAATGTGAAATGAAAAAAAAAACTGAAATCAACCCAACATTCATCAGTTATTTAAATTAAACCCATTCCAATACTGTCTCAGAAAAGCATTTTAAGAATTTAGATAACCATATATAAAAATCAGTTTACTTAATTCTTGTAATTTTCTCTGTTGTTTTCATATGAGCAAGATATATTAGAATTTATCACAGATTGATCACACCATAAATTAGGGCTGACACAACTCTTAGATGCACATAAACAGACAAAAATTGACATATTGTTGTACAAAATAATCTAGTCAAACATTCAACAAAGTGTTTGAAAACATTTTGTGATAATATACAAGTTTTCTTTTATTTTTTGATAATTCATGTATTCAATTATCCAGAATATTGAATTATCTAAAAGTATTTTTTCAACTCCTATCCACGTGTTTGGATAACTGAAGAGGTACTGGGGCAATACAACCAAAGTTTAGCTCACAAAATTATAGCCAAAACTGTAACATTTTTTGTGATGTAGTCTTAGTTTGTCTAAACTCACTAAAATTGACAGTTTGATTAACTTGAGCAATTATGTACCCACTCACAACATAAAAAGGCAGAAATTTTAACCAATTTATGGTAAATAAATCTATCTTTTTTCTATTGACATTTAAACAAATGGTAGGGACCGAAAAGCAGGTATATATTGAGGGTATTACAAACATGCATGATGAAAAAAAAACAAAAAAAAAACAGTTAACTTAAGCAGCAACTACTGTCGGGTTCACACACTTCCTCGGTTTTTTGAAGTGTAACTGGCTCTTCTTTCTACTCCAACAGTTTCTTTTCTTGCACTTCCTATCTGTTGTGAAACTCCCTTTTGTTTACTTGCTTCCCTGATAGTTGCAATCTCCAAAATTCTTTGTTTCTTGTTTAGGATTAATTTCCAGTTCCCTCTAAAGTATCCACATAAACCTTGAAATTTTATTTACTATTTTTTCTTAACAGGAGTAGATAGGTTTTTGCCTTCCTCCTTAATCTTTTGAACTGGAGTAAAACTTTGTATCTCTGGCTTCCCTGTTTAGGATTGGGTTTCCAATGCCTTCCGAAATCTCCTCATTCTCTTTCACTCCTAGTTGCCACTTGCGTCTTAGTGACATTATTACTTTGATTAGGGTGATTTTTTTTAGAAAATAGAAGAGGGAGGGGTTGTAAGTGTAGTTATGCTCTTATGCTAGTATGCTTTGTTTGAATAAGACATACATTTCATTAAAAATGATTTTTTTAAATTCATTTTTATGAAAAATCAAGTTAACTGATAAAGTTTAATGTAATGAGTGAATTGAATAAAAAAAAATTTTAAAAAAAGGACTATGAATTTCTAAATTCTGTGTCAGTAAATACAGAGAAAAAAAAAGTGAACTTGCATTCTTTTCACATTGACACTTTAGTATTATTACTAATATTATACAGGCTTAGCTGTGAGAGAAGAAAGTGCTGGAAGTATGAAAATACAGTTGAAGTTCAAGTTGAAATGCTGATTGCTGCTTGTGATTCCACTGCCATCATGTTATCTGGATCATAACAGACACCAATTTGAAAACACAAGATGGCAGTTAATATAAATTATATATAGTTGGCTGTAGTTGCTTAAATTATTTCTTGAATATTCCAAATGTTTTATATATGTATATTTTTATTCACTTAAATCAATTATGTGGCAAAACCTGTTCCAAAATTAATTAGTGTTAACCAATTAAAAATAGTGCTCGATGGATAAATTGCAGAACAAATTTAAGAAAGTTTATTTTAATTTTTATTTAAAAATACTTATATCTCTTTTAAAATAAGTGTGTGTGTGAAGTTTGAAATAATACAAAAGAGTTGAAATAAAAAGAAGAATAAATAAGACAAGATAAAAAAAATAATAAACTGATTCATTAAAGAAATTCAAAGAAAAAGTCTTCAGAACCATGACATTGGAATCAAGATACAGCTAAGAACGAAAAAACTAACCATTTAAAAATGTGATCACTGCCAATATATAATAGGGTAAAGCCACTTTGTGCCGAACCAAGTAAAGACCTTGCAAGGAGTAAAGGAAAGGAACGTAGACAAGATTTCCAAAGGCCAACATGAATCCAAAACCATCATGAAGAATGTCCATTGTGGTTAGAAAGGCTTCCTGAAAATTAAATAAAAAGTAACAACTTATGACATTGAATCTGCTCATAAAAACTGGTTCGGCTGGTGAATTCTTTGATTATATATGAATGTTTCCTGCAAACTAAAATAGAATTATTTAGACTGAATAAAAAAAATCAAATGAATTATCTCCCTTCTATTTTGTATTTTTCTTGACATAATGTTTGTATCTTCAATGATGGTGACAAACGTTATTGAGTACGTTTTTATTATTTAAATGATTTACACAATTAAAATGAAAGATTCAATAGCTAATAATCTACAATTCATTTTCAATTTGACCAGAAAATGTAAAAAAAAAAAACCCGTCTTACCTCAAACCATAAAGCATCTGCAGCATAGAGGCCTTGGAAAATAGTTACAGCAATCAATGCTGGAGGGCAGCCATCAGCATCTTGATTGGCTTTCAGGACAGAACACAAATTGATGACTAACCAGGTAAGCAAACTTATTCGCAAATCAAAAAAGAATTTTAAATCCAATGGCCCGATACGTGGGTTCAGTTCATGACCAACAAAAAAATCGTAAAGGACATTACCTAAGAAAGAAGAAAGAAAAAGTACTTAAGCAAATGAAAACTATCAGAAATGGAAAGGGGAGATTTTGAGAGGGTGCGGAACAGTTCTTAAGCCAAGATACACGGCCATAAAAATTTTAAAATAAAAAAGAAATGGTTAAATAAAAGCTTTTTAAATTTAAAGTAAATCCAGAAATTATTTTTTTAAAAATTAAAATAAAATAAATAATTATATAAAAAACCTATTTACTTGCTTAGGCATTAAATTACATTACTTGGCACCCTTCATAGCTTACCTTAATTTTTGGTTAGTTTGGAGAATATTTATGAGCATTCATATGTTTTAAAAATATATTTTTTGCTCATGTATATATATATAATTTTCTACTCCAAACAGATTATTTAAATTGGCATTTGGATAGGAGAATAAATACAAACAAGTTTCCAAAAATTTCACTAGAGATGATAATATTTTCAATGCATTTTGGAGGAAGCTACCCCAGTATCATCAATGCTGTCAAATTGAGAAAAATGGTGGAATAGCACATTTTGAGCTCTTTTCATAAATTTAAGAGTTTAGGAAATCATGTCTATATCCAGGAGGGCCCCTCAAAAAAATATAAAATAATGTAGTAAATGTTATGTATGGTTTGGTCCTAGAATTGTACTAATAAACCAGATAGTAAGTGAGGACTGAAATCACTAAGAACTACTTCAATGGTGGATGACTTAATCTGAATAATATCAGTGGTAACTTACTAACACCCACACACAAAAAATGGCTAAAAGAGAAACTTGTCAGGTTCAAGTTCAGTTCCAAAATATTATAATACGAGTATAATGTCCAGTTTTTGCTTACCAGTGTTGCCACTTGGTGAAAGGGCTGTAGCAGGAGCTCTTCGTGACTTGATGTAACAAAAGAGGCTGAACACAAGGCTAAAAATCATTGAAGAGACCATCAGAGGAAAAAGTTTATCATAAACCATTGCAAGTGGCACTTGCATATATACACCAACTGCAAACAGAACAAGAGTCAGCACAAAAGCCCGGAAACCTAAAAAAAACAAACAAAACAAAACAAATATCATTAATTTGCTTTTCTTCAGATGAATAGAAACAATGTTTTTGCGAAAAGGTAAAAAAAAAACATTTGTGTATGTATGTACACACACGATGTATCAAAAATATTTTTACTAACTTTTGGGGTGGGTTCCTTACACAAAAAGGACAATAGTCCATATGAACATATCCACAAATCCTTTGTTTTTAAGTTATTAAATTAAAAAGATGGTTGCCATGTTGTCTAGGTTACATTTATCATTCATGTACATTTTTGGCTAGTCTGTGTTCAACATTTAACGTGTGTAGTAGTGAGTTAACTGAGAAGTGTAACATGGCAGGATATTCATATCATGAACAGGAAAATGTGATTTTTACATACACTTGCGTGAATGGTAATTGACTTGAGGCTGCATGACTGTATCAGAGTGTGTTTCCAGACTGAAGGCAGCCAAGCCATTCAACTTATTTATCATTGTGTGGCTGAGACAGGATCCGTGAGACTATGGTAATAAGTATTTTTGAATTGAATCTTGGATTGCACATTTAGCATTGTCTACCATAAACTTTAAACTTAACTCAAAAACAAAGGATTTGTGGACATATGTTTATATGGACTTTTGCTTTTATTTTGGCACAAGGAACCTGCCTCCAAAGTTTGGAAAAGTATTTTTGACACACTGTGTGTGTGTGTGTGTGTGTGTGTGTGTGATAAAATATAGTTTTAAGGTATGTTATATTTATGGGCTAAGGTGCTCAATGTCAAAGATAGAGAATTTATAAATATAAAAGTGGACATTGATGTCAACATCTAGAGGCTACAGTTTGCTTCATGCTAAACACAATTGTCAGGCCTGACAATTGCATTTAGCATTAAACAGACTGTTGCCTCCACTGTCCACTACACATACTATATTTTAAATTCTGTTCATAAATATTTAAATCAATCTTATTAAATGAAAATTTATTTCTTTTGTAACCAGTAAAATCCAACCTCAAAAAACAAGTTGCTTGCTAAACCCGTATATCAAATCCTTTAGATAGGTGCAGAAAGAAAATGGATATATAAAATAAATTTATATATATATATATATATATACACACCCCCCCCCCCCATTCGTTCAGTAATGAATTTGAACACTCGGCTACTAGCGCGTGTTTACATTGTATATAATATGCTACTGTCCACCATCCTCAACTGCACACACATAGTTCACAGGTAGAATTGTTGATGGTTGGCAATTTGGTCGGGTTAGATTGTTCTAATTCCTGAGAAATAAAGGGTTTAATTCAAAATCCCAACATATATCAGCTGAAAAAGCCGGAGCATACAATAGCCAAAATGTTGTGAATATGGCAATAAAGATGAGGACAACAACCCGAATGATGTAAATAGTGTAAATAGTTACAATACTTTATCTTAGAAATATAAACAAATTTCTAAATGTTGGTGAATGTCCCTTTCTGTAAACTGATGTGGAAGTCATTTTTTGAGCTTCAGATATATTCATTTATGTGAAAACAAATAAGGTATGAATCCACCTCTCCTACTCCCTAGCTATAGGTTAATTTGTATCAATAAATCATTATTCTCTCTAAAATATTCTTACAATCTAAAAATATTTTAACTTTAAATAACCTGCAATGGGTTGATTAACTATAAAAATCAAATCAATCAATTTCAAGTTTTTCTAATAGCTTAAAAGCAATGTACTAGAGCTGACAGATTACACCAATCATAATTGCTGTGTAAAATATTAAATACACTCCTAAGATTTTCCTTAACATTTGGTAGAAGATGGCACTTTGAACTTTCACAACAAGGTAATGAGAGGACATTTGTTTGCAAATATTAGGCTGTCCCAAAAGTTCGTAAACACTTGCAAAAAATTGAAATTTTACTCGCAAAAACAACAAAAATTATTATGCTCAAAATAAAGACCATCATTTTCCAAGACTTTCTGTCATCGATCTGCAAGCTTTTGGATTTGGTCGAACTTTTGAGACAACCTAATAAATACATTCAAGCAGACATTTGACATCATATCTTTAAAGAGATAGATTGGAAAATAATAAATAGAATGAGCTTGTCCACTTACAACTGCTTCCACTGAAGTTTGCAAAATTATATCTACAATGCAATTCTACGTTTTGTAAGCTAATCTGTTGAGAAGAAATGGGATCCTGAACTGCAAGTGACATTTTGAAATTAAAATATTTCTTTAATAACTATAATCAGTTATATAATAAAAATAGAAGTTCTAATTAAAAATGCTATTAATCAGAGAGAGAGAGAGAGAGAGAGAGAGAGAGAGAGAGAGAGAGAGAGAGAATGCAACACAGAGAAGAATTGGAAGTGGTGTCATCTTAGAAAAAGGCATTTTTTTTTTGTAATGAGGGCTTAAATCAGGTTTAATGACTGGATGTCTATTAAGGACATTTCGGTATATTTTTTTTTTAAAGTGAGACTGTCACTTTTCTTATAATTAACTGGGAATGGTTATGGTTTGAAAAGTACAGTGCAGCATTAAAAACTTTAGTAAATCCATGTAATTTCAGTTAGTTATTATTAATGCCTGATCTCTTGATATTGAGCATCATGATTACACAGATTATTTGCCTTCAAATGTTATCTTCCAGAATGCCACCTCTCCACTGACTGGTTTTCTGCTGGAATACAAGCTGAACAAAAATGTTAATGAAGTTAAACAAATTACCGTTACATCGATAGCGCAGACGAGTTCCATCAACCAAAGGTTGACCCTCAACAACTTTGCCGAATGGGAGAACAGCAAGGAGTGCCTGCACAATAAACCACCCAATAACAATAGCACCAGCCTTGGGGTCAAGGTAATATTTCCAGTTCTTTGGGATCTTTGGCACTGTCCAAATGCTGCACTTGTCCTAAAATGAAAGAATGAAGAGAATTAAAATACATTTTCAGCTGGATTTACAAAAAATCCTCTGTGGATACAAAGATATTTCAAATACATGTCAATTTTGGAAGAGAAGTAACAATTACCTTACAGCAAAATACAAATGGGGATAAATTATTCTTAGGGTGAACAGGCATTTATTTTTTTCAGGATAATTTGTGTCCCCTCTTCCCCAAGTTTATTAATTTACCCCCACTCATGAGCCCAAACAGAAAACAGTAGTTATTATAGTTGGTTCAAATTTTTTTACCTTAAAAATGCATTATATATATATATATATATATATATATATATATATATAAATAAATAAATAAATGGTGCTTTATTGTTCTTTCCCAGAATTACCAATTTCCATTCTTGGATTAACTTAGTATTATTCTCAAAAATCCCCAATTTTAAAAACTTTAGATGATTTTCCATAACCCTTCCATTTAAGATTCCTTGTCTATTGATTTTGGAAAAAAATTCAGACACTCCCACCCCGTCTCATCTAGCTAGCTTAATGGTTACTGGTACAGAAAGTTAATTAGAAACCCAAGCCAAGCCAAGTTCAAACATTGGCTTAGTCTGTTACCAAAAAAAAAAAAAAAAAAAAAAAAAAAAAAAAAAAAAAAAAAAAAAGCATTTGACTTATAAATAAAGGAATACAAGAAGTTACCTTGTGACACATTTGAATGAGGGTGAAAACAACGGCAGGTAGTGTAACCATGAAGAAGACCACACCAATGGTGCCCCCAAATTCCTTTTTGCTTGTCTTGCGCACTTTCTTTTCATCTTCAACTTTTTTGTCTTCAAACATTTTCTTTTCTTCAAGAACCTTCGTCTCTATAACAGACTTTAGGATCTCCTTAGTGTCCACCATTTTCTTTTCCTCCTCCTGAAATGTAGTAAAAATGTTTTTTTCAGTTCATTAGACAAAAACACATCAAAGACAAATGGGGTTTGTTAATTAAAGTGTGTGTGGGGGGGGGGGGAGAGGGAGAGAGAGAGAGAGAGAGAGATCGAATGTTTTAAGAAATGCAAAACATAAAGGCAAAAGTGTTAAATATAAATCACATTACAGTTGTTACAAAGCAAGTATTTGGTAATTCAATGTTTCTTTATAAGTTTGTGGCAACTCTTGCAGTCAAGTCCACCCCAGAATGTAATGCTTCATATTCATTTGGATCTTATTGGCACAATTGTTGTTGGGAAGTGCACACATGATAATACACCATTGTACAGGCCTTTGCTCAGAAATAGCCACTCCAGTTACACCACTCAGTAAGTAAAATATAGAAGATAGTATTATATAACTAGAGATGCAGCTCACAAAAAGATTGAGTTTGTTGCTAAACAGGACACTACCAGTATTTTGAGAGGCAAATGGATACCTACCTAAATCCATATCACAACTGCAGTTTATTAAACAAAGACAGCAAAACTAATGATTCCATAGAGTAAAATCAGCATGAGAAGTTTTTAAATAGAAGATCTTGAATAAATTCTAATAAACCTAATGAATTATCATCCCATGTCAATAAATTTTGTAACAAAAATCTTACTGGCAGTGCAATAAGTACACAGGAGAGCTGTGTAGCTTAGGAAGCTTTATCCAGTTACAATTTATAGTAGTTTAGACTATAAGATTTTTTTTTATATATCAAGGGAGATAATCTCCAACAAGTGAGTAACTATGGGGTTACCTACCACATGTAGTAAAAAATTATATTAATTATAAAAACGAATATAGGCCAGAAAAAGAAAAACCATAAATATAGCAGATAGTAAGAAAACTTGGGGGGGGGGGGGAGAGAGAGAGAGAGAGAGAGAGAGAGAGAGAGAAAGATTATATGAGATAACCAGTTACTATGCCTCACTCAGCTGAGCTTCATCAAGGTAAAATAAAATTAAATTAAATTAATGAGCACACAAAAGATAAAACACATGTCTCAATAATATATTTAGACAAGTATATTTTTTATAAATGGATGCAATGAAGTCATCATATGACTCCTGTTTAGGGCATTTATGGGAACACCAGATGCTGTAAGTGATAACGGCTTGAAATTGTTAACCAGAAAGCAGAGTTCAAATTTCAGTTGGCTTCATTATATTCACTTGGGAAAAAAAGCATGAATCCATCTCTTCTCCCACCAATGGGTTTAATTAATAAGGCTTGTATCAGCAAACCAAAGTATTTTTAAGATTTCATGTTGCTTATTATTATTATTATTATTATTATTAATAATAATAATAAAAAAAATTACAATCTTAAAATATTTTCTGGCTTTAAATAACCTGCAAAAAATTGATAAACAATAGAAAACAAGCCAATCAAAAACTAATATTTAGGACTTTTAGGTGGTAGCTAGAATGCAGAACGTACACAAAACAGAAAAAGCACCCATAGATTAAGTTATTTATAGCATAGTGAAGTTAATAGGGTTAAAATGTAAATTGTTATTTTTTCTTATCTCTCAGTAACTGTTATCTAAAAGACCTTGTTGGAAAATCAATCACAATAAGTGAATTACTTTGTACTACAATCACCATAGCAAACAGATGCTAGATAAACAACTCATTTAAACCAAGGGCCAATAACAGTTGCTTTTGGAGGCTGGATCACATGTTAAAGGTGACTAGATAATCACCACAAAAAAAGAGCCTGAAATATGGGAATTATGTATTTAAATACAGCTGATAATACTTTGTCACAAATTAGTAAATGCTTGCTAGAAAATTATTTACACTTAACCATTGGATGACACATAAGAATCCAAGAACTGAATTTAGTTTGGATATAATTCAAGCACAGAATGTGTTAAAAAAAAAAAACAAAAAAAACACAAGCAATTGCCCAAATATAAACAGTGTGAAAATAATGAATGAATGGTGGTAAATATTTAAGTATTACAAGAAAAAGAGAATTACCTTATACATTTGTTTAGTTCGGAAAAAAAAAAGAAAAAGAAAAAGAAGCCCGTGGTCAGGGTAACAGGATGCTATGAATGAAACACTGTTCACAGGTATAAGAACAACATACCAATATTGGTTAGTGGGCCAATAAAAAATCCTTTCACACACCATAAGTTATAACAATTATTGATTGATTCTTTTTTTTACATTTTTACCTGATACATGTGCTATATAACTAGTGCCAAATTAGTCATTAAGTAATTAGGAAAAACCTATGGTTGAACTCTTGGAATCAAAATTTCAGTTAGAAATCCTTTATAGTTAAAAAAACAAAAAAAAAAACTTACCATTGCGGCAATTCGACTTGATATCCTTGTAGGGGGAGTTGGTTCTGCCTTAAGTTTGCTTTTCTTTGGAAGTGAACGGGCTGGAGACTTTGACCGGGTTGGGGATTTTGACCGAGCTGGAGACTTTGACCGGGCTGGAGATTTTGATCGAGCTGGAGATTTTGATCGTGCTGGAGATTTTGACTGAGGTGGAGATTTCAGATGCTCAGGAGATCTGGGTGGCGTAACAGCAGTGGTTGTCACTGGGCTGTAATTCTGTTTTGTACTACGACTCCGGCTACTGCTTCGACTTCTGGAGCTTGATCTCGACTTTGACCTCGCACGAGTATCCTGAAGAGAGAGAGAGAAAAGGAAAAGTCAGAATGAAGATTACGTTATTCAAGGCAAAATTATGACAAAACTTTTGCACAACATGAAGTAATCTTGCTTCAGCAAAGTAGAGTTTTCAACCACCTACTTCAAATGAAGACAACATTCAGAAATTCACTGAATTTTCAACATAACATCCAGATTATTCTAAGTGCTACACATTTCAAACTTAATTGAGAAAAGTGCATTAAATGATTTTTTTTTTTAATTCAAAAGATAGATACTTTCATCCCTGATAAGTTTTTAAAATCTTTTAATAACACCTTTTAATATTAAATTTGCCAATTTCTGTATTGTAAATTTAATTCTTACACTTCTTTTTATTACCTGAGAGGTCACTTCCCCAATCACAACAATTTGCAGTTAACTGTTATATATCCTATATACCCCCATATGCACTTCTTTTTACAATGACTTAATTTATCAACCCTCTTTGGCTCTTTGGCCATGTATTAGATAAACAACAGTATAAGTAATAAAACAAACCAGGATAGGAGCATCAGTCTATCTAACTAAAATATCTGAGAATTTCTTAAAAAAAAAAAAAAAAAAAAAAAAAAAAAATCAAGCTAACTTACCCTTTTAGCCTTTGGCATTTTGGTTGTTATTTAATTCTGTAAAGAAAAATAAATTTCCTTTTTAAAATTGAAAGCAAGCATAATAAATAAGGGTCAATATTATATCACAATTTGAAAAGCCAGCAAAAAGGGACTTAAAATTAAACAACACACTCATTGCATTTCTATGCCATTGGGGTCTGTGATTCAGGTTTTTGACCTGAAAAATGCTGTTTTAACAAAACATGAATATAATTTACGCAGTGGAAGATGCACTGAAAGTCAAAAGTAATTAATATATAACTGAGCTGTTTTGGTTTAGTGCCTGTCCTCATTAAATTAGTACAAAGATAATATGAGATGAGAAAATCTTAAAATAAATTAACATACAAATAAAAATAAAAACTAAGTTCAAATTAATTCAAATCTAATTTCTAAAATGATACAGTTAAAGGTAAAAAGCCAACATTCCTTATTATAAGGAAACATGTAAGAATACTGGAAAAATTAAATCAACAATTAATAAAATCTGTCTTTATCAGCTGTTTACTTATGATGTGCCATACTGAGTAAAACTCATTGAGTTTTTCTATTATAGTGAAAGATCAGAGTATCTTCTGATGATAACATGATTTGGGATCTAATTGACTGGTTTGAAAGAACTGGACCAGTCAGTGATCTTCCAGGAAGAGCTCCTAAGCAAGCTGTGGGCACTGATACAGTGCTGGAAGCTGTACAGCAGAGTGTTCTTGAGGAGCCATCAGCTTCTACTGGTCGCTGCTCTGCTCAACCAGGCAACACAAGAACATCAATTCAGAAGATTCTGAAACTATATTTAAGAAGGTTTTCATACAACAGTGAAATAGTTTAAACTTTACTACTCAAAGATACTTAGCAGCATTTGCAGTAAGCCATTTAATTTCAGTACCTAGCCAGAGATAACAACTTTTCAAACAATTTAATGAGTTAAACAAGTACACCAAATAAAACTGCAGATTTTGGGGTACCAAGAATCCCAGGGAGTTACATCAGCATTGAATGCATCCCCAAAAATGCACTGTTCAGTGCAGTATTATGGCTAAAAGAGTTATTGGCTTTTGTTTCTTTAAAAATGAGGAAGGTCAGCCAGAAAAAAATATAACAGAGCCCTGTATAGGACAATGCTTGAAAATTTACACCTAGCGGTTGAACATAATCAGGAGGTATGGTCCCAACAGGATGGAACTACTGTGCTCACTACCAGGGCATCAATGAACCTCTTGTGAGAAATTTTCTGTGAACAAATAATTTTAAAAAATGCTGAATTTGATTGGCCTTTACATTCACCTGATCTGACAGCACAAGATTTCTATATGTGAGGTTACTTGAGAATGAGTTTATGGGTTAACATTAAAACAATTCAAGAACTTAAAAACATTTAAGCCAAAATTCAATGTTTAGGATGAAAAACCTCGCATATGGTCATCTTAACTGCCGCAACAGAGCCCATATTTGTGAGAAGGAAAATGGTCATTTGAGAGATGCTGTTTTTTTCAATGCTGAAAAAAATCCATTAATTAATTATATCTACAAATAAAATAATAATAAAAAAAAAACATCTGTTCGTAGAAGTTATCATGGTTTTATAGCATTCAGTCTTTCAGTGGCCACTCTGTATGCAGAGAGAGTGATAGATAAATTGTCTAAATTACACAAAAATGAAAATAGCACTGACATCTCATTCTAAAGTATAAATTTATTAAAAAAAATGTCATTGGCTTCAACCACGGCCTCCAGATGACTGAGATCTCTTGCATCTCTTTTTGATGGTCTCCTTGTTTAAGTTGGGGAATGCTACCATAATCTTTGGTAGAGTTTTGTTGGTCTCTCACTCAACTACGCCCAGCGCATAATAATCATGGGGATTGCAGTCTGAAACGTTAGGTGGTCAGATGTAAAGAAATTGTCTGACAACCATGACTAAGTTGTCCTGCTTGTGTGGCATGATGTAGAGTCCTGTTGCCAGACATAGGGTCTTCCAGCAACCACCCTCTTGACCAAGGGAAGCACTACCTCTTCAAGGTACTTGATGTAAGCCTCCATGTTGAGTGTGAGGCCCTTTGTGAAGACGAATGAGGGCATGACCTCACCATCACTAGTGATCACTTCAAACACCTTCATAATCAACATTAGACTCAGCCAACTCTTTCTGAATCCTCCCGCACCGTCCTCATATTAGATTTTCTGGCACAAATGCTAAACAATACAGCATACTGTTTCCAAATATCTAGCACTCTTTTTCTTAGACCCTGCTCAACTGACCCTACTATACCGTGCAATCGACAAATTTAAAAATAATGTGCAGGTGAAAAACTAAAAATACACATAGCACACTACATATACATATATGCACACATACACACCTACAAATAGAGGTGTTGAATATATGGACTGGATTCCCACAAGATGAAAAAAATAAATAAATAAAAACTAAATGGAAAATGTATGCCAATCTAACAGGTTTCACGTTTTTAAAGCCCCTATAAAGATTGAGAGAGAGGGAGAGAGGGAGAGGGAGGGGGGAGAGAGGGAGATACAATACTGACATGTTATGATTTTGAATTAGTTCTTATTGGTCAGATATGCATCATGTGTATTAAATCAATAGGCTCTTAAGTTTGATTTCTCTATAAATTGTTAGAGGTGTTATTTTTTTTAGCAATGCCGTTCCATGAAATTAAGTGTAGCTTTCTTTGATTATTGGTCAACTCCCCTCCCCTTAACCTGGCTAAGGAATGCATGTCCTGTAGCCTTTCTTTCCCTCTCTTTCACCTTCTCTCCCTCCCTCCACTCCGAGCTAACAGCCAGTCAACTTGCCTACAAAATCTGAAAAAGAATCCAAAAAGTCATATTTTGGCGTTGTCTTCAAAATGTTCACCAGTTTGTTATCTGCTTGTAAGTTGGCTTGAACGTCTTTTGTCTGTCCTTTTATTTATTTTTTGTTTTAATATTTTAAATGTTTTAGTTTTAAATGTTTTTGTCATTGTTAGTATTTTGCAAGTTACTACCACTATTGTAAAGTATTTTGGCTCTTAAGTTTGATTTCGACTCATACTAAGTTAAAACTTAGTAAATTTTTTTTTTAATTTGCCCCCCTTTTTTTTAATTGGAATAGATTGTACCTACTGTCGCCTGCTTTTCTTTTGCCTAATTTTAACTCTCCAGGCCCAATTGAACGTTTGTTTTTTTTTTTTTTTTTTTTTAAATTGGCAAAAATTTCTCTGGTTGCCAGATTACTTGTTTCTCGCTCTCCTTTTTGTAGCGGACTGTTAGATTACTTGTTTCTGTGTTTCTCTTTTTCTGTACTGGCCTTTAGATTGTCTGTTTTTAATGGGCTGTTGATTCTAGTTCCTGGACTCCTCTGATGTACAGATACTGGCTACATTTGACAACCAACCCTCACTCTGTATCATGTGGACTGACCAAAAAAGTTAAAAAATTATTTTTTAGCTTACTGGCAGTAACATGTCTGGGATGGTTTGCAACTTTCTTTAAAATATTCTCAAAAGTAAGTTAGTTTTTTCTCTTGCTTAATTTTAAACTTCCCATGCTTAATTGAACGTTTGGTTTTGTTTTTTAAAATGACAAAAAATTTTCTGGTTGTTGGACTTAAGTTATAACTTAGTAGTTCACCACCCTATTTTTTTAAATTTTTTTTCCAATTGGAGTAGGCAGACTAAACTATCGCCTGGTTCACACTCCACCTGCATCTATTGAACAGGTGAAGAGGCTCATCCCTTGTTCCCTGTTTAGAATGTGGTTTCCAGCTTTCTCTTTTCCAATCTTTTCACTCTTACATAGCCCCCTGCACATCACTGCCTTGCTTGGAGTGATATGATTAAAAAAAAGTGCAAGTTAATATTTTGGACAGTAATTTGTGTAATAATGTAGTGTGTTTGTGAAGAAACACTTGTCTGTCTACATGTATATTGGACAGTAATGTTAGTTAATATGTGTATTTGAGGAAAAGTCTGTGGACATCATTTTCGTATAGCTCAATGAAATGTATTATATTTACGTATATCTGTGTGTGTGTATGAGAAATGCTGTTGTCACTTCTGTGGAGATTAGTGACACACAGCTAAATGTGATAAACTTGTTTTGGTTGGAATTTTTCATTAGTGTTTCTTATGCATTTTCTTAAGATGGAATTAGTATTATTTCTTTTATTTTTATGTATTAGGTAGGCATAAGTTAGATTCATGAAGAATAGATCTGTAGAAAGATGGTAAAGTAATGTAATGTTTTAAGCAAGTGTTTATAGTTGGTAGCAATGCTATTATGTTTTCAAAATATTTTTCTCCTTCAAGGGTTTTTAATTAGGCTGGTAGGTTTTAATTTTCCTGTTTTTAATTAGGCTAGCATTAGTAAAATCAAAGTTATGTTCCATGTTGTTTTGATGCAAAACAAGAAAGAAAGTCTGCCTTAACACAAAACACTTGCATTTATAAATGCAGATTTTTCAAATCAAGTGATGTTTCCCCCATGTACATGTTTTTGCACTATAGCTATTTGATCTGATAAATTCCATCATTTGAAATGGTGTTATATTTTTCTTCCTGTTTATACCACCAACAGTCTTGGAGGTAGTAGTAACGATCCTAGTGTTAGGGATGGTTCGGTTCATGCTTCTGTGAGTTAAGTTAAAAGATGGTTGGAGGGCAAGATTATGAAATGGATGTAATTTTTGTTGGAAGTATCTTCGTTTCTTTGTGGATTCTGAAAGCTTGTTTTTTAGCATTGAGGATGGAATGGTGTGGGTAACGGAGAAGTTTGAATGTTTTCAATATATTTTTCTTTCTTTATTAAGTTATTCAGGGATACACATTCAAGAGCTCTAAAGAGGAGGATTCATGCCTTTCCCAAGAGTATTTGCATGTAAGTGAATATAATCTGACTGGAATTGGAACCTGGCTCTCCGATTCCTGATTTCCAACCATTATTCATTACACCACCTGAAAATCCTAAGTGGTCACCAACTTCGGTACTAACTAGTGTTGCTTGACGTTGGTAATGGTAAGAGAAACACCAGTCTTTCAATGTGATATGGCTGTAAGTCAAGAAGAATTTTAAAGAGTCAACATGCCTCCAACTTCCACATGGTGAAATACTAAGCCAAGGAGTTAGCATGCCTTTTCTCCTGAAGATCTTACTTCCACTACCCACTAAAATCAATACTATCACAACAGTCCCTCTTGTATAATAAAGTGAATAAAGAAAATAAATTGTCTTTTGTTGATACAGTCTATCATGTGATGTTGGGCTGATATGGAAAACAACACAGTTCTAGACCAGTGGTTCTTATCCGATTTTGCTCAAAGCACCTGTTTCACCATATGTCAGAATTTCATTTCACCACCCCTTTCCAAGATTGTTTGACCCAAAAAGCATATTCCAAATAATATTCAATAGTCAGGACTCATCAGAACATTTGGCATGGAAATAAAAATAAAGTAGTGAGAGGCTTGCAATGTTTTTGTATGTAAAGGAAGAAGTGGTAGAGTGAAAAACAAAAATCATCACACAAGGTTGCACAGATGCTTTTGAACTATCAAAACAGTTAAGTGGGGACCGTGCAGTTACAGTCCAGATATTGCAGCAATACTTCATTTCTGGCAACCATTTGACAATAACTTAAGTATCTTGATCCCATAAATTAAAATGAGACTGTCAGATGTAAGTATTCTTTAGGTTTTCCATAACCTGACCAAACACTAGTGAACCATTTTACTATATTCCTCACCCCAACCCATTGCCAGGCATAAAACAGATGATGAGTATCTCAAGAATTACAAAGAGCAGAGTGTCTGTCAAACCAGATGCTGAATTGCTACATTTGTCTTTGACACACAAAGCTGAAAGAGAGAAAAAAGGTATAAAACCAATAAGAAGAGAGTATAAAGAGACAAGAAAAACAAAGAAAAGAAGCAATTGCTGGAGGGTCTACCTACAAAAAATTTAGAGCTGAGATACTGAAAATAATATCAATTAGATAAGTGACAAGTTTTATATTTGTACTAATCATACATATATTTACGAAAGAGATTAACTTTGACATATTTTTAATTTATTTGTTTTAAACATTATTTCAGCTTCATCAAACAAACTTTGTGGTACATCAAATGTGCCCTTTTTATTTTTTAAATCTTTACTTCATTACTGTGGAATAGTATGGATTTTTGGCAATGTAGAATTATATTCATATGTTCAGATGGTATATCTTATGTGCTATTTAGTGAAATTTAAGGCTTCCATTAATGGATAAAAGTTTTTAATGTCATATTTTATGAAAATATATTTGTTTTGGGTTTGAATTTTTAGAAACCAAGAAATACAATCATCTGTGTTTTCCCACTGGTTGGCTTGAGTAGTAATTCTCAGTAAGTCACAAATGTTTTTTTTTAATATTTGATGGGTTATCTTACCCACTTCAGTGTTTGTTGGGTTTATGAACCGGTACAAGGGGCAATTGGGAAAATTATCTGAAAAGTTTGCTTACTGGTCAAAATTTGTATTATATTGCTTAAATCCAGCCTTTGTGTAATAATTTTAGCTTCCTTGCTGATATTTTCAACATAGGAATCTGAAGAGTTTTTGTCAGATTTGGTGAGTTCTTTATCTTTTTTTGTATTCTTTTGGGTTTATTTCATATATGTTGTTAGATTTGTCTCCTTTATAATAAGGATGTTTTGTGTTTTAATTTTTTTTTTTTTACCTTCAGGGTTTAATAGTTTTTGGAAGTTGTTGATTTTAAAAAAATTTAATTCTTTAATAGCAGAGGGGGTAAATCCTGGTTTTAAAATTGAAATTATTCACATCTTTTTTATCTCTTGCATAAAGAAGAATAATGCTTTTGATTTCATTCTGGTAAGAAACTGTTCAATCTTTTGTGGTAAACATAGCATATATTCATGATTGTTTGGAATTGGTATGCTTTTCAGTGAGTGTGATATTTTAAATTTTTTCATTGTTGCTTTTTTTTTTTTTCTCAGTGTGGTCCAATACATCCTGTATCATTCAGTATTGAAATACACTGATGATAAAAGTGCTCAATTCTAAAACCAGTATTTGGTCATAATTAAATTACACCAGTATACAGTTGCATTAAAAAGTATTCAATCCAATTATATTGTAGAATTTACACACACACAATTGAAAAGAGAAGGACTAGATTGCATTTATAATTAAATGATTATGAAGCAACAAAAATTTTAATTGAATAAAGAAAGAATAGAAAATGTATGAAATCTGATTGAAATCACAACCAGCAGTACAAATAAATAAAGACGTATAACCATGCTTCAGAGACAATGCAAAAAGCATTTTATGTGCAAGGTACAACAAAAGATCTTTTTGAACTGATAGGAAAGCTCGTTTTATTTGGGAAATAAATTAGAATATTCCATAAAATTTATTGCGAAACAACCTAATGCAGGCAGATAGAAAATAAACTGAGCAAATACACTCATTTTCAATAACTACCTTTTAAATTGAACCTTTGTTAAAGATAATGAAGTTTTCCTGAAACTTATTTTAGTTATTTTTAATTGAAAGCTAAATGATTAAATTTATTTCCAATAAGCAAAATAATCTGGTGTATTTCAAAAAGAAATTATATTGATTGGTTATTGGTATCTAAAATTTTGAGATTAACCCCACCACTATTTTTTGAGCGATTGACAAAACAAAACTTAATTCTTGGTTTTAAAAATCTTGAAAAGTAATATAAACATCTGCGACATGTTATTTTCGGAAAATAACGATCTGGTCACCCGCTAACTAACATCAAAACAAGATTTTGGTTTTTTTTTAATGAAAATTTCGGACGTGTTCAAAAGGATTAAAAAATCTTTTAAAATACTTTTACCTTTCCTCTTCTTAATAAACATTTTAATGAGAAAGGTTCGTTTTTATTACGTTTGGTTGGAGCCTTTTTTATTTATACTGCTTTTTCAGCGATGTAGGGGATTTACGATTTTTTTTTCAAATTCAGTATACGAATGATCATTTTTTACAATACCACACAAAAAAATAATAATGAAAGAAAAGAAAAACTGACTTTTAGACTGATTATAAAAAATGGAATTGAATATAATAATAATAATAATAATAATAATAATAATAACTATTTTACCGGTTTCACTTATCATTTTGTAAATTTTAATAGATTTTTTATTTTCTGTTGGCTCAAAATATCACCTACTGAACATCACAAAAAAATAGGGGCAACTACGGAGTAAAAATGGTGTGGTGAACTTTCTGAATTAAAACAAGAAAAGGATCAGCGAGCATCATCATTTAGAGACGTGGGATGGGTCAATGAGACACCGCTAACCACCTCACTCAGATAGTAAGCAAAACATACTTTCAGTCAACGAAAATAAAGCTAGTGTTTTTTTTAGCGTTTCAAACAATTTCTGCGTAACAAACACTGATTTACTCACCCTAACATTCTCCTTGACCTTACCCTATGTATTTGATCTGATTAAAAAATTTCCTAGCTTCACGTTATGAACCCACGTTGGTTGTGCAGAAATAATTTGAAGAGGTAACACGAAAAATAGCGTTTAGCTACAAAGCCCCATCAAAAGTGTTAAAAAAGCTAAGAACACCTCCCATCCTATATGAAGGAATGCTGAAGAAAAATCGTTTCCAGAAATCGAAACAATGACATTTTTTATTTTAACCAACCCCGTAACTTCAGTTTTCCATTTACGAAAAATAAAATAAATTGTATTATTATTTTTTTTAATATCATACGCACTTTTTCAAATCAAAGTATAAGGTTAGTTTAAGTTTAGTTAAGAAAAAAAAAAAAATTAAAGAGAATGTATTGTAAAAGGAATAAGGGAAGTAAATTAGTTTTTTGGTATGCAGAAAAAAAAGGTTTGAAATTCCATTACACCTCAATCGATGGACATTTTATTCATACCTACAACTATTTTTTTTTCGGTTGATGATTTTTTTGTGATGTCCGTGAGAAAAAGCAAACAAACTATTGCTTCCCACTAACCAAAGAAATCAACATTTTTGTCAATAATTAAAAAATCAAATCATTTGTCCTGATTATTTAAATTTTGATTTTAAATGATTCGAGATAATCCCTACATTATTCAATATTCAGCAACTGTTTTTTTTTTATCAGTAAGCCTAGTTATTATGTACAAGAACAAGAGGGAACCTAAAAAAAAAAAAAAAAAAAATAAAGTTAAAAACCTAACAGATTGTTTTTCAATTTTACAAGGTGAATAGAATTTTAATTATATTTGTTTTTTTATTGAAGTCAATAAGTCCTTTTTTAAATTAATTTAGAAAACATCGGTTATTGAAATTATTGAAGAAATATTCTAACTATTTAAAAAGTAAATAAACGCTTCTTCCGAATAACGTATTATTATTTATTAATTATTCAAGCTAACTTAACAATAAAATGATTTATATTACGAGAGCTTGAAAAAGGAGATAGAGTAAAAAAAAAACAAAAAAAAAAAAAACAAACAAAAAACAGATGGTTTACAAAAAAATGTCAAAAATGAAAATAACCTGATTTTTTTTTAAAAGACCCCTCCAAAAAGGTTTTTTTTAAACATCTTTTAAAGAAACTAATGGAGTCTTTCATTTCACATAACGGAACTAATCATTTATGATTTATTTCTGAAACATTAATAAAAAAACCTTGTTTTATTGCGACAAAACAAGGTTTACTTTTAAAAAAAAAAGAAAAGAAAAAGTTTTTTGCTTCGTCGATAGACGACGAATATAAATTTTTATTTTTAAATCAGATATTAATGAAATTAAAAAAAAAATCTTGCTTATCCTTTTAAAATACCATTTTCGATTGTTGATCATTAATAAAAAAAAGTAATAAATAAATAATAATGGTTAGCTTGGCTTTTTACACTAAAAAAAAAAAAGTTAAATATTGTTTAATAAAAAAACCCTTTGACCTGATTCCCAATAAGTTAATTCCATTACAAGGTGGCTTCCCCACCCTTATAAAAAGTTTAAAGGGACTGTTTACGTATTATTATCAAAACAAGATCTTGTTTTTTTCACTTTCCCTAAAACATAAAAGGTAGTTTTGTCAAAAAGAGAAAAAGTTTTTAATCTTTTTCAGCATTTATTTCCGGGGTCACAATCAAGCACATATGACAGTCAAACAAAAATAATCTTATTCACTATGCCTCAAAAAAAAACAAAAAAAAAACGAAAAAGTCAGTGCTATGTTTTTAAAATGAAAATAAGTTATTGAATTTAATTAAGCCATTAAAAAAAAAAAAAAACTCGAATAAAAATCCCTTATCCGGTTATAATTGCATCTCTTGAATAGGGCAGGGTGAAGATAATTTTCTTTCTGATGTTGTATTAATGTATTTAGTGTTTTTTTTTTTAGTTGGTAGTATTTTCTTTTGTTGAATTATTTACAAAAAGCACGCTTGAAATTTAAAAAAAATTCTTTTAAGATAGAAATTGGGGGCTAACAACAAAACCGATTTTGTATGTTTTTAAAATTTTCTTCGCGCCTTAAAATTGAGAAAAATTTGGAAACGGACTTAAAGAAAAAGAAAAATTATGACCATGCTTATTGAAGCTAAAATTAGCTTTCACACACAAAGAATAATGGGAAATCTTTTTTTTTTAAGGAAATATTATTTGGGGGAAGGAGGGCATTGCGTACCCAGGTGCCAAGGAGAAGGAAAGGGATTCTTTATTTCCCTCCTCATCAGTCAGTGGCTGCTTTTTAAAATGTAAATTTACCTTCTGTTGTGACTCACAATGAACAATAGCAGCAGCTCTTTTAAATTTTTTTTTTTAAAGCCGCCCCCAAACTGAAATTTAGACTGTCATTTCAACAAGAAACAAAAAAGTCTCTAAATGATTAAAAACAAAAAGCATGCTTAACTTTTAAAAACGAAAGGTAAACCAAAGAAACAAAACTTTAGTTTTAAAAACTAAATATCAGCATAAACAATAACAGTAAGGAAAAAAAAAAAAAAAAAAAAAAAATCCCTTTCGTAGTTAAAAAGTGAATTGGTACAATAAAAAAACCCAATTATTTTATAAAAAAAAAAAAAAGTATTATTCATAGGGTTCTCCTTCGCAAGAATAAAAAAAAACCCCAAAAAACGAAAGTGCTTTTTAAAGTATTGAACGAAAGAAACACGAGGTACATCAACCAGCCTCACAAAACACGATAACAATGAGTTCCCTTTTAGAAAAATTAACAACAAAGGAGATCTAGAATTAATATTTTAAGTTACAAAAAAAAATAAAAAAAATATTAGCATCCACTATGACTAAATGTATAAATTAATTAAAGACATATCTGCCAAACATAAATTTCAACTGAAAAAATAAATAACAAAACAGGTGATGTTTTATATACAAAGAAAACGAGCCCCCCATTTTCTGTCCAGGCGAAATAACGGCGAACAAGAATACAACACAAATCTGTTTACTGATTTTGTTATGAACTAATTTTCAAGCTAATTTGAATTGCGACAAAACTACATCAAATATTGGTCATCTTGTAAGACGTTAGTAATTTACATATCTATGTTTGATGATAGGTAGTTAGATAGGAGAGACAGATAGTAAAATATACTAGTACTTACGACCGGACGATGGCTTGATGTGAGAGCAACCCAGGCCGACACTTGGCGGGCTTAACATTGATTGGTCAATATCAAGGAGTCTGGATGTTCGCAGCATCTGATTGGCTAAAATGATGACGCCCCTGATAGGCAGGCTTTGACGGTTATTATGGTCAATATTTTTTCTATTATTTCCTTTATTTTATTTTTCAACTTTTACTTTATCAAGCAGACGGTTGATACAGAACATAAAATTACAAAGCAGAAAAGTAATGGCATAAATATTTTTCTTACAGAAAGTATATCAGTAAATGTGACATTGTCTTTTTTTTTAAGAACGCAATTTCAAATAATCATTTTAATTTTGCCTGCATAAATTTTTCAATTCAATAATTTTTATTTTAAATATATTTTTTAAAAAATAATTAAAAAAAGAAATAGTTAAGTTAGCCAAATCAAAATTTATCTGTTGCAAAAAAAAAAGATGTTAAAAATATTAAATATTTTTGTGGTTTTGTTTTTTTAACATAAAAAAAAAATAATCACTTAATAAACGTTTTGCTTTGTAATTTTTTTTTACGATTAGATTCCATGGATTATATAATTAAAAATTACAATGATGTAAGAACGCGTGAAATTGATGAAAAAATTACTAAGGTAGAAAATACTACACAACGAAGTAGGCCTACTCATCGACTGATTAAAAAAATGCTATCTACCTACCAAAGATCAATTCAACTTTTAAAGGGCACCACGGCGTAGATTATATAGACCAAGAGTAAGTGGTTAGTTAGCAAGCAATGTACAGATCGTTGCCGTTAGTGAAAAATTCGATTCTTTGATGTCAATTTACGTGACCTTGTGTCAGTCAAATCTTAGCTAAAAATACAAATAGTTTATTCAAGAAACTATGTTATTTGCTTTTATGGTAGATCAAGTTAAACATTTGCTTACTTTTTAAAAAGTGAGTATAAGAATCAACAAATTTCTTAGAAAAAGCAGGTTTTACGCTAAACCTTTTACCGACGTTTTGGGAAAAAATATGGTTTTAAATATGTTTTTTTTTTTGTTTTTGTTTAAAGAAAAATAGCGAGAAAAAATTCTTAGATTAAAAAAGTTGGAAAAAGGTTCTGCTCCCCACTTGTAAAATCAGTCAATAAATGATGAAATTGCGTATGAATTGGTACTTCTTCTGCTTTTAAATGAATGTTTTGTTTTTAGGGACGGAGTTCAAAATCAAAGTATCGCTTCACCGATACAGGCACGTGGTCACACAGAGACTGACAGACACACACACACACACACAGAGACAGACACACACACACAGACACACACACACACACAGACACACACAGACACACACACACACACACACACACACACACACACACACACACACACACGTTTCACTAATAAACTTTATTTTTTCACGTAAGTGCCCATAGCCTTTCCCCGCATACTTGATTCGTTTTAAAAGCTAATTAATGAAAAATAAAATAAAAATCCGAAAATGAAGATGATCTATTTTGAAACCTAATAATGACAATAATGATTTTAGAGACAGATACAGCAATTAACCTTTGAATTCGTTGCATTCACTTTCCTTGTGAAAGGTAACAGTTTCTTCGATCCAGTTATGGGTTAACACCGCAGATTGGGTTCTATAGCCTTGGATGGCAACCAGTCTATTGCAGAAAGTATTGATTGAGAACCTCCTGCGGGAAAATTTTCTACCTAGTCAGTCATGTCTCGAAAGAGACATTATCGCCCATCACGTATGTCACTTTTAACTGACTGACCGAATAATAGTTGGAAACATAATCAAAGCTTCTAATGGGCATAAAGTGGGGAATCGGTTTTCTCCTGTAATAAACTGATTCCCCAAGAATTAGTACAAAATAATATAATCGGAAGCGAATACAATTAAAGCTTTTTTTGTTGGACCTAAGGTGAGGGATCGGTTTTCTATTGTCATGAAGTAATAAACTGATCCCCAACTAATTACTACTGTAAATATAATCCATCTCTTTTCTCTCCAGCTATGGGTTGAATAGCAGGGCAGATTGGGTTCTTTAGCTTTGGTTGGCAATCATTCTACCTCAGAAAGTAATGGCAATCTACTGCGGGAAAATTTTCTACCCAGTAAGTGATCGCCCAAGCGTCTCTCACGTATGGTACTTAACTGACTGACTTCTCAATTCCACGAAAATGTGGGGGCTGGGATATCTGCAGAATCAGTGTGTAGTACCCGACTCACTACCGACGTATGTTGCTTATGTAAGCGTATCTTAGTGTGGCACAAGGCATTGGACACTCAATGAGGATCGAACTCACTAATCAGTCGTAATTATTCTAGCGACACAAACTTGCTAACCATTTACACCACCTCGAGGTACTTATGATGGATTTTCTAAACGTAACTTAGATATGACACAAGGCCGAAAGTGTGGTGAACCCGGTGAGGATTGAACTCACTAGTCAGTCATAACTGATCCAGCGAGACAAGCTTGCTAACCATCACACTTACGCCGAAGTGCCAACTTGCTACCTATGTATGTATGTATGTATTTCGTAAAAAAAATGCCTATCAGTTTATTTCTAGAAGATAATATTTTGTAATAAAAAAGTGCTTAATATCAAGAGACGCAGCATAAACAACATAAAATAAAATAAGTTTATCAACTTATTCAACTTCGAATATGGACAATTCGACGTTTCGCCGTTATATACTCGTCAGGGGACTTGATAGTAAAATTGAATTTACTTTTAAAAAATTGTTTTAATCATTTCACACCAAGCAATCCACTAAGACATAAAGCATTACTGGTTTTAGGGAAAAATCATAATTAAACAGAGAGAAAAATAAAAGAAAAGAAATTAGAAAGACAAAAGATTACGATTAGCAGTGCATTTAAATTTTTGAAGATCATAGTTGTTGACTAGAAAACAAGAAGCCTGAAGAGAGTTACATCAGTGAGAAGTGTAAGAGAAGAACTTGTTAGTATAGAACTTATGGTTACATTTAGTCGTTTCAGCTGTAAAATGATGAGACCTTGCCGCCAATCTAGTACTGCGCTTAAATTCATAAAGTCTAGGTACCATAGATGCAAGTTCATCACAGCAATTACCATAAAAGTATTTATAGAAAAGGCACAGGGAAGCTACATTACAGTTATTGTAAATAACGAAAATAATGATAACTCTTCATACAATAAATTCAAACAGAAATTATGGCTAGTTTAGTTTGGTACGGATTTGCGTTGGGTGCAGTGGATATCGGCTCGGAATGAAATAATCGGAGAGCCAAGTTCGAATTCCAGTTGAATTCCTTGCATTCACTTACGCGCAAATACCCTTGGAAAATGTATTAATTCATCTCTTCTCCCACCAGCTATGGATTAAATAGCAGCACAGATTTGGTAACCAGTCTATCGCGCCCTTAGGATAAATGGGTTTGCGTAGGGTCAACACTCCTACCTGTAAAAAAGACAAGTTACAGAAGCATTGACGACCCTCACGTCGATGGCGAGGGGGTCGTCGCTGGCCTATGTTCCAGTGGGAGCGATGAGATTTAGATTAGTTTGGTACAAGACAACTAGTACGCGCATTCACCAAGGGTCGAACCTACTATTAATAATCTACAAGTATAGCTTACTGATGATTACATCATAGTAATTAATACGTTTTATTTTAATTACTAAGTGAAGTTTAGTTTGGACACAAGGTTACAATTATAGGGGAAGCAGTTAGTATCAAACTCATTACTAATTCTTTTTAAGATCATCTATCTAACCATTATACAATAAGAAATAGCCATTCCCTAGAGAAAGGAATTCTAAGAAGCAAAGGATGACATCGAATTCAAAGATCTGAGTTGCCGAAGTTAAGCAACATCGAGCCTGGTCAGTACCAAGATGGGTGACCGCTTGGGAATGCAAGGTTCTGTAATCTTGGGTGTGCAGGTGGTGTAATGGATAATGACTCGGAATTGTTAATCGGAGAGCCGAGTTCTAATTCCCGTTAGGTTCGTTATATTCACTTACGCGCAAATAACCTTAGTTTTCGTTTGTACTTACTTTCTGGAATGAGACCTATAGACTTTTTCCATATATCTAATCTAAACATATTTATAAATGGAACTTTGTCTCTGTGTGTGTGTGTGTGTGTGTGTGTGTGTGTGTGTGTGTGTGTGTGTCTATCCGTTACCTATAGACTCCGAAACAGCTGAACCAATTTTCTTGAAAATTTACAGTTGTACTATAAGCGTCTGCGAGTGTTCTTAGCTAGGTTTTGTGTTGAGGTACCCCCGATAAATATCGAAAATAGATAATCGAAAAAATCGGGTTATAGAAGGAGTGGTCCGATTTTAATCAAATTTGATACACTCATAGACAAAGACATTAGAAACGATATTCAGAAATTTCAAGGTTGCAGTTCTTACAATAGTGCAGAAAATTTGATATCGATACTAGGAAATCAAAATTTGACTTACATCCATTCATTTTTCTTTCAGTCTACGGTTTCACTTTAACTGGAAACAACTATTGCTTTTTAGTCTTTCGTGCCAACGTCCAAAGAGTCTGAGATCCAGGACCATGGATTAGTTTTAAAGCTTTCATTACACCCGAGCAACGCCGGGCTATACTGCTAGTAAGACTTATTTATGAATTTAGGTGATGTCTGAAAGATAAAATTGTCTGTTTTCTTTTGAGAAAAAATGTCAGAGATGGTTTTGGACAAATGACAACGTTCAGTATCATTGTCATAGATTGAGCCAAGAGGACACATTTAGTCCCCTGCTTAGTTGACAGGACTCCTCATAGCACCCTAGATGATACAGTTTGATTTTATATAAACGTATTCTGTTGTTCGTTTGAAACATATTTTCTGGAATGAGACCTGTGGACATTTTCTGCATATAATATTTAGATAAAAGTTTTAGGAAGTCTTGTTTTTTTTTTTTTTAAGGATGGCAAATGCATTTTTAAGATTTATTTTGAGAATTAGTAGTAGGAATGATTTCAAACAAATCATATCGCCCAGCTCAGTAGTATAGTCAAGAGATTGAGGCCGCAAAAGGATTTTTATGAATTATTTTGAAAATTAATGGTATTAATGATTTTAGAGAGATCCTACCGCACAGCACAGTACTATTAGTAAAAGATTGAGGCAGTAAATTAATTTTTATGATTTATTTTAAAAATTAATGGTAATAATGATTTTAGAGAGATCCTACCGCACAGCACAGTACTATTAGTAAAAGATTGAGGCAGTAAATTAATTTTTATGATTTATTTTAAAAATTAATGGTAATAATGATTTTAGATTATCAATTATCAAAAGACTGGTGATGCCTCAAATGGATTTTTATGATTTATTTTGAAAATTAATGGTAGTAAGGATTTTAGACAAAGCATACCGCCCCGCTCAGTGGTACTGCTAAAATAATTTGGCGGCAAATGAATTATAATTTATTTTGAAAATTAATGGTAGTAATGAGTTCAGACAAATTCTACCGTCCAGCACAGTAGCATTGACAAAATGTTGAGGCAGCAAATGAATTTTTATGATTTATTTTGGAAATTAATGGTAGTAATAGTTTTAGAAATATCATACCGCCCAGCTCAGTTAATTAGTTAGTTAAGTGCCATACGTGATACACGCTTGGGCGATCACGTCTCGAAAGAGACATGACTGACTGGGCAGAAGATTATCCCGCAGTAGGTTGCCATTGCTTTCTACGGTAGACTGGTTGCCGACCAAGGCTATAGAACCCAATCTGTCCTGCTATTTAACCCATAACTGGAAGGAAGAGGCGGATTAATACCTTTCCCAAGGGTATTTGCGCGTAAGTAAATACAATGGATTCAGCTGGAATTCGAACTCGGCTGCCCGGTTTCTCGTTCCGAGCCGATATCCACTGTACCACAACGCACATCAGAAGCAGTGCCAAAAGATTGAGGCGGTAAATTAATTTTAAGGGTTTTTTTTTTTAATTACTGGTAGTAATGGTTTTAGACAAATCATACCGCCTAGCACAGTAGCATTGGCAAAATATTGAGGCATTAGATTATTTTCCATGATTTATTTTGAAAATTAATGTTAATGATTTTAGACAAATTATACTACCCAGTTCAGTACCATAGCCAAAAGATTGAGGACGCAAATCAATTTTTTGATTTATTTTGAAAATTAATGGTAGTAATAATTTTAAACAAATCATACCACCCAGCAGAGTAGCATCAGTAAAAGATTGAGGCAGTAAATGGATTTTTGTTATATTTTGAAAATTAATGGTAATAATGATTTTAGACAAATCGTACCACCCATCTCACTTCTTCTTCTTCTTCTTCTTCTATGTGCCCTGTCCCTTCAGGACGTAGGCGATCATGGTTCTCCACTTCTCCCTATCCCTTGTGGCTCTTAGTATGTTTGTTCCTGTTGCTCCTGGCAACCCCCGTTCCGTCATCCACCTGATCAGACCCTGCAAATATGTTATCCGCTGCCTTCTTCTGTCTCTCTTGTCTTCTATCTGGCCAGTCAGTATCAGGTTCTTCAGGCTTTCCTTCCTCATTGCGTGTCCCAGAAACTTCAGTTGTCTCTTCTTGATGCTCAGTATTAATTTCCTTTTCGTTGCCATTCTTTCCAACACCTCCTCGTTGCTTGCATGCTCGGTCCACGATATCCGTAGCATCCTTCTGTAGAACCACATTTCCGCTGCTTCCAGTTTTGTCCTCATTTTCGATGATATTGTCCAGCATTCACAGCCGTATTGAAGAACTGACATCACGTAGCAGTCTAGCACTCTTTTCTTCGTTTCTATTGAGATTTTCCTGTGTGTTAGTATTTTGCTCATCTTCTGGAACGCGTCCTTTGCCATGCCAATTCGCCTTCGGATCTCCGTGTCGCACTTTCCATCTCCTGTTAGAACACTTCCTAGGTACTTAAATTCTTGGACTTGTTTGATTCTGTTATCCCCTACCTGTATTTGGCATTTTGGGTTGTATCTTTTGCTGATGACCATGCACTCAGTTTTCTTAAAGTTTATTTGTAGTCCTTTCTTGTCACTCTCCACTGCTACTTTCTGTATGAGATCTTGCAGTTTCCTTTCCGTGTCCGCAATCAGTACTGTATCGTCCGCATATCTTATGTTGTTCAGGTTGTGGCCTCCAATAACAAATCCTGGTGTGTCATCTAGGGTCCTCAAAATATTCTCGCTGTATAGGTTGAACAAATCCGGTGAAAAGACACATCCTTGTCTTACGCCTTTTTCTATCTTTGTGTATCTACTGAGGTCGTTACCTGTCCGTATGCAGGCCGTTTGCTGCCAGTAGAGATTCTTGATTATTCTTCTGTCTTTGCCAAAAATGTAGCATTACTAAAAGATTGACGCGGCAAACGAACGTTTATGATTTATTTTAGAAATTAATGGTAGTAATATTTGTAGTCAAATCTCAGCTCAGTATCACTGCTAAAAGAAATTGATGCCGCAAATAAACGTTTATGATTTATTTTGAAAATGAATCGTAGTAATGATTTTGCACAAATCATACCGCCTAGATGAGTAATATTTGCAAAAGAATGAGGCCGCAAATGAATTTTTAGGATTTATTTTGAAAATTAATGGTAATAATGATTTTAGGCAAATCATAACGCCCAGCTCAGTAGCTATGAGAAAAGATTGAGGCCGCAATTTTATTTTTATCATTGATTTTGACAATTAATGGTAGTAATGATTTTAGGCAAATCATAACGCCCAGCTCAGTAGCTATGAGAAAAGATTGAGGCCGCAATTTTATTTTTATCATTGATTTTGACAATTAATGGTAATAATGATTTTAGGCAAATCATAACGCCCAGCTCAGTAGCTATGAGAAAAGATTGAGGCCGCAATTTTATTTTTATCATTGATTTTGACAATTGATGGTAATAATGATTTTAGGCAAATCATAACGCCCAGTTCAGTAGCTATGAGAAAAGATTGAGGCCGCAATTTTATTTTTATCATTGATTTTGAAAATTAATGGTAGTAATAATTTTAGGCAAATCATAACGCCCAGCTCAGTAGCTATGAGAAAAGATTGAGGCCGCAATTTTATTTTTATCATTGATTTTGACAATTAATGGTAATAATGATTTTAGGCAAATCATAACGCCCAGTTCAGTAGCTATGAGAAAAGATTGAGGCCGCAATTTTATTTTTATCATTGATTTTGACAATTAATGGTAGTAATGATTTTAGGCAAATCATAACGCCCAGTTCAGTAGCTATGAGAAAAGATTGAGGCCGCAATTTTATTTTTATCATTGATTTTGAAAATTAATGGTAGTAATGATTTTAGGCAAATCATAACGCCCAGCTCAGTAGCTATTAGAAAAGATTGAGGCCGCAATTTTATTTCTTTTTATCATTGATTTTGAAAATTAATGGTAGTAATGATTTTAGGCAAATCATAACGCCCAGTTCAGTAGCTATGAGAAAAGATTGAGTCGCAATTTTATTTTTATCATTGATTTTGAAAATTAATGGTAATAATGATTTTAGGCAAATCATAACACCCAGCTCAGTAGCTATGAGAAAAGATTGAGGCCGCAATTTTATTTTTATCATTGATTTTGACAATTAATGGTAATAATGATTTTAGGCAAATCATACCCAGTTCAGTAGCTATGAGAAAAGATTGAGGCCGCAATTTTATTTTTATCATTGATTTTGACAATTAATGGTAGTAATGATTTTAGGCAAATCATAACGCCCAGTTCAGTAGCTATGAGAAAAGATTGAGGCCGCAATTTTATTTTTATCATTGATTTTGAAATTAATGGTAGTAATGATTTTAGGCAAATCATAACGCCCAGCCCAGTAGCTATGAGAAAAGATTGAGGCCGCAATTTTATTTTTATCATTGATTTTGACAATTAATGGTAATAATGATTTTAGGCAAATCATAACGCCCAGTTCAGTAGCTATGAGAAAAGATTGAGGCCGCAATTTTATTTTTATCATTGATTTTGAAATTAATGGTAGTAATGATTTTAGGCAAATCATAACGCCCAGTTCAGTAGCTATGAGAAAAGATTGAGGCCGCAATTTTATTTTTATCATTGATTTTGAAATTATCGGTAATAATGATTTTAGGCAAATCATAACGCCCAGTTCAGTAGCTATGAGAAAAGATTGAGGCCGCAATTTTATTTTTATCATTGATTTTGACAATTAATGGTAATAATGATTTTAGGCAAATATAACGCCCAGCTCAGTAGCTATGAGAAAAGATTGAGGGCCGCAATTTTATTTTTATCATTGATTTTGACAATTAATGGTAATAATGATTTTAGGCAAATCATAACGCCCAGTTCAGTAGCTATGAGAAAAGATTGAGGCTGCAATTTTATTTTTATCATTGATTTCGACAATTATCGGTAATAATGATTTTAGGCAAAATCATAACACCCAGCTCAGTAGCTATGAGAAAAGATTGAGGCCGTAATTTTATTTTTATCATTGATTTTGACAATTAATGGTAATAATGATTTTAGGCAAATCATAACGCCCAGCTCAGTAGCTATGAGAAAAGATTGAGGCTGCAATTTTATTTTTATCATTGATTTCACAATTAATGGTAGTAATGATTTTAGGCAAATCATACCGCCCAGTTCAGTAGCTAAGAGAAAAGATTGAGGCCGCAATTTTATTTTTATCATTGATTTTGAAAATTAATGGTAGTAATGATTTTAGGCAAATCATAACGCCCAGTTCAGTAGCTATGAGAAAAGATTGGAGGCCGCAATTTTATTTTTATCATTGATTTTGAAAATTAATGGTGGTAATGATTTTAGGCAAATCATAACGCCCAGCTCAGTAGCTATGAGAAAGATTGAGGCCGCAATTTTATTTTTATCATTGATTTTGACAATTAATGGTAGTAATGATTTTAGAAAAATCATAACGCCCAGTTCAGTAGCTATGAGAAAAGATTGAGGCCGCAATTTTATTTTTATCATTGATTTTGACAATTAATGGTAATAATGATTTTAGGCAAATCATAACGCCCAGTTCAGTAGCTATGAGAAAAGATTGAGGCCGCAATTTTATTTTTATCATTGATTTTGACAATTAATGGTAATAATGATTTTAGGCAAATCATAACGCCCAGCTCAGTAGCTATGAGAAAAGATTGAGGCCGCAATTTTATTTTTATCATTGATTTTGACAATTAATGGTAATAATGATTTTAGCAAATCATAACGCCCAGTTCAGTAGCTATGAGAAAAGATTGAGGCCGCAATTTTATTTTTATCATTGACGACAATTAATGGCAATAATGATTTTAGGCAAACTAACACCCAGTTCAGTAGCTATGAGAAAAGATTGAGGCCGCAATTTTATTTTTATCATTGATTTTGACAATTAATGGTAATAATGATTTTAGGCAAATCATAACGCCCAGCTCAGTAGCTATGAGAAAAGATTGAGGCCGCAATTTTATTTTCTCTTTATCTTTGATTTTGACAATTAATGGTAATAATGATTTTAGGCAAATCATAACGCCCAGTTCAGTAGCTATGAGAAAAGATTGAGGCCGCAATTTTATTTTTATCATTGATTTTGACAATTAATGGTAGTAATGATTTTAGGCAAATCATAACGCCCAGTTCAGTAGCTATGAGAAAAGATTGAGGTCGCAATTTTATTTTTATCATTGATTTTGAAATTAATGGTAGTAATGATTTTAGGCAAATCATAACGCCCAGCTCAGTAGCTATGAGAAAAGATTGAGGCCGCAATTTTATTTTTATCATTGATTTTGACAATTAATGGTAATAATGATTTTAGGCAAATCATAACGCCCAGTTCAGTAGCTATGAGAAAAGATTGAGGCCGCAATTTTATTTTTTATCATTGATTTTGACAATTATCGGTAATAATGATTTTAGGCAAATCATAACGCCCAGTTCAGTAGCTATGAGAAAAGATTGAGGCCGCAATTTTATTTTTATCATTGATTTTGACAATTAATGGTAATAATGATTTTAGGCAAATCATAACACCCAGCTCAGTAGCTATGAGAAAAGATTGAGGCCGCAATTTTATTTTTATCATTGATTTTGACAATTAATGGTAATAATGATTTTAGGCAAATCATAACGCCCAGTTCAGTAGCTATGAGAAAAGATTGAGGCCGCAATTTTATTTTTATCATTGATTTTGACAATTAATGGTAATAATGATTTTAGGCAAATCATAACGCCCAGTTCAGTAGCTATGAGAAAAGATTGAGGCCGCAATTTTATTTTTATCATTGATTTTGACAATTAATGGTAATAATGATTTTAGGCAAATCATAACGCCCAGTTCAGTAGCTATGAGAAAAGATTGAGGCCGCAATTTTATTTTTATCATTGATTTTGAAAATTAATGGTAATAATGATTTTAGGCAAATCATAACGCCCAGTTCAGTAGCTATGAGAAAAGATTGAGGCCGCAATTTTATTTTTATCATTGATTTTGACAATTAATGGTAATAATGATTTTAGGCAAATCATAACGCCCAGTTCAGTAGCTATGAGAAAAGATTGAGGCCGCAATTTTATTTTTATCATTGATTTTGAAAATTAATGGTAATAATGATTTTAGGCAAATCATAACGCCCAGTTCAGTAGCTATGAGAAAAGATTGAGGCCGCAATTTTATTTTTATCATTGATTTTGACAATTAATGGTAATAATGATTTTAGGCAAATCATAACGCCCAGTTCAGTAGCTATGAGAAAAGATTGAGGCCGCAATTTTATTTTTATCATTGATTTTGACAATTAATGGTAATAATGATTTTAGGCAAATCATAACGCCCAGTTCAGTAGCTATGAGAAAAGATTGAGGCCGCAATTTTATTTTTATCATTGATTTTGAAAATTAATGGTAATAATGATTTTAGGCAAATCATAACGCCCAGTTCAGTAGCTATGAGAAAAGATTGAGGCCGCAATTTTATTTTTATCATTGATTTTGACAATTAATGGTAATAATGATTTTAGGCAAATCATAACGCCCAGTTCAGTAGCTATGAGAAAAGATTGAGGCCGCAATTTTATTTTTATCATTGATTTTGACAATTAATGGTAATAATGATTTTAGGCAAATCATAACGCCCAGTTCAGTAGCTATGAGAAAAGATTGAGGCCGCAATTTTATTTTTATCATTGATTTTGAAAATTAATGGTAGTAATGATTTTAGGCAAATCATAACGCCCAGTTCAGTAGCTATGAGAAAAGATTGAGGCCGCAATTTTATTTTTATCATTGATTTTGAAAATTAATGGTAGTAATGATTTTAGGCAAATCATAACGCCCAGCTCAGTAGCTATGAGAAAAGATTGAGGCCGCAATTTTATTTTTATCATTGATTTTGACAATTAATGGTAGTAATGATTTTAGACGCATTGTACCACTCAGCTCACTAGCATTGCTAAAAGATTTACGCGTCAAATTTACTTTCTGCTTCGATTAGGTCTCAAATTTTGCTTCTTATAGCCAGTCCTTTCTTTGTCTGTCATGTGTGGCTTTCAAATTCAAAGTATTTTAAACGTTATTACTTTTTATCGTTCGATAGTGTGCGTATTTTTACTTATTTCTTGTGCGGTAATATGATGGATAACGGATCAGATTGAGGAATCGAAGAGCCCAATTCGAAATCCAGGTGAGTTTGTTGCATTCACAGGCACAAATACTATCTGGAAAGGTATAAATTCATCTATTTTCCCTCAGCTGTAGGTTAAATAGATTCCGTAAAACGCATGATATAGAGGGTGCGATGGATAAATTGTAGTTTAAATTACACAAAAATGAAAATAACACTGATATCTCATTTTAACAGATTTATTTATCAAAATTACACAAAAAATATCTTGTAATGCTAAAGAGTAATTTTTTCAATAAAATCACCATTCGCTTCAACCACGGCCTCCATACGACTTCGGAATTTCCTGCAACTCTTCTGGACGGCCTCCTTGTTTAAGTTGGTAAATGCTGCTATAGTCCTTGCCGTCAGTTCATCTTTGGTGGTGGAAAGATTTTTGTTGGTCTCTCACTCAACTTCTCACCACACAATAATCAAAGGGGTTGCGGGACGGAGAGTTAGAGGACAAGATGTAAGGAGTGATGTGGTTGCAGAAATTGTCTGACAGCTATGACTGGGTTCTCCTGCTTGTGTGGCATGGTGAAGAGTCCTTTTGCCAGACATAGGATCTTGTAGCGGCTACCCTCCTTGACCCAGGGCAGCACTATCTCCTCAAGGCACTTGATGTAAACCTACGTGTTGAGTCTGAGGCCATGTCAAAGATGAATGGGGGCATGATCTCGCCATCACCAGTGATCACCCCAAAAACCATTAGACTCATCCAACTTTTTGCAAACCCTCTGCAGTGTCCTCAGATTGACACCTAAACACTCTGAAATGTTCGTATTAGAGATTCCGACGCGAATGCCAAGCAGGACTATCTGTACTTTCCAAATTTCTGGCGAATTGGATTATGTCATGGTGCTCTTTTTCTCACAAATGGTGCCGAACTGACCCTACTATGCTGTGCAGTCGATAAAATCAAAAACAAATAACGTGCATACGCAAAATTAACAATATAAAATGGCGATAATTTACCCACCGCATCTTGTAGATATGCAAGGAGAAAATTAATGCTTAAATTGGGTAGATAGAACTCTATAGCGTAGGAAGGTAGTCTAAGAGAATGATTCTCAACCTTTTTTGCCCAATGTACATTCTTGGTTAAACTACGGGGAAAACCCTTCAATATAGCTATTATAGTAGTTTATGCGCCGACAACTCAATGTTCGGAGGACGAAATAGAAACATTCTATTTAATACTGGATAGTGCCAGGGCTCAGTGCAAAAGCCAAGAAATTAGGATTATAATGGAGGACCTGAATGCCAAGGTAGTTAAAGATAGGGAAGGAGACACGACCGGTAACTTTAGACTAGGGGATCGCAACGAACGAAGAGAAAAATGGGTCCAATGGTGTTCAGCCAATGACCAGGTAATTACTAACACCTGATTTCAAGAACACCCACGACGTATATGGACATAGAGAAGCCCATAAGGCGATACGAAGAACCAAATAGACTATATAACTATAAACAAGAGATTCAGGAACGCAGTGGTTCACTGCAAAACATATCCAGGTGCCGACTGCGGAAGTGACCACGTCCCAGTCATATGCAAACTAAGGGTGAAACTCCGAAAACTGAAGAAGCCTAGCACATCACCAAGGCTGCAATACGACACGCTCGTGAATGACCTCACCCTGCAGAAAAACTACAATGACAGCGTGAGAAAGAAATATGAAGAACAAATTGGAAAAGGGCACTCAAAATGGGATTCACTAAAGGAAGCGATGGTGACCTCAGCAAACAACATAGTCCCAAAGGAAAGCAGAAACAGAAGAAAAAACGAGTGGATGACCGAAGAGATTCTACACATGATGCAAAGGAGACAAAAAATAACGCCAAAACATGGAGCAGAGTACAAGAAACTTCACAGGGAGATAAGGAACAAATGCAGACAAGCTAAGGAGGAATGGCTCAACAACAAATGCGCAGAAGTAGAGAGAATGAGTAGGACCAATAAAGCAGAGATTCATAAAGAGATAAGAGAACTAACAGGACAAAAAACCTGCCCCTCAACAGGATGCATGAAATTCAAGGATGGAACAATCATATTGGAGAAAGAGGAAATACTCCAGCGATGGGAAGAATATATAAAGGATCTTTTTTGCGACAGGAGAGAACAACCGAGAATACAGAAGGAGGTGGATGGACCTGAAATACTAAAATCCGAAGTATAAACAAAGCAGCTGGTCCAGACGGCATAGTGATAGAGCTGCTGATAGCCTTAGAAGAATACGGCATAGAAAAAATTACCGACATAATAAACGAAATTTATAGCAGTGGAATAATACCAGACAACCTATGCAAGTCGATATTTATAGCACTGCCGAAGAAACCAGGTGCAAACGAGTGCGAACTACACAGAACTATCAGCTTAATGAGCCACATTATAAAACTGATTGTCAGAATCCTGATGAATAGAGCGAGAAGCAGAATCAGGCCAGAGATAGGACAGGAACAGTGCGGGTTCGTCAAAGACACTGGAACAAGGAACGCCATATTCATGATTAGGATGCTCTCCGAAAGGGCAATACAAATGAAGAAAGACTTGTACCTATGTTTCATTGACTATGCTAAGGCATTCGACAAAGAACTGATGGAGATGCTCGGCAGCCTCGACATTTTGGAGAAAATATAAGAGTAATCAAGAATCTCTACTGGCAACAAACGGCATGCATACGAACAGGTAACGATCTCAGTAGATTCACAAAGATAGAAAGAAGCGTAAGACAGGGATGTGTCTTCTTACCGGATTTGTTCAACCTGTACAGAGAGAATATTTTGAGGACCCTAGATGACACGTCAGGATTTGTCATTGGAGGCCACAACTTGAACAACATAAGGTATGAAGATGATACAGTGCTGATTGCAGACACTGAAAGGAAACTACAAGACCTCCTACAGAAGGTAGCGGTAGAGAGTGACAAAAATGGTCTACAAATAAACTTTAAGAAAACTGAATGCATGGTCATCAGCAAAAGGCGCAACCCAAAATGCCAAATACAGGTGGGGGATACCAGAATCAAGCAGATGCAAAAATTTAAATACCTAGGAAGTGTTCTAACAGGAGATGGAAAGTGCGACACGGAGATCCGAAGGCGAATTGGCATGGCAAAGGACGCGTTCCAGAAGCTGAGTAAAGTGCTGACACACAGAAGAATTTCACTAGAAACAAAGAAGAGAGTGCTGGATTGCTATGTGATGTCAGTTCTTCAATACGGCAGTGAATATTGGACAATATCATCGAAAATGAGGACAAAACTGGAAGCAGCTGAAATGTGGTTCTACAGAAGGATGCTGCGGATATCGTGGACCGAGCATGCAAGCAACGAGGTGTTGGAAAGAATGGCAACGAAAAGGAAATTAATACTGAGCATCAGGAAGAGACAACTGAAGTTTCTGGGACACGCAATGAGGAAGGAAAGCCTTAAGAACCTGATACTGACTGGCCAGATAGAAGACAAGAGAGACAGAGGAAGGCAGCGGATAACATATTTGCAGGACCTGATCAGGTGGATGACGGAACGGGGGTTGCCAGGAGTAACGGGAGCAAACATACTGGGAGCCACAAGGGATAGGGAGACGTGGAGAACCATGATCGCCTACACCCTGAAAGGACAGGCACATAGAAGAAGTAAATTTGCACCATATATCAGAATGTTATTCCCCGCTTTCTAAGATTGTACAATTCAAAAAATATACTCTAATAGTATACATATATGGCGAACCAAGGTATGATTTTGTGGTTTGGTTTTGATTTGGCTTTGTTTAGGTTTGGATACGAAACTGAGCAGATATGAATGTATCGATAATATGTGAAAAATTTGTGTTTATAAGGCACTATTTGACTGATCAGTGATACACTCCGTGGCGGAGTCCGTCTAGAGCACATCGAATCTAACGACGGTTTCTCTTGTCAAGGCGGAGAGTGCATATTTTTCTTTAATAAGATTCCTCAAATATTAATGGTAGACGAAAATAAATAGATATACAGTTTAATAAATAAGCGGAACGTCTACTCAAATATGAATATCCACTAAAAATAACGTTTAAGATCTAAAAATAGTGATTGTATTAATTATTCGGTCAGTTTAAAGCAAACTTTGGTGGAAAACCATTCCTTTTCCACCAAATGGCTACCTTAATATTTCAGGATTAATAATGCTGTTTCATTTGATGTTTTCACTTCTCATTCGTATCCTGCCATTGCTCTTAGATGATTTGAAATGATTCCAATCAATGTACTGAAGTTTGCTGAGAATTCTCTGATTTAGGTTTAAAATTATTTTCCAACTAAAAATTTTACTGATCATCATCGATTGAAGGTGTTGCGGAACTCATCTCTGTTTTTGCGAGCAAATACTTATAGGCTCCCGGAACATTTGTCCAGCAAACAATATTTGATGGACTCATGCATGTTCGGGTAAGAGTTTTTAAAAATATAAAACTTGGATAATGCATATATAAGCAAAAAGAAACCATATTACTGCGTACACAACTGAAAGGGAAAGAAAAAGAGTTAAACATTAAAACCTAGCTATTAACAATCTGCTTGTTTGCGTGCGTAATACAAGCGCGTGTAAATTTTGTTTTACTAGCAGTATAGCCCGGCGTTGCTCGGGTGTAATGAAAGCTTTAAAACTAATCCATGGTCCTGGATCTCAGACTCTTTGGACTTTGGCACGAAAGACTAAAAAGCAATAGTTGTTTCCAGTTAAAGCGAAACCGTAGACTGAAAGAAAAATGAATGGATGTAAGTAAAATGTTGATTTCCTGGTATCGATATCAAATAAGTTTTTTTCGTCGTAAACTGAATTTTGAAGGCTAAATAAGTCCTCTGAGTAAATGGTATCATGGCTGAGACTAAGAACTACAATTATACCTACTTAGAGCCAAACCCGAAGCAAAAACTAAAATAAAAGGGCTGAAGAAATACAGACATACAGGCAGATAAACAGACACACACAAACATCTTGCCTTATATATATATATATATATATATATATATATATATATTATTGATTTTCTGCACTATTGTGAGAATTGCAACCTTGAAATTTCTGAATATCGTTTCTTATGTCTTTGTCTATGAGTATAAAATTTGATTAAAATCGGACGACTCCTTTTATGACCCGATATTTTCGATTATCTATTTTCGATATTTATCGGGGGTACCTCAACACAAAACCTAGCTAAGAACACTCGCAGACGCTTATAGTACAACTGTGTAAATTTTGAAGAAAATCGGTTCAGCCGTTTCGGAGACTTTAGGTAACACACACACACACACACACACACACACACACACACACACACACAAAGTTTCATTTATAAATAAGTTTAAATAATCATTTTATCCAAGTAAGGAAGAAATGCCACTGGTGCGCAGAGGGATACAGTGAAACAATAAATCAGGTACAGGGGATAAGAAAGATAAGAAATGGATGGAAATCAAGTAGCTAAAAGATGGCAATTGACATTGCATTTAAACATTGTAAGATTATAGCTATCAGGGAAGCAAGCAAATAGAAGTGAGTTCCACAAATGGGAAGTGCGAGAAAAGAAACTGATGGAGTAGAAGAGTCGGTTACAGTTAACTATTTCGACGGTAAACGGGTGTGACCTTGATACCAATCTATTAGAACGAATTAATACATGTGGTTGAGGTCCCAGGGAAGAAAGCTCGTCAGAACAGCTGCTATGAAAATACTTGTAGAAAAGACAGAAGGAAGCCACATCACGTCGATGAGAAAGTGACTGAAGGCGAGCTACCAAGTCAGGATCTGTGCGTGTGTGTGAAAGTTTAGTCGGCGGTCGACTAGGGAAACGAACGTGTCCTAGCTGGCACACCTTTTTCTACGTGATACTATATTTTCTTATACAAGGCCCAAGGGTCTCTCAATGTAATGGCTTTCTGTGTGATGTTGTATAAGCGTAAGAAACAACAAGAACTGAAGTTCTTGGGAATGTGCAAGAAAGATAACAGCTAACTATAAACTGGAAAAGCTTAAGATTTAGTTAGTGAATAGCATTTCATAGTCCAATCGGAGACGTTAGATGTATAGTGTGGAAGTAGACTTTAGAAAGAAACAGAAAACAAGGCATAAACCTCTGTAACTGTTCAAAAGACCGGGTAGGTGGGTAAACCGAATGATAGGTAAACCTATATACTCCATGAAACAAGATGAAGCGAGGAAGGAAATGTTCGTTTTTTTTATAAACTTAAACAGCGCAACCTAACGGGAGTGTGACGAAGCCAAGTGGAATAAACCACAAAGGTCTTGGCCAAACTCTCTTCTAGTTCTCTTAAGTGAAATCGACGCCTGCAAATTTTCGATATTAAAATTTGGCAATTCGCTCAATATTGTTCCCATAGGCAGAGTTTATATTCTTCGTCGTTTCAGTTCCATTATGACCCAACTTTAATTTATACAATTATAAAACGTAGAAATACTTAATTTTTAAAAAATTTATTATTTAAAAATAAAATATCGATTAAAATATGTTATCATTTTATTTAATAAAAAAAAAAAGGTCGATCTTTTATTTCTAAATCGTAATTTAATGTGAAATGATTATTGTAATAGTAATCGTTCTCAAGTGTTGGTATATTTGCCATATGAATATTCACTTCTACTTGGTTCATTTTATACGAATTTATAAAATCTGTTTTTAATTTACTTTTAAAAAAATTAATTTGTTTCCCAGTTAAATATTTTACACAATATGTTACGAACAATATACATTGTATAAAACTTCTGAATTTCCGTCAATGGATGTCTGTCGTTGCTAACAGTTAAGTTCCCATTGTTAACGGAAATGCAGGAGGCAAATCCTGACGACGCTGCATTTTTATCCAGAGGAATTTAGCATTTTGAACATTGCTTCTTAATGTTAGTGTGTGTGTGTGTGTGTGTGTGTGTGAGGGGGGGGGGGACAAATCAGCTATGGAAGTGGGGAGGCTGAGTGTCTATTATCTGATGCTGCACGATTACTGCTCCAGGCAAATACAGTTTCGTTGATTCGTCACTCCATCATGAAACTCAACTGCTGGCTTACTTGAGTTGTCGCGATCAAGTGGGGTTCGCCATTATGTCGTTAATTATAAGATTATCATATTTTTTTCACCGCTCTCTGGTTGATGGTAGACATTTTGTTTTTATAGAATAAATCAATGAAGTGAAAAAACAAAAACGTAAAATATGCCACCATTAAAGAAAACTTAAGAAAAACATGTTAGTTAATTAAAGAAAGAAAAACAATTTCCGAGTGATATTTTAAGATATTTTTCTTTCTTTGGTACAATCAAGAATGAAAAAAATTAACTGAACCATGAAAAATATTATATGAGGAGTTATAACTCTGAGTAAATAATCATAAAAGCCCTTATATATCCACCGTGCGCCGATAGCTTACGGTTTGTGATTTCCGACTGATGACAAATCAGTCAAGTTTCAATCCCGGCTTGAAGCAAACGGTTTATCTAGCCGCATTGATGAGCTGTGAAACAGCGAAACAGGCTTGTATGCGGATGATTATATATATATATATATATATATATATATAGTCATCTGCAGACAGTCCTGTTTCGCTGTATCACAGCTCACCAGTAACTGAAATTCGACCGATTTTATATCAGTTGGCGATTCGACCTCTAAGCTATGGGCGCTCGGCGCAGGAAGGCAGATTTTAGCGTGTTATATACACGATGTAAACACACGCCAGTAGCAGAGAGTGTTCAAATTAATTACTGAATGAACGATGCGTAAATAGCGGTGGGTAGCTACTGTTTTAAAAGTCTACTATTTCTCCAGAGTGCTCAATCGACGGGACGAGAGCGCAAGTTGTCATCCGCAGACAGTCCTGTTTCGCTGAATCAGTACGGTTAGATATCAGTACGGTTAGATATCCGTTAGTTATCAGTACGGTTATCAGTACGGTTATCAGTACGGTTAGATATCCGTTAGTAATCAGTGCAATTAGTTATCAGTACCGTTAGATATCCGATTGCTTCCAGCCAGGATTGAAATCCAACCGATTTGACATCAGTCGGTGATTTATATATAAATACGCAAAACACAAAACCTGTAAACAACAAATAAAATTAGTATTATTTATTATTTTATTGTTTATTCGTTGCATTCACTTACGTTCAAATACCCTTGGGGAAAGGTATTAATCCGTCTCTTCCTTCCAGCTATGGGTTAAATAACAGGACAGGGTGGGTTCTGTAGCCTTGGTTGGCAACCGGTCTACCACAGAAAGTAATGCCAACTTACTACTGGAAAATCTTCTGCCCAGTCAGTCATGTCTCTTTCGAGACATGATCGCCTAAAGCGTGTATCACGTATGGCACTTAACTGACTGACTGATAGTGGACGACATGCAATCCTCTATTGTGTTTTGCATTATTTGTTAATGTGGAAAATATGCAGTAAAATAAACTTTTAAAATATCAACCAATAACTTAAAATTTAAAAAAATAAGTAAATAAAAATTAAATTATAACATTTTGTATTTATATTTGGTATTTACTGTTAGTAATATGTACATACATGGATACTGTAATTATTACGAAATACACTTATTTTCCTACAAAATATTTAACTGTACCTTTTTTTCCATGTTTTTTTTCATTATTTTTTTTTCTTTATGATACTTAAATGATTGTACTGTAGTTATTGGTGGAGCCCCTTGTCTCCTGACAAGCAATATTTTCCATCCAGTCATACTCAAAGCACAACAAGCATCTGAGAGAGAGAGAGAGAGAGAGAGAGAGAGAGAGAGAGAGAGAGAGAGAGAGAGAGAGAGAGAAAAGAACAAGCAGGTTTTTACCTTGTACCAGACTATACAAACAATAAGACTAACGAATTGGGGGCAGATATAAACCCTTTAGAGTTGTTAGTTTACAATAATTATCCTTTGGCGTTCTTTCCCTTATTTCCTCCCACAGAACGCTATCATTAAGTGTTAAGTTTGCACAAACGTCGAGTGGATACAACTGAAAAAGAAAATGCAAAAAACACTCAAGAAAATCGAGTCGTCTTATTATTTGCCAGTAGCGGTAGTCTACTTTAGAACGACTAGGTCATTACACATCGAAAAAAACAAAAAAACAACAACAAAAAACAAAAAAAAAAAAACAACAAAAACAACAAAAAACAGACCAGACAAAACTCTAGTCATATTTATCTTGCACTTGTCAGGAAGACAGCATAAAAAAAATAAAAAGTAAAATCAACGACTTGCATTCGGTATCATCCTTTCTCCATAGAAACCACATTGATTGAATTTAAGTTGATTGGTCGATTTTTGTTTAGCTGCATATCAATATCTATGGATTTTTTTTAATCATTTCACCCCTAGCAAGGCATTCCACTGCCACTATTGCGCATGGGGTTATATAGGGGAAGGTAAAGAGAAAGAGTGGTTAGATATAGGAAATGTCAGGAGGAGGGTGATAGATGGGTAAAGCTGAGGGTTGGGTAGATGGGAAGAGTGTTTGAAAGAATGGATGCGAGTTAGTGTGTTAGGAGGTGTCTATTGACCTTACATTTAAACTCCTGGAGATTGTAGCCGTCGGGGAAGCAATCATGTGGAAGGGAATTCCATAGTCGGGAAGTGCGAGAAAAGAAACTATTGGAGTAGAAATTGCGGTTACATTTTATCGCTTTCACTGTAAAAGGGTGGGATCTAGTTGCTAATCTAGTATCTCGTGCAAATTCGTAACTAGGGGGCACCAGTGATCTAAGTCCATCGGAGCAGAAGCCGTGAAAGTATAGAAGAGACACAGGGAAGTCACGCCGCGCCGGTGAGAATGCCGAAATCTATTTTGTACGCAACTTTGTGAGATAATAACCCTTTTACTGATAAAAATCTTACTAATTAACCTATAGATGGGGGAGCAGATGTGGATTTATACCTTTCCCAAGGGTATTTGCGCGTAAGTGCATAAAAATGGAATTGGAACTCGGCTTTCCGATTAACAATTCCGATCCATTATTAATTACACCACCTTCACATCCAAGCTTACAGCACCTGGTATTCCGAAGCGGTCACCCATATAAGTACTGACTAGGCTCAACGTTGCTTAACTTGGATTTAAGAAATTATTAAGAAAATAAGACGTATGAGTGTAATGTTTTGGTCCCGCTCACTTCCTAGAGATTTTTTTTGACGTGTCTATGACACGATAACTAGGCGTATATTAAGGTGGATTTGTAAAATATGTATTTTATTATAATATATTAAAATTGAAAATGGTTAAGAATAGAAAAATAGTTTAAAAACATGTTTCGTTTCACAAAAGTGAAAAAGAAGAGAAAAAATAAATAAATAAACGCTTTTTCTTTTATAAGGAAATTTGTGGAAGAGAAAAGGGTATCAGATTACTGTTAAATCCTACCAGTCTTCCGGTAAATATTTGACTAAGTGATTTGATGTGATAAAAGATAAAGTTTAGGAAATAGATTTTTGAGTGTCTTTATTGTATCTTGACCACACATTAAAAAATAAAGAAAAGATAATAGAATTTTCGCTTTCTTCAGGCAATAAAAAAAAAGACTGGTTACAAAGTGTCAGGGCTGTAAAAACATCTGGCGGCCTTCACAGGACGCTTTATTAAGATAAAAAGATAAAAAAAAATCCTGGAAAATACGGGATGTCTGCTGGGATGTTTACACATCAAAAGAAGGAAAATTTAAGTACCTTGAAATTTTGGACTTACAGTCGCCAATGCTTCTCGCCCGGGGTGTCTAGGCACTTCCGGATTGTTTTAAATAAATACAGGTGATTTTTCCGAGCCGATCAGTTAGTTAGTTAAGTTAGTTTAGCTAAGTTGAGTGAGTTGAGTTAGTTAGTCAGCCGGGCGTGTGCTTGAAGTAGAAACTCCGTTCGTCTTGAGTCGGTCAGTTCGGCAATTGATCTCCATTAATTAGAGTTAGAGCTGTGTGTCACATCGCCTGCCCCAACCGAAAAGACTAACTCTAAACGAAATAAAGCATCGTTTTAACTCTTCCAAGTTGTGGAAGTTCGTTCCTTATAGTTTAATCTTGTACCCACAGCTTGAGGCTCCGACTTTTTCAACAAACTTCCGGCAATATCACAGCGTGGAGAACGGCCGCCGGAGAAATTTTTTGGACCGTCCACTGGGGTGTTACATGTCGCTTAATGTATAACTTCGACTGGGAGTAGAAAAGCTAAAGCTTGTGTTGACTTTCAACAACAGATATTTTGTACATAATCCATACTTGTAATTTTTATGTTGTTAATTTTACTGTAAATAGATATTTTTGTATTTCTTAGAGTTCCAGTCATTGTCATTTTGCTATAAAAATATATTGCTGGTCATTTTATTATAAAATATACTGTTAGTTTTTGTTTGGGGGTTCAATATTTGTCCACAGTTGGGACCCTAAAAGATGCTATTGTAGTGAACAAAACAAGTTCTAGATTTAAAAATTCAAATGCTAAGCACTGACTCGTTGATTTTGTTAGAAATAAACGAATTTTCTCGAATTTACCAACTTTGCTTAGTACACACAAAACTCGCGAAATTTCACACGTCGATGCGAAATGTTTTTCTGCCAATAGAAAACTAGGAAAGATCTAAAAACAAAATAGAAAGGCCAGAATCACATCATGACCTTCTGAAGCCCCAGAAAACGATATAAAACACGGGACAAGACAACTGCCGTCAGAGAGCTAAGTTGACGAACACAATTAACACGTACCCTTGACTAACGTGAAGCGATCGCTATTATTGTCTCTATCTTTCTCTCTCACCACTCTCACCTCTCTCACCTCTTACCTCCTTTCTTTTCACCATTCACCCTGAGTGATCACTTCAAAGCCAATCCTACCCAACAATAAACGCACATACATACATACATACATACATACATACATACATATGTTTGTACCTACGTACACATAAACTCGCTCTTGCAAAGACTACTACGAACATTTCAAAGAACACTTGATACCCTTAACCTCTTAATACTATTTCTCTTGAAACGTTTAACTTCTACCAATTCATGATTATTTTCTATCAATAAATTTCTATTCAATCATGCAAAAGGTATACTTTTATTCTTCCATAAATTCATACATTCCAATCTTCAACCTTCTGATGATAGCGAATAATCCTAAGTTGTAGGGAGTTCGATTATGTATGACAGATGGCCAAATTAATAAAGATTAACCATCTCCCTACTGCTTCACTGATGACCCCCCGATGTCCAAAGAACACACACCCTACTTCCACACTGGTGGACCCCGACGTTAAAAAAAAAAAAAAAAACAACAACAACTCGCAATAGAAGAATCCCTTCTTCACTATCACTCCAAGTTAGAGTGGACCGAGGAACTACAGTTAAGAGATAGTTCCACGTTCCTAAAAAGCTCCAATCTCTCGATCAAAGGCCTTGCTGCCGGTTGTAGTTTATCGTCATACCCAGGGCTAGGAATTTTCAGCAGAAGGAACAAATTTTTCTTTATTAAGGTATTAACGATTTGTTAATGTGGGAATATAAACGTTGCAACAGTCGCAATTATGCGGCTTGACTTCAGCAAATTATTTCCTTTCTTTAAGGCATTGAGAGATATCTAGTAGTTAAATTGCTGGCGTCTTGCCAACTTAGCTGCTGCTAGAAAACGGATAGCAGAATGATCTCAGAAACGACCTGGTAGGAATTGGCTCAAGTGGCGTATGTGTGTGTTTATAAAGAAAATGCGTTCTGGTAAGTCTCTACTTGTTCACTGTTCGGAAGGAAACTTGGATTAATTGGGTACTTGCACATTGACCCTCTGTCTCAAACCAAATAACCTGGTAAATTTAATGTAACCCTTTCAATAATACTTTATTAACCAGAATCTAATTTCAGATAATTTTGTAAGAAACAGGGTATTCATGCGGAGTAGGCTACCAAACAAACAATTCGCAGAATTGCGAAAAATTTTCAGAATTTTGGTAAACATTAATCAGGTCAGGTCAGACTATGTTTGCTACTAGTACCACGTAACTCATTACTACCTGCCACGTTGTCGGCAACTAAACCGGCACCCCCGCTCGGTACAAGCTCGGTGAGGAGAGTGGTGTAGGCACCATGCATGACCAAAAACAAGACCTGTCAAAGAGCGGAATAGCTCCTATTAGCCAACGGTCAGCTACACAAGCAAACCAGCTATGGTTTAAATAGTCTTCGCCGACCCGCATTGCCAAACGTGGTGAGTACGCCAAATCCCATGAAATGACGGACACGAAAACAGTGGAAGTCATCCCCGGAAGGGGTTCCTCAAATCAGAGTGAAAAAAACAAAAAACAAATTCTAATCCAGATCAATCATGTCATCACGATATCTCGTACGGGACTGTGGGGCTAAGTTGGGAATTTCAGTTATACTGTATTTCACTGAATCTTACTTAAGTTTATTTTAGCTTAAAATCTTCCCGAGGCCTTCTCTGTACCCAGTAGCTGGGAAATATTTTAACTTTGAACTGAGCGTCCGCGCTCTTGTTTCACACTTTAAAAACTGACCTTGTGTCACAACTCTTGTGGGGAAGTGGGTAAATATTCCTTCTTCATAAGTATTTTATAGGTTCATATGAATATTTTTAAACGAATTTTTTTCATCAGGTTCCAACACAACCACTCTGTTATATTTTTCTCGATTTAATAGCTTCACTTATTCGCCCAGGATCACTAAATCTCTCAACACCCAAAGTCATTAAACAATATTTCATACATTAATATGACTCAGTCAGGATTACTGCTCTATTACATATGGCCCAAGATCCACTCAAGGTGGAGGGTTACTGAAGGAATTTATTGTGCGAGCTGCAAAAGTAAAAGGTAGGAGGCACAGTTTATGAGGATAAGTGAGAAAAATAAAGGTTAGCCCGAGACTTTAAAAGGTTAACATTGTATTGGTCGGGAAAGTATCTTCTTGGGAATCTGTCCCACAAAGTAGTGGTTCTTGGGAAGAAGTTGTTCGAGTGGGATTTATTTCCAACTAATGGAAAACGAAAGAAATGAGGGTGGTTCGCTTACGTATACGAGACGTGGCGGGTCTTAACTGTGCGGGTTGATGTAAACTTGTCAGTCAGTCAGTTAAGTGCCATACGTGATACACGCTTGGGCGATCATGTCTCGAAAGAAACATGACTGACTGGACAGAATATTATCCCGCAGTAGACTACCATTGCTTTCTGCGGTAGACTGGTTGCCGACCAAGGCTATAGAACCCAATCCATCCTGTTATTTAACCCATAACTGGAAGGAATAAACGGATTAATACCTTTCCCAAGGGTATTTGCGCGTAAGTGAATGCAATGAATTCAGCTGGAATTCGAACTCAGCTTCCCGATTTCTCGTTCCGAGCCGATATCCACTGCACCACAACGCACATGCTTATGTAAACTTGTAATAAGCGCAAAATAACAATAACGCTTTTCACTCACTTTCTTCAAATTCGGAAGACGGAAGAAGAAGAAAAGAAATTTGCGAGCCTATGTGAGATTTTGCCTTTAGTCGGCTAGTTAAAAAGAGAAAATAAAGAAAGTAGCAAGCCTAAACGAAATTTTTTTTTGGTACAAAATGAGCAGAAAAATTAAATTAAAGAGAAGTGTGTTTGAAGTAAAGAGAAAGGTTTTGTTCAGTTCTTCATTAAATAATAATAATAATATAATAATATGAAGATAATAATAAAATAATATATAATATAATAATATGAAAATAATTTAAAAAATTAAACTAAAGAGAAGAGTGTTTGAAGTGATGTAAAAGGTTTCGTTTCCGTTCTTCACAACCAGCGTTGAAGTACTCGCCAGTGAAAAATTAGTTGCTAATTATATTAGGGCCTTGAATAAGTTCTCGCTGATTTTTCATGAAAAGTAATGTTTTATTTACAAAAATTAGTATGAAACGTGCCACTGAAAGTATTGTCCATCTCTAGCCGCAACTATTTCCTATCTTTCTGGCAGCATTTGAATTCCATGTCGAGAAAACAACATGTCTTTTTAGGCTAACCACGAGTCGACCTATTTTTCGATATCTTCATATGAATGAAAGTGCTGCTCAGCATGTTGTTTCCGACAGAGCATGGACGCCGTAATTCTCAACAAGAATTATGTGTGCTTCAGCAGCAGATTTCTTTTGAATAAAGTAATGCAGTAAAATTCCACACAAATACACTTTCTTGGCACGAAATACTACATGTTTAACTACATTAAAAACAAAATTGTTTACACTTCGGCGAAAGGATATACACTGAATTTCAAGCTTGCTTATAGTACTTCTTTATAGATGTGTTGTCATCGAAAGTACACACACGCAGTTCTGGGTACACCAACTGTTGGAAAACAGCGAGAACTTATTCAAGGTTTTAATATTATCGTCATTTTGTAGGGTCGTCGGCTATGTTTGTGAAATGACCTTGTCTCAAACGTAACCGACCCTACTGCATTTCAAAATATCAAGGTTGCACAAAAGACAAAAGGGTCTCGTTTGTGTCAACTTATTTAACGAAGAAAATGACATAAACTTTTGTTGTTTTGAAGTAACACATATGTTGGAAAGTCTTGTATAAACTTTTTATTGGGAATGTGTATTAAAGAGTTCACGTTCACTAAAGGTTAGATGAAATGGATTTGTGAAAAAAATGCAAAAATGATGTCGCTGATGTGTATGATGTTCTTGTCTTTCTTTTGTGAAGAAAAAGCAAATCTGATGTCGCTATGAGTGTTTAGAATTGTGATAAATGAAATAAGTTCGTCCTGAGTGTGAAATGAAAGCGGATATGATGTCTTTTGTTTCTCTTTCTTTTTTGTTGTCGACAAGTGAATGAAGAAAAAGTGGAATCAATTACTACGCTGTGAGAGAGAAGGTGAGAGAGTAATAAAATACATGTCGCCCGGACTAACGTGGCTTTCTGAAGAAAGGCAACAATCACAAGTATTTATATGATTGTGGAAAATAGAATCTGCTCAACTTTTAAGATTGATTGGTCAATAGATAAGAGGTTGTATTTATTTTGTTTTAGCAGACGTCAACACATAGCAAAAGTTTGTGAGCAGACTGTCTTTATGAAGAGAGTTTTTCTCCTGGTGAATGCATAAATGTATATGATTTATTTTATTGGCTTATGAAATAGTATAGGTGTATGTAAGTTCGAATTTTCTGTGCAATCAAATCTTGCGAAATCCGACAATCTAACCAGCATGGGGCACTTCAAAGGATTTTATCTCAGCAATCCACAAAAGCTCTCTCTACGTTTAATTTTGAATGTATACAAACTATATATCCCTTCAGTGACCAACGATCCCTCTTACATTTGCATTAAACATTTTTAATATTATTTTCTGTCATTCATTTAAGTTACATGAACTTTTTCTTTTCGTGAACATAAGTTAAAACTAAGGACTTTAAGAATTCTGATTTATTTTACCGAAACGAAATGCTGACACTAATTCAAGCGTGTAAATTCATGAATAAATTTCTTATCTTGTTTTGTTTAAATTAACCGTGCATTTTCTTGTCATTATAATCCCTTCATTAATCTTCTCAGCGTGGGTAAATCAACTGTTCATTTTAAACCCCAAGCCCCGTGTTACTATAAGCTAAGGAATGTAGCTAGTTTGAATTTTTTTTCATTGAGTTAGCGACAGAGTAGCGAGAAATTTGCAACGTTTCTTTTGTGGGAAGGGGTTTGTCGACCTCAATCCCATAATACAGTGTGCCGTTAGATCAGCTGAACTTTCAACTCATGAAAGTTGAATTTAGCTGATTTGGTACTACGAATTATATCGATATACTATGTGAATGGACAACTTTAATTTCAAAACTGTGGACAAGACAATTACAATATTATTACACCATCTTTCCCAAGAATGTAGAGAAGTTAACATATAATAATAATAATAATAATAATAATAATAATAATAAAAGGAATTTCTGGAGGGCTAAAAATTGCCTATGTCGTGAAGGCATTAAGATATACTCACATACATGAATTTGTCTAAAAGATTTTCTGATTTTGTTTTAATGTTTGCTTTTATTGTAAATGTTGTGCTTGAAGAAATACGATATTAAACAAACAAAAATGTCTGATCTAGCACGAAGCTTGAATAGAGAGACACTTAATGAGGATCTGATTTAGTAACAACACTAGCAATACACGCTAGCTATACACCCTTCTTTAAGTAATAATATCTCTGTCCAATAATGCAGCCTGGCACATATTTGTTGGGGTCTGTCTACACAGGTTTTAGTTGCTATAGGAATGTTGGGATTCCAAGCATTTAACAGCAACAAAATTAAACATAAAAAAGTTTATTTTATGAAGGAAAGTAAAATCAGAAGTTGAAATGACATTTATATATTATTTTTAGAAATATACAATACAATAAAATGCTTAATTGTCCTTGCAGTGAAGCTTATTTTATATGGTAATTAAGTATTTATAGTGTGGTATGTGCGTTGTGATGCAGTGGATATAGACTCGGAACGATAAATCGGGGAGCCGAGTTCGAATTCCAGTTGAATTCCTTGCATTCACTTACACAGAAATACCATTGGGAAAGGTATTAATCCGTCTATTCCCTTCCAGTTATGGGTTAAATAATAGGACAGATTGGGTTCTATAGCATTGGCTGGCAACCAGTCTATCGCAGAAAGCAATGGCAACCTACTGCGGGATAATCTTCTGCCCAATCAGTCATGTCTCGAAAGAGACATGATCGCCCAAACGTGTATCACGTATGGCATTCAACTGACTGAGTGTGGTCATTTATTATGACAGTTATTATGATTAATTTACAGGCCATGTTTCATGTTTAGCGAGCTATATATAGAGGACACTGGGGGATTTAAAGAAATTGGAAGAAATGAGGAAGCTGACCCTTTCTATTTCTTTTATCTGGGTTAATCCTATGAATAAATTATGGTCATGATCTTTAGATTAATTATTTAATTTTTTATATACATAGCCCAGGGGTAGAGTCGTCGACTGACGCCATTTCAATACTGGGTAAAAAAGCAAACAGTGTCTAACCGTACTGATGAGCTGTGATACGGCGAAACAGATCTGTCTACGGATGACAATATATATATAGGTAGTGTCTGTTTTTTTTCGTATTTGAAATAATGTTCATTATATTTAGGTTATGGAACTTTATTTAGTATTTTGGTCATGATGTGATTCTAGGTAGCAAAGCTGGTGCAAGAGTCTTGTGCTCTTCCAATCTCTGATACGCCACCCGCTCTACTACATCTCAAATTTCACAAGGTAATATTCCTATAGATTACAAATTTTATTGCAAGCTTATTATGTACAATAATGAATCATATGCAAAATAAGGTAGACAATTCAACAAGAAAAATGACAAATAAATACAATATATCTAAATACAAATTGGAGACACGTAATAATAGATCATTTCAGCTATAATGGATCATATGTAATATAGGTGAATAATTCAACAAGAAAAATTCAAAATAAATACAATATATTTAAATACAAACTGAAGCTCATAATAATAGATCATTCCAGCCTATGTACAATAAGGGATCATATGCAATATAAGTGGACAGTTTAACAAGAAAAATTGATATAAATACAATGTATTTAAATACAAATTGGAGACACGTCACAAAAGTTCATTCCATCTTCTTGACAATGTTGTGCGGCAATTTTTAACAGCAGATTGAGATCGTTTTTGTTAAAAAGTTGAACAATTTAACACAATAAACATTATGGATAAAAGTAGCGAATTATATATAGTTTTTATACTCAGCTCGAAAAAAAAAACGAATTTACTTATCTGCGTGAGAAAAAAAGACCCCAAATTGACGTCAAAATCCTTGAAATTTTTCCATTATTTAATAATCAGTTGTGTTTAGTTTGTTATTTTTACCGTATATGAATGCAGTTAGAAAAACGCACATGTTGATAAGATAGCTAGCGTCACAAAGCACAGCTTGAGGCTCCCAATCAGACTCCTCAACACGGTAAGTAGGTTTGGAGGTAGTAAGTTCAGGCCCTGGTAGGTAGCATAGAAGAAATTTGTTTTCGTGCCCTTAACCACCTTATAAATTTTCTATTAATTTTCTAATTAGTTCAGTTTCAAAATTGTCTTCAGTTTCAAATTTGACTGAATTTGATAAGCTTTCACTATATTTTAACACAGCTACTGAATTCGTTATTATAGCATCAAAATGGAGGTAAATAATCTTGGAGTTCAATATTCATTACTAGTATTTTTACTCTACCAGTGATTCTCGCTTTGCTGTGACAGTTGGGTTTAAGTATTCCAGAAACCTAAAAGAGCTATTTCGATGGAAATATTATTCCTCGCAGTTCCAAGCCGAGCAGGTGGATGAGTAGGGATCAGACATAGAATCACAACAAATCGTTGTGGTTGTGCTGATTTGATGAAAAAGTGAATCCTAGTCTCAACTTACAACCAACAGTGTATTACGCACGGTACTGGCAATTTTTAGGAGTCACCTCATTGTTCTCAAAGAGAATTACAGACACGACCACAGTACAGCCAAACACATTCAAATTTGCCACCAAAAACTTATTTTTATATCTGAGCAAGCGCAACACGGTAATAGTGAAAAAAAAAATTCAATTTTCATGTTTATGTTAAAAAATAATATTCACATTTCAACTGAAGAATTCCTGTTCTCATTGTCGGATTCCAGTGAGTGAATAGCTTAGTAGAAATCCATTACCTCCTTTGATTTGTACTTATGACAATATAACGTTGAAACATTGATATCCGCACGATCACCGTAGTTAAGCAACTTCGAGTCTGGGCAGTACCTTGATGGTTGACCGATTGGGAATGCCAGGTTATGTAAACTTGGATGAGCGAGTGGTGTAATAGATAATTGTTTGAAAATCCTAATCGAAGAGCTGAGTTCCAATTCCCGTTGGGTTCGTTATATTAACTTATGCGCAAATATTCTTGGGAAAGGTATGAATCCACCTCTTCTCCGATGATTAGGCACTGTAAGCTTGGATGTGCAGGTGGTGTAATGAATTATGACTAGGAATTGTTAATTGAAGAGCTGAGTTCCAATTCTAGTTGGGTTCGTTATATTCACTTATGTGCAAATACTCTTGGAAAAGGTATGAATCCACCTCTTCTTCCAATGACCAGGTGCTGTAAGCTTGGATGTGAGGGTGGTGTAATGGATAATGGTTCGGAATTGTTAATTGAAGAGCTGAGTTCCAATTTCAGTTGAATTCGCTCTATCATTTACGTGCAAATGCCCTCGGGAAAAGTATGAATCCACCACTTCCCCCATTAGCTATTGATCACTTAATAAAACTTCTATCACTAAACCATTATTATCTGAAAAAAGTTCTACAACTTTAAATATTTTTTACTTTAAATAACTCGCAAACAGTTGATAAACTAAAGAAATCGAATCAATCAATCCTTTGATTTGACTCAGAAAGTAGTGTAAGTCTCCATCTTCCAAACAATCAAAATTAATGCCTGCCAACAAAAAAAGAAGCTAGACCGGAAGGGACTCGAGTTAAATATGAAAAGCAATCATGACTATATATAAAAATAAAACTACAATCTAGTTGTAGTTTTATTTTTACATTATTCAGTCAGTTAAGTGCCATGCGTGAAACACGCTTGAGCGATCATGTCTCGAAAGAGACAAGACTGACTGGGCAGAAGATTATCCCGCAGTAGGTTGCCATTGCTTTCTGCGGTAGACTGGTTGCCGACCAAGGCTATAGAACCCAATCTGTCCTGTTATTTAACCCATAACTGGAAGGAATAGACGGATTAATACCTTTCCCAAGGATATTTGCGCGTAAGTGAATGCAGTGAATTAAACTGGAGTTCGAACGCGGCTCCCCGATTTCTCGTTCCGAGCCGATATCCACTGCACCACAACGCACATACACACCTTTTATTAATCTCTTTCTATTTTCTTTACCAGACATGTAGTAAACGACGAAATATATTAATGTATGCCTTTCCTTGTGGAAATTAACTCCTTAGATACCTCCGTGGATTATAAGACCACTACCTCCCCACGCTAGTGCTGCTGTGGTTTTAGTAATAAATAGTTTTGCACAGGGTGCTATCACTAACACCCCGCCGCACAGGTTTTTAATTCAGAGTTCTTCTTCTACTACACAGCCAACCAAAGCCTAAGATGCTCCGCTATTAACCTCTATCTAGGAGAAGAAGAGATATACTGTATTTCCCCAAGCATAATACGCCTTCATCCCTAATACGTTCCCCTAAAATTGTGCTGAAAGTGTGAGAAAATGCTTCTACTCAATTTCATTTCAGCGTTTCCTACTTTTATTCAAGCTGTAATTGAAGATATTTTGTAACACTATTTCTGGTGCTGAGAAAGGAAGAAGAGAATGGAGAATAATATTTTTCTTTCTTCTTCACTCGCTAGAAACTAGGTGAGGGATAGTCTAAGAGACCATCCAAGAAAAATAAATAACGTTTTTTTGATGACTCTTGAATTCTTGTCACAAAGTTCTAGTGGCCATTATCGCGAAAAGTGAGTTTCTACGTTATTTGAAAAATTTAACGACCATTGATAAAACGGCAACTGTCTAAGGAATAGACTTTCCTCGACATGAAAGATTCTATGTCCCCGAGGGATAACTCTCCGCCCCTGGTGAGGAAGAGAGACAAATTCCCAGAAATAAAGATTTTTTGTTCTTTGTAGAATTTTGCGACGCTGATAATTAAAAGATAATTTCTTACGACGACTGAAATGATAAAACATAAATGCAAAACGACCAAAGACCAAAGATTCGATAGGAAATAAATTTTGGAACGATAATTAAAATTTGACCGTTGGGCGGACCACGCCCCTCGAGCAATAGTAAGAGGCACTCACACAAGAGAGAAGACAGGAGTTGATCAAATGGCCAGTGAAAAAAAAGGTTCTGGTGGATTTCGAGAAAGTCTGATAAACGTTCTACGCCCCTCGAGCAATTGTAAGAGGTACTCACACAGGAGACAAGGAAACGTAGTTGATTAGATGACCAATGGAAAAACTGGCCCCGGTGGATTTCGGGAAAGTTGGAGAAACGTTTTAAGCCTCTCGAGCAGTAGTAAGAGGTATGACACAACCCGGGTCGGTCGCTGTTGGTTTCGATCCAGATAGCTGGTCATAGATTGACTCTGTTCACGATGATCTACCCTTGTCCCACGTTGTGCTGATTGATCACAACAGTCACGTGAGTTTTCCACTAACTGTCTCTCTGCCGAACTAAACCAAACCGGGAAGCGTGCACACAATTGCATAATAAAAGAAAGAAATATAGTATCAAGAAAAATAAGTGGACCGACGTCTGAAGTGTTATAACATAACGTCTTTATACACAGAAAATAATTCACACAATAGTCTTTTGGATAATTCTCAATCCCTGCTTCTATTAAGTTGGTAGCGGAACGGAAGTCTCTTAAGTAAATCGAATTATCCTCCGAAGAAATAAACGAGAAATCTGGCTAGCCGCAGCGCGCTGCTCCGAATGGAGTTCTAAGTTTGTTGTAAGTCTAGTCAACTTGATTCTTGTTCTCCGGAATATTGCGGAAATTGCCGAAGTGCTGGGTTATGGGTAGGTTGGCGCGGTTCGTCTTCGGAATCGGAATCGAGGTGGATTTCTTGTTCCGGGCTAGATCACTCTCACAAAATTCTGTTCATTTGGCAATTTCAAACTTTGTCTGCAAAGTCTCTTCGTGTCTGTCTTTAACTCTGGTTGGTTAATTGGTGACAGGCTTCTCTAGGGTCGGCACCCAACTGCATGGCAATTATCTCTCTGTCTCTTTACTTCTTCAGCTGGGAACTGTCTTTGGCAGGCGGCAATTTTTCTATGGTTGGCACCCAACTGCGTGGCAATTACACTCCTGATCAAAAATTTAAGACCACTTAAAAATCTTTAAAAAGAAATTTTCTTTTGCGGATAGATTTTAAACTTCTCCCACTTAAGCTTACCAATACTACAATCTAAAAGGTTATGGAAACAAAAAGCTACATTCCAAACATTTTATTTAGACATATACATTTTTATAAAATGAGGCGATTTACACATGATCAAAATTATAAGACCAGGGGTATAAATTGTTAGATCTATGGTAATTCCAATGTTTTTAGTTCAGTTAGAGATTAGCAATCACTGCGTAAAGTGTTACCATGCCTAAAGCAAGCAAACTTACCGAAATTGCGCGTTCTCGAATTCTAGAATTCCATAAGCAAGGTTTGTCACAGTGGGCGATCGCTGCTAAGGTAAATCGCAGTAAATTTGTGATTTGCAACTTTCTAAAGAACAGTGAGAATTATGTAAAAGCAAAATCCTCTGGTAGGCCCCCAAAAATTTCTCCTGCATTGAGTAGGAGAATAAGACGGGTTGTTATGAAAACGAGGGACTTTCTTATAGTCAAATTAAGGCAGTCACTGAAGCTGATTGCAGTCCCGTAAACCATCAGACGACACTTACGACAAAAAGGCATGGTAAATAAAAAGCGTAAACAAATTCCTCGGCTGCTTCCACGTCACAAGTTGAACCACTTAAAGCCTGGTCGTGAATACCAAACATGGGACGTTGAGAAGTGGAAGAAAGTCCTGTTATGAGAAAAAATTCAATCTCGATGGTCCTGATGGCTTCCAACGATATTGGCATAACAAAAACATGCCTCCTGAAATTTTCTCCACACGTCATAGTGGTGGAGGGTCCCTAATGGTATGGGGTGCCTTTTCTTACAGAGGGACGATTGAGCTCCAGGTGGTGCAGGGTCGTCAGACAGTGGCTGGTTATGTTAGCATGCTACAAAAAGCATCTTTGATGACGGAGGGCCATCGTTTGTGTGGGGATGGATGGTTATTCCAACAGGATAATGCTGCAATCCACGCTGCAAGACGGACCTTGACCTTTCTACAAGAAAATGGTGTCCATCTCTTGGGACATCCTGCATGCTCACCAGACTTGAACCCAATTGAAAATATTTGAGGATGAATGACAAGAGATGTTTATCGAAATGGCAAACAATATGCAACAAAAAATGAACTTTGTGAAGCCATCTTCAGAAGCTGGAGCAACATCTCCCGCACCTTAATGGAAACGCTTATTTCTAGCATGCCCGACAGAAATTTTGAAGTCATCAAAAGCAGTGGAGGTAGAACTCATTATTAAATTTGGTTGTTGAATATTTTCATACACTTTTCATACACTTTTTGTACAATTTCGTAGAATTTTTGTCTCTGGTCTTATAATTTTGATCATGTGTAAATCGCCTCATTTTATAAAAATGTAAATTTCTAAATAAAATGTTTGGAATGTAGCTTTTTGTTTCCATAACCTTTTAGATTGTAGTATTGGTAACCTTAAATGGAAGGAGTTTAAAATCTATCTGTAAAAAAAAGAATTTCTTTTTAAAGATTTTTAAGTGGTCTTAAATTTTTGATCGGGGGTGAATCTCTTTGTCATTACGTCTCTGGGCCGGAAATTCGAACTCTCTGCCACTCGAACTGCAACTGCCTCTCCAACTCACTCGAAATCCGTTCATTTGGCGATTTCAAAACTTTGTCTGCAAAATCTCTTCGTGTCTGTTTTTAACTCTGTTTGACCGACATCAGGACTCTCTACGGTTGGCACCCAACGGCGTGGCGTTTATCTGTCTCTTTACATCTTCAGCCAGGAGCTCTATGGGAGGCGGCAGGCCCTGCTGTTGGTGCCCAATAGCATGGCCCCTATCTCTGTCGTTACATCTCCGGGCCGGGAACTCGAACTCACACTGATTTTGGTACCTCAGGAACCTGTATTTATGCCCATGCCATGGTGTGGGGCTGACGGATGCTGGATGTCTAACCCCTCATCTCGGCAACCAACAAAATGTTGAGGTTAGTTGCTGCTCGTTGTTGCCTTCGGTTCATCCAATGGGATTAGTCTTATTTCTATGACGTCAACTGCTGGTCGTCTCATTTTATTTAACTGCGAAAATAAAAACAAACTTGTTTCTCTTTTCTTTCTCTTCTTTCTCTCTCTCCTATTCAGGTTTAGAATAACAACAAGGAAAACAAAACTTGTTGCCTTTTGTTTCTTTTTCCTTCGCTCATATTCGGGAAATGAAAAAATTCTTTTAGTACGTCTTCTTCTGATCTATAATAGTAATTAAAAGATTTTCCAATTATAGTTAATAATTAATAAAATGAATTACCTCCACTCCGCTAAATATTATTACAGAGGCACTTACACAGAAGAAGAAGAAGAAGAAGAAGAAGAAGAAGAAGAAGAAGAAGAAGAAGAAGAAGAAGAAGAAGAAGAGGTTGTTCAGGTGAACAAAAGGATGCTAAATGTACTCAAAATGCTTCACAATCATCTCTGCTCTATATAAACCAGAGTCGATGGGTTTTCAGACAGTTGAGTTGATTTGAGTACAGTACCGTTGAATACAGCTGAGTTGGACCGGTACGGAGCGAGTTAACAAAAGAGACGTGTTGTCATGTGACTACCTGCCTTAGAAGAACTTCCGACTTTAGCATGGTGCCAGACTAACTTAGATAAAGTATTACATTCTATAGAAGCCGTGGGTTGGAATTATAGTTGTCCGCATGCAAGAGTGATGAATTATCACAAAACACTGTATCGAAAGAGCGTATTTATATAAACTCTTACTGTTAATCTTACAAAAATTTCCTTTTCTTATTGTGGCTCCCAGCGCTGTCTGTATCATCGATGCAGCGGATTTCGGCGACTTTCAACCAAAACCGGCTTTGTGCTTAATCAAACACAATGTGGGTAGAACCCTGTTTGGAACGAAGTGATCGATTATCGATCGGCTCTAGAGATTTTGGGCGTCAACATGAAGGATCGGTGGGGGTTCACAATTTACCATAATTTCCGCTCATCACGATTTTAAAAAGAAACGTAAATACCTATAGTTTTATGATAATTCTTATTTCATTTTACATTTGTGAGTATTGTTAGGTACACGTGATTGTATTTAACATCGTTATGGAACCGCAATCACAGAATGTTAATGTCAAATTGTCGTATATTTGTGGTGAATAGTCATTTCGCAAAAATAGACTCATGGAAACGGCAATTTTTTAGAATATTTTTTTTTTGTAGCTGGGCATCCTTAATTTTGCTTATTAGTTATTTTTAGAACAAAATGCGTATTATACATGGTGAATTGTGGTATGCCGTCAAGACTAGTTGTGCGGAAGCGGATGCAATGATTTCGACTTGAATTTTAACTCAACACACTAGTCCCAATCTCCGATGCAATAATCGCCACTCTACGCTCGCTAGGGAACGGTATTCGAAAAATATGACTACAATTCTGTTTACGTTCCATGGAGCCTTACGCTAACCCATACGATGTCACCGGATTCCTGCTGAAGGGGAAGATAATGACTAAGCAGGCGAGTTCAAAACTTAAGGATTGGTTCGTTTTCCCGATTTACTGACTGAAACGTGTTTCGTCTTTTAACTTTATCAAGCCCTACCACACTGGAATGGTCCACTATTTTTCTCCGACATTCAATTATATCCCATCGTTCAAACAAGTGTTCGTATGTGTTGGTCTCATGAGATTTTAATCGATCCTATACACCAATTACCTTGAGAATTTGGGTTAGGTTTTATTTTGAATCATCTGAGCACGGACCGAATCTTTCAAACCGGAAACAGATGTTTTCTCGAAGTTTGATAAATCCAAGGCAGGCAAAACGGAAAACTGTCGCATTCTTAAAATCGGTACAGGTAAGGAGTTCGCCTGTCCCGAGGCTACCAAAGTATTAGCTTTCGATAAATGTCTTTACATTGCTCCTACAGTCAAACACGTTCCCCACTACAATTTCGTGACTCCAATGGAGGAAATCGCTATATAAATATTCAGACGTACGCAGAGAACCTGGAAACGGATATAAATCTCCTAAACGTAAAGAAATAGGTGACTCACTAAATTCTTCATATAGATGGAAATATACAACGAAGACAACAATCTCTGTTTTTTACCAACCGGACATTGATTACCCCGCGTCGCGTCTCTATTTTCGTTCGCGTCGGTATGCACAAAATTACGAGGAAAGCCCGTTGCACGCCATCAAGAAAACGAAAAGTGACATTAAAGACATGTCAAGAAATGAATACTCGGAACCTGTTTCCAATATATTTATTTGTTTATCGGCTTGCACGCTCTGGGTGAATAGGCAGGTGTCTCTTCCGACAACTTCTGCTATGCCTGTCTAACAGATCAACTTTTCCTACCCGAGTGTCAGTCTTTTACCGTTAACGGGTGGTTTCGAACTGAACTACCTCAAACCCAAATGCGGCTGTTAATATAAGCCTGTAACCGGAAATCTTCAATGTCCGCTTTTGTTGCCACTTGTTCTCAAATGTATTAATTTATTTATTTATTATTTTATTTACATTTGATTAAGAGGGTGGCCACCCCGGAGACCCCAGTTCACAGACTTTTTACACTTGAGACTGAGGTAAAATCATATAGCATCCCCTTCTCTGTAGGTGTCCCAATCGTGGTATCACGCAAAGACAAGGCTTTCCGTGGGAAACCGACGATCGAAATCGGTACAATAAACTATAATACCGGTTTAGTTTGATCGAAAATGAGAACGTTTGCAAACTCTAAAAATGTAACACTGTGTGGCCGGCTGGGATAAGACTTATTGTCTGAAGTAACGAAGTCATCTACTCAATTGAGGTAAAATCGGATAAATGACACTATTGCCATTAGGTCACTCTTATGGTGCCCTCCTGCGAGGAACGAACTCTTCCTCTTGCTATATATAATTTACCTGCGTGACTTCTAGAGAGCAGTTAAAGAGCAGTGAAAAGAGCAGTTACGAGCAGTCAAGTACAGCAGTTAACGAAGCAGTTAACGACAGCTACTAGTCAGAGAGCGTAATAATACCTTCGGAATTACTTATTTCTATATTACTATTTATTAACACTTTCTTTAAATATCTTGTTTCTTGTTATACTAATACACTGTTTTGAACCTACCTTCTTGTTCCGGGTCTTACTTCCGGCACAATCCGGTCACTAGAACTTTGCGGCGAAGTTTCGCTACAACTCCACAACAAATTGGCGACTAAGATCCACAACAGTCATCTATTTATGTAGAGTTTAGTAAATAATACAGTGGTCTATTTTAATCTACACGTAAGCAGATCGTACAAAGATCAAATGTTTCATTGTTTAGGTAGTGTGACCACAAATATATGACAAAAGACACGTGAGAAGAAGTTGGTGTTATTCGTCTGTACAGAAAGTGTTGTTAGCCTGGTACAGAGTGTACGTTGGTTGCCACGTCAAGTCACAGTGTTCTATGCACTGCTACAAGTAACAAAAAAGGTTAGACATTTATACAGTCTTAAGAGAATCGTGTGATACACTAGTGTGCCGCGGCACGTCGGTTAAGAATCAATGGGTTAGATAAATATATCTTTCATTGGTTTCTACCTTCTTCTACACTGTAATGCAAATAAAAATCAATCAACTGACAACCGTAAAAACAGAAATCATTGTTTACTATAGAGGCACCCAGTATATATGTGTGTGTGCTCGCTGTTAAACAGAGCGTGATGAGAACGTATCACGAGTTGCAATACTTGTCTCTATGTCATTTTCATTTAATAATTGACTAGCAGTATAGTCCGGTGTTGCTCGGGTGTAATGAAAGCTTTAAAACTAATCCATGGTCCTGGAGCTCATACTTAGCCTAAAGAATATTTGTGTGAAGTTTGGTGAGAATCGGATAAAAATTGTGGATTTGTATAAAGGATATACAGACAGATAAACAGACACACACACAAACATCTTGCCTTTTATATATATATATATATATATATATATATATATATATATATATATATATATATATATTATCGATTTTCTGCACTATTGTAAGAACTGCAACCTTGAAACTTCTGAATATCGTTTCTTATGTCTTTGTCTATGAGTGTATCAAATTTGATTAAAATCGGACATCTCCTTCTATAACCCGATTTTTTCGATTATCGATTTTCGATATTTATCGGGGGTACCTCGACACAAAACCTAGCTAAGAACACTCGCAGACACTTATAGTACAACTGTGTAAATTTTCAAGAAAATCGATTCAGCCGTTTCGGAGTCTATAGGTAACGGATACACACACACAGACACACACAGAGAGACAAAGTTCCATTTATAAATAAGTTTAGATAGATACCTACTTTTATCCTGTGGTACGATATATGTAAGCCAAGGCGAAGATTGCATAAACTGGTATACACACCAATTCATGTACTAATAATTCAGTACAAAGCCAATTGTACGAGTATGAAAGCCGGAATTACTTAAACATCGGACAACTTAGATTCAAATTTTCACCAGAAATCAGGAAAAAGCTAAAAAATAAATAGACAATACTTAACAAAACAGTTTTGTTAGTCTTTAACCAAAATTATATAAACGAAACTTTGCTGCCAAAATACTTCACACACAGGCACATACACGCACGCACACACACATATATTCTGATGAACTTACCTATATGGTACCTAGACTTTATAAATTTAAGCGCAGTACTACATTGCGTTATGGTGCAGTGGATATCGGCTCGGAACGAGAAATAGGAGAGTCGAGTTCGAATTCCAGTCGAATTCGTTGCATTCACTTACGCGCAAATACACTTTGGAAAGGTATTTATTCGTCTTTTCCCTCCAGCTATAAGTTAAATTGCAGGACAGATTGGGTTTTATAGCCTTGGTTGGAAATCAGTCTAATGCAGAAAGTAATGGCAACCTACTGCGGGAAAATCTTCTACCCAGTCAGTCATGTCTCTTTCGATATATGATCACCCAGGCGTTTATCACGTATGGCTGACTAAGTTGGTAACAAAGTTACAGTTGCAATGCATAGCTGTAGCCGTAAGTTCTATGCTAACAGTTTCTTCTATTGTACTTCTCGCTTGTGGAAAACTCTTCCGACATCAAGCATCCAAGTCAAATTTGATTTTCAAAAATCTAAACGCAATGTCAATCATTGTGTTCTTTTTTTGTTATTCTAGTTCTTTCCTTAAAAATTTTCTTGGTTGTGATGAAATGATTATATATATATAACGCCGTACTGGAACAACCTTCCTATCCACTTGACATTGCTGTATGTAACTTTTTTCCACTATTTACATTGTTCGGACTATTGTCCTCATATTTATTCCCATGTTTAAGACGTTTTGGCCATTGTATGTTCCGGCCTTCTTCAGGTGCTAGAAATTTTGAACCGAACATTTTATTATAATGATAATACCCCAGTGATCGTAATAAAGAGTTTGGTTCGAAATTCCTACCACCTGAAGAAGGCCGGAGCGTACAACGGCCAAAACGTCGTAAACATGGTAATATAGATGAGGACAATAGTCCGAACAATGTAAATAGTCTAAATCCTACCTCATCATAAATGTAGAGACGTAACTTTTTTTTCTATTCCCAACTCAAATGGATCATCAAAGGAGACACGTTTTGAAGGTTTGGAAGCCATCAATAAAGCCGTAACGGCAGAGGGACATACAAGAAAAATCCTTCCAAACCGGACATAGAAGCGTGGCAGAGATGGATGAAAAAGTGCATTAGACTGAAGGAGGGTTACTTTGAAGGGGAAACCATATAGTTTGTTGTTTGGAATTGAAATAATATTGTTTGTGACATCAGTGCAGTTATTTTTAGACAGATCTCGTATGTACATATGTAATTATGTATGTATTATATGTGTGTGTGTGTGTGTGTGTGTGTGTGTGTGTGTGTGTGAAAAGTGTATGTATATAATTATAAATATCAATATATATATATGCAATTTGTTATATATATATTATATTATTTATATATTATATTATTGTATGTGCGCAACGGCACACATATACATATATATGCCGAGCCCCGCACGATTCGCATATATATGTTTATGCAAGCCCCAGTGGGCTAACGCGCGCGTGTATGTATCCTTGCGCGCGTCAATGGGTGTACAAATGTATATATATATGTCTGCGTCTGTCATGACGACAGATTTTCCCCCACTTCCACAAAATTACACGAATATACGCAACCCTACATATAACCAATTTTTAAAAAAAAATTAATCAGTTTGTCTGACGATCGCAAGAGCGTGAAACCCAGGGTTACAAACTCACACCTATCTATCTATCTATCTATCTATCTATCTATATATATATATTTCCGAGACAAAGTATTTACATTATTTACATTGTTCGGACTCTTGTTCTCATCTTTATTGTCATATTCACGACGTTTCGGCCGTTGTAATGTTCCTATCTTCTTTAGATGACTGGAACTTTGAACCGATCCCTTTATTTCAATCACTGGAGTAGCCTGTTCTCATTCTATGAGTCATGCCACTTCCGGATGTCTTAGTTATTTCCGTTTGACTCAACCCTCTAAGTTTTGTTCGCCACTATTGTCGCTTGAGGAAGGTCGGACCGTACAATAGCTGAAACGTCGTGAATATGGCAGTAAAGTTGAGAACAACAGGTCGAACAATGTAAATAATATATTATATTTATATTAGTAATCCAATATTTTTAGAAATATTGTAAAAATTTAAGATCAGATAATAATACTTTTGCATTTATGCAGTCTGAACTTCTTAAGAAAATTCATTTTAATAGACTTTTAGTCTTCCTCCACGTGAATAGAAGTTCACGTTTTGAATAATAAGAAATAAATGTCACGGGGGAAGGCATCATGATTTTAGCAATGCTTAGGAAGGGCATGAGTAGAAAAACGAATGGGAACCACTGGTTTATAGTAAGTTACTGGACTCAGACCTGTATTAGAAGAGTAGAGTAGCTTAACGTGGCCTTTTCTGCAGTTTTTGAATAATAAGGCCTTCTCTTAAATTGACTGCCATTTAAAGCTAAAGAGTCCAGTATAACTTGTTATTTAATCCATAGATTGTGAAAAGAGATTTATTCATGTCTAGGCCGGAATCTGAATTCCGCTTGCCGATTCCACCTTACGCTACCCATTCATCCCAATATCTTTCCGTTTTAGTTAGTTAATTCATATATAACTAAACGCAATGTCAATCGTTATTTTCTGTTTTTTATTTTTTATTTTTTTTTGTTGTTTTTTTTTATTGTACTCTTTCCTTAATAACTTTCTTGCTTGTGGTGAAATAATTAAAATTATATATATATATATATATATATATATATATATATATATATATATATATATATATATATATATAACGCCGGACTGGAACAACCTTTCCATCCACCTGATATTGCTCTATGTAACATATTTTCCACTATTTACATTGTTCGGACTATTGTCCTCATCTTTATTGCCATTTTTACGGCGTTTCGACTATTGTATGCACCGGCCTTCTTCAGGTGCTAAGAATTTTGAACCAAACCCTTTATTATCATGATTTACCCTAGTGATCGTAATAAAGAGTTCGGTTCGAAATTCCTAGCACCTGAAGACGACCGGAGCGTACAACGGCCAAAACGTCGTAAGATCGTCGTGTGATTATGTCTTGAAAGAGACATGACTGACTGGAGAGAAGAGTTTCCCGTAGTAGGTTGTCATTATTTTCCGCGGTAGACTGGTTGCCAACCAAGGTTATAGAACCCAATCTGTTCTGTTATTTGACCCGTAGCTGGAGGGAGAAGAATTAATACCTTTGTCAATTCCTAAGGGTATTTGCGCGTAAGTGAATGAAACGAATTCGATAGGAGTTCGAACTCGTATCTCCGATCTTCCGTTTACATGACTGTGCCCGTCTGTGTCTCAATGACATCCACAGAATTTGTCTTGGGCGCCTCAATGTGGGTTAATGATTAGCTGAAAGGGTGTTTTTTGTTAATTCACTTTCAAATATTAATTCACTTCGAAATAAAAAGAATTTATATTTACTAAAAATCACACCAAATTTTCCCAGAGCGAACCTCTTCCTTTGCACTCCAGTTGGGTTGACCTTTGTGGGGAAACTCGGGTGCGCTATTTCTGAGTGTGGAATCTCCGTTCGCGCTCCTCCCGATAAACACGCCAAAAATAGCTTTTTACCATTTTTTTAAATTTTATTTGTAAACCATTCCTTGTATGTATCTTGAATATTATCCGCTTTTACAAAATGTGAATAACTCCCTGATTTTTTGATAATTTTTCATTCTAAAGGTTGGATTTGTTGCGAGAAAAGCTAAACAAATTTTGATGTAAAATTTATAATTTCTTGGGGTCAATTCATTTTTGCGATAAGTAACTTTACATTATTTGAGGTGAATTAACAGAAAAGATTCTAGCGTTCTATCATGGCTAACCATTACTACTGGGTAGTGAGTTTGATCCCCAGTGGGTGGCTCATACATGTAACGTCATGTCAAAATTAATTAAGCCAAGTAAATAGAAAGGCGTGCCTCAGCGGAGGTAACGATTAGCAAAGTAGTCGAGTTGACCATTACTACTGAGTAGTGACTTTGATCCTCACTGGGTGACCCATACTTATAGTTGCACGATAAGTTTAACCGAGTCAACAAGAAGACGCACATTGGCGTGAGTAATGGTTAACAAGCAGCTCTGGTTGACCGTTTCCACTGAGTAGTGAGTTTAATCCTCACTAGGTGGCTCATACTTTTTATTTATACCAAAAACTAAACTGAATAAATAAAAAGATGCACCTCAGAGTGGCTAATGATTCATGAACTAGTCTGGTTGAACATTACTATTGTGTAGTGAGTTTGATCCTCACTGGGTGGCTCAAGCTAAACTGAATAAATAAAAAGATGCACCTCAGAGTGGCTAATGATTCATGAACTAGTCTGGTTGAACGTTACTATTGTGTAGTGAGTTTGATCCTCACTGGGTGGCTCAAGCGTATCCCAAGAAGATTAAGCCAGAATGAATGAAAAAAACAAAAACAAAAACAAAACAAAACAAAAAAAACAAACCAAAAAACGCACCTCGGTATGAGTAATGTTTAGCGAGATAGTCCGGTTGACTATTACTACTGAATAGAGGGTTGGGTTCTCACTGTGTGTCCCATATTTATGACTTTTATATTGAAATTACTAAGCTTAGTAAATGGAAACCGCAGAATTCAGCTCAGTTCAAGTTGAACTGTCCACACAGGAAAATGGCCATTCATTTCTCGTCCTTCGTGGGTCCGTTGCAGGTTAATAAGTACAATTATTTTTTTCGTCTGTTCAGTACAAACACAAACTCGAGCTTAAAGACAGACATACATACAGACAGACAGACAGACAGACAGAGACAGAGAGAGAAGGAGGAGAGATGGACAGGAAGAGTGTGTGTAAGGGAGTGGGAGAGCAAATAAGCTAAAAGAACTTAAATTTTTAACAATATTGTCATTTCGTTAAAATTTACGATTAAACTTAAATTCTATGTTTTAAAAAAATCTAAATTTTGTGATTATGTCTTCAAAGTTTAAGTGATTGCAAACGTATTCCAAATATCTATAAAGGACGTTGTGGAGGATTATATGTACTGATCTGCTAAAGACGCCGTCAGCTGGCGCTGTTTAAGTTAAAATGACAAGCATATTTTTCTCTTTTCTTCCTTCCATCATAATGGTTAGACTGAGATATTAACACGTGACTTGCCCCCCACCGGTGACAATAACTTTCCCCCCTTTAATGTGTTTCCTTCTTTTTCAGTTGTAGTGTTTTTGCTAACCTTCATTTATTAGTTTGGATATATATATATATATATATATATATATATATATATATATATATATATAGTGAACTATCTCCGTGTTGAAATTCATTTCTTTTTCACTCATGTCCCATTCATATGATTTCCTTTTTTACCTGTACAAATAATAATTATATAACCCGTCATTTTACAGTTGAAGCTTTGGTTTGTTAATCTAGAAGCAGTTTCCACCACAACTTACACGTTGGCATATACATCTTGTGAATTTAAATGTTATCAGACGGGTGGCGCAATAGGATACGTTGTCCTAATTGTACATATTTTGAATTTTTCTCGTTTCCTTTCTTTATACCAGTATTCACTTCGAATAAGGCTTCCAATCTAAATATTGTATATATTTACATAAAGTACATTTAAGTCGCAAGTATTTATCCAAATAAATTTTATTAAATTCAACCAACAAAGTCTGGCTGTTTCGTTTTGTTTGTTTGTTTGTTTGTTTGTTTGTTTGTTTGTTTATTTATTTTGTTATGTTTTTTTTTTTATTGCATTTTTCTTTTTTGAGGATGTTGCTCATCCGGATCGAAATTGTGGATTAAATTGTCCGAAATTCATGTTTTCTTTTCTTTTTGTTCAAGTATTTCAGCCAATTAAGTGCCATACGTGATACACGCTTGGGCGATCATGTCTCTTTGGTTGGATCCATGGCTGACTAGATAGAAAATCTTCCCGTAGTAGGTTGCCATTTCTTTCTGTGGTAGACTGGTTGCCAAACAAGGCTATAGAACCCAACCTGCTCTACTATTCAGCCCATAGCTGGAGGGAGAAGATAGATTAATACATTTCCAAAGGGTATTTGCACCTAAATGAATGAAACTAATTCGGCTGTAACTTGAACTCGTATCTCCGATCTTCCGTTTACTTGACTTAAAAAAGTGTGCTCGTCTGTGTCTCAATGACCATCCGCAGAATTTGACTTGGGCGCCTTAACGTGGGTTAATGATTAGCCATGCGGATCTTTTCTGTTAATTTACTCTCAAATATTAATTCATTTCAAAATAACAATAACTTGTATTTACTAAAATTCACACCAAATTCTCCCAGAGACAGGACAGATTGTATTGATTGGCTACCAGTCTACCACAGAAAGTAACGGCAACCTACTGTGGAAAAATCTTCAGCTCAGCCAGTTATGTCTTTTTCGAGACATGATCACCCAAGCGTGTATCACGTATGGCACTTTAAGTGACTGATATTGATAGAACATTTTACAAAAGGTAAAATGAAACGTGATAAAAGAATTAAGCATGTAATTTTAGCAGAATAAAAGAATTATTTCTTTTACAAAAAAAAAAACAAAAAAAAAAACACGTTCAACTCTTCTAGTAGAATAAGAATTTATCTTCGTGGGAGGTATAATTTAACTTCCTTAAATGTTTTTCCCGCGTTCAAGGGGAGCAACTGGATCCATCAGTCCAAAACGGAAAGGAAAATGCGGTCGGAAGAGAAAAACAATGCAAAGAGACGACGTATACGTGATCAGGGAAAGTGTGAAAGATTATAAGAAAAAAATATTCGTTTTGTTTCACTGAATTTGCACAACGGTGTATTTCTTGTGTTTGTATTTTATTTTATTCTTATTTTTTTTTACTATGAAAAGGAATTGATGGTATATAATGATGGCTACGACCCCGATTTGCCGTTTTGTTGTTAAATGCATATTTTTCTAACTGATATAAATTGGACTCGGTGAATTTCATTAAGCGAGTTCTTATAGCCGGGTTGTCTGTACTGAGTTGATAAAATAGTAAGTACATGCGTTCTTGATAGTGTCAGGAAAGTGTCAGGAAACTGTGGTTGATTCACAAAAGGGATGATTAATAAAAAAAGAAAAGAAAACGGCTAAAAAAATAAAAATAAAAACTCGTATTATCAGGACAGGTGCAGTTTCTTAGCGTTTGCTTCGCCAATAGTTATTTTTTTTTAATTTTTACGTCAAATTATGTTCAGATCATTAAAATTTTTCTACCAGGCGTTCCATGAAGTACGATTCAGGATAAACCTTTTCAAAATAGAAAATATGATCTTGAATTCGAACGAAAACAGTGATGAATCTATCATAAAAAGATCAGCATATAGAGTTAATAAATATTTACCACATCAGCGTTGTGGTGCAGTGGATATTGGCTCGGAATAACAAATCGGGGAGCCGAGTTCGAATTCCACATGAATTCCTTGCATTCACCTACGCACAAATACCCTAAAGAAAGGTATTAACCCGTCTCTTCCCTTCAGTTATGGGTTAAATAATAAAACAGATTGGATTTTATAGCCTTGGCTGGCAACCAGTCTACCACAGAAAGCAATAGCAACCTATTGCGGGATAACTTTTGCCCAGTCAGTTATGTCTCGAAAGAGACATGATCGCCCAAAGCATGTATAATATATGGCACTTAACTGACTGATTGGATGAGTTATAAGTATAATAACTTTAATATAGGAGATAAAGCAATTTGCTATCGTTACTAAATCTGTAAATTTAATAAAGCGATTAAAAAGTTAATTATACTGAGAACAAATCAATGATCAAAATTAATAGAATACAACCCTAAAATACCCAAACTTTAAGGTCTACCGAAAACACATACATCAGTCATTTCAATGTAACCCAGCATAGGCTCAAATGTTTAATAAAATAAAATTCTATGCTAATTTTTAATTCCTTAAATCAATTCTGAAAGATAGACTGAATTTGTAGCTCTGGTAAGCAGCATGTTACACTAACAGCCAACATTTTTACTTAAAAATAGAGAAACGTATAAGATTTTTTTTTATAAAAGAAATTAAACTTAATAAATACAACTCCAGTTTCAAAAAAACAACCTCCTTCTGAAAGAAGCTTGTTAGTTTTGCATTTGTTTTTGTTTCTTTTTTTCTTCTCGGTATTTTGTTTTATTTTTGTTGATTCTCTTCGCGTTTAAGACGCCGCTACCGAACCGTAAATAATTATTTAATTATTGGAAAGAATCCAAACTGGGTTGGGCTGTCTGCAAATCCATCAGAAACAAGAGGAAGGAGAGAGAATTAGTCTTGCAACTCAAGTAGTTGGAAAACGGAGTTTAAAAAAATGAAGGTGGAAGGGAAATGGAGAAGAACAAGAAGAAAGACTAAGTGGGGAAGCGTGCAACGTTTGCTATTAACGATAAGGAACGTGAACGCGTGAAACTGGCTACTAACATTGAAACCAGATAGATTAAAAATAATATAAATGCAGAATATGATGCCGTATCTAACAGCATCGAAGACGCCTTGACTTCCACGACACACTTCTACTCTATCTTGCCTGTTAATATTTTAGGGGAGAAGTATCAAAGCGAAATTTCTAGAATTTGATGTAGGCCTATAAATGTAATATTTCAGTTATAAATTTTTTTTTTAATTCGAAGAAGCAGCGTAACTATTGAAGGTTTATTTTAAGCTAAAAACTAGCGCTTCTGGTGTCCATAAAATAATTTAATTGAAATCATCAAATTGACATGTTTTATTACCTCCATATAGTGTGCATGCAGAAATCATTTGGAGGAAAACATATAATATTATGTGAATTTGGAAGTTCTTTGGCAGACAGCATAAATTTGTGTATATCTAGAAGTCGTTTGGAGGACAGTATATAACTGAGTGTATTTCGAAGTCTTTTGGAGGACAGTATGTAACTAGAAGTTCTTTAAAGGATAACAAAATAATGTGCATTCAAAAGCTCTTTGGAGGACAACATAAAATAGTGTCTACTTGAAAGTTCTTTAGAGAACAATATAAAGATAGTATGTACTGGGATCACCTTTGGAAAGCCACATAAAATACTGTATTTTTAAATACTTTGGAGGATAACATAAAATAGTGTGTATTCAAAATACCTTTGGAGGGCAACATGAATTAGTACGTATTTGGAAGTTCTTTGTTGTAAAATATAAAATAGTGCGTATTGGGAAGTCCTTTGGAGAACAGCATAAAATAGTGTGTATTTGGAAAAAAACATAATATTGTGTGTATTTGGAAGTTCTCTGGAGGACAGTATAAAGTTGTATGTATTTGGAAGTCCTTTGGAGAAGAACATGAAATTGTGTGTATTTGGAAGTCTTTTAAAGGATAGCAAAATAGGGTGCATCCGAAGGACAACATAAAACAGTATCTGTTTGGAAGTTCTTCAGAGGACAATATAAAATAGTGTGTATTGGGAAGTTCTTTTGAAGACCACATAAAATATTGTTGTGTATTGAATTCCTTTGGAGGACAACATAAAACAGTATGCGTTCGAAAGTTCTTTGGCCGACAACATAAAATATAATCGATTTTTAAAATAAAGTCAAAGGAAATGACTGGCGATGTTTCCCGTCAAGGCTGAAAATTGAAAAAATACTGTATTAAAACTGATTTGAAAGAAATTACGAAAGAAACTTGGAATAGAACTTTTCATTTAGTATGGTTGAAAGGAGTTCTCCACCTAAGACCAGCGCTGAATTAATCATTAAGCAACATAAGCCCCTACTTGGAGCATCAAAGGAATGTTCAACAGGGAATTTGTTATGATATGACGTTGTTGTAGACATCTAAATAAGTCGAATACAATTAGCAGTACAGTACAACCCGGATATAAGAGACCCGGATATAAGATAAATCTGAATATAAGAGAGATTTTCTCTGGTCCCAAATTAGAGCCTGTGGTAATGTATATACAATAGACCAAACCCGAATATAAGAGAACTTTTTATCCGGTCCCGACAACTCTCTTATATCAGGGTTGCACTGTATTACAAACGGGTGAGACGACTGACCAGCAGCGAATCCTTATTATAATTGGTTTATAAGGGAATGGGCTAAAGGAGATAAGTTTTTATTTACTTAATACATCATATCTCTACTTTTGAATTAGTATTACTAATTGATTTTATGGGATTTAATTTTTGTCAACCATCACATGGATAGACTACCCTGTCGTTGTTTGGGATTCTTCTGACCATATGCTTATATGACCCTGCAATGTATCGGTTTGTTGATTTTACAACTACTTCTGGTCACAGTCCTGTTAGAATATGGTCGTGGCTTATTTAACAATGGCTTCTCAGCTGCAATGAGTTCTTTCTGGTATCCAGAGCATTGGTGCTGTTCTGGGTTTGAACTGATGATCAGCCCCTCTCGATGGTTGTACATAGATTTGAGTCATTCCAATAATGGCACCACAAATTTCCAGAACTTGTTCTATAAAAGCAGGTAATCTCTAGGAACATATTCTGCTTATTTTCTTTTAAATCTGAGGATGGAAACAAATCCCTTTATAGTACCAAAAAATTCAAACCATTTTGATAATTAAACAGAAAATATTTATTTAAGATATTTCCAAACTGAGATTATGTTTTCATCATATTTCTGTTCAGAAGTATGATGTTTTTGAGTCTAGTGTCATCAGCTGTGTTATGGTTTCTTAGCCATATTCGAACTGAATTGCTGCAGTCCCAAAGATCCAATGGAAGACATATCAAATTAATGACTAGAAGATTTGTCACTTTTAAAAATAAAAACGATAAGATTGTCAGAATAAATTATGCTCATCACAGAAAACTCTTTCTTCAGCCTCTGCAGAACTTACAGCAATGATCTTAATTATATTTTTAGCTATTATATATCGACTGTGAATATATAAGATTATTTACGGATAATCGAACAACCGGTTCGCTAAGCTTTTATAATTTTAAGAATCGATTTGCGCGAACAGGTGCGAACCGGTAGGATGCTACCATTGGGTCTTTTTTTATATTTTTTCCAGCTGGCGTTTCTGCGATGAGATCCTTTCACTTTTTGGCACTACTCACAGAAACTTCATGCTAGCATATATAACTCGCAGATGTAAGAGGCACCAAAATCTTTTAAGTGCTTAGAACGTTTTATTTTTTCAAGAGAGGGGTTTGTTGAAATTTATATCCAACCCGTGCCTGTTCGTCCTACTCGGCTGCGTTCGCAAACCTTTTGAGAAAAAATATGGTATAAAATGTAAAGCTAACGTGGAAAAGACAGCAGACAAGTCATATTAAAAAAAAAATATATACATTGTTACACATTTAATGAAGCGGATAAGCTTTGCTCTTTTCAACATGTAAACTGATTCTAGGAACCATTTTAGGGAGATACACATGTATATCATTTTCGGTTGGGCATTTCGATGTGGGGTCATGTTTAGAAAGCTTGCCTCGTTAGAACAATCACAATCATACGCACAACAGAAACAAACATGTTCCCAATTTTAAGAGGGTGAAATCAGTAAAAGATTTTCCACGCATTTTTTAGACACAGACGGGTATAAGAAAAAGACGGAAAGGAATTCGCAAGACTATGTGAATTTTTTTTAGCTCAATGAAAACTTTGTTTTCACAGAAATTAGCCGTTGAGACTAGAAAAGTTAGAAAAGAAAATAGCGAGCCTATGTGAAATCCTTTTTTATGTAAAATAAGGAAAAAAAATCAACGAGAGGGTCTGAAATTTTATTTTTGTTCTCGCGTTCGGTGTTCAGATTTTCGCTAGTGTCAAATTACTTGCTGATCGGCCTTAACGATGTACTTGGCACTTTAAAGAACTTTATTTCAACAATCCAAGAAAGCTAAGCATTTCAAACGATCTCTCTACTTTTGAATGTATGCAACCGTATAACCCTTCTGTGAACAACGAACTCTCTTACATTTGTTTTAATCATTTTTTTAGTTTTATTTTATGTCAGATCATTTAATCTTTTGTATAAACATTTCCTCTTCATGAGATTAAAACTACGAAATTCGAAAATTTCTTATTTATTTTGCTGAAACGAGCTACTGGCACAACTTCAAGCGTGTAAATTCATGAATAAATTCCTTTTCTTATTTTGTGGTGAGTAAAAAATAATAATAACTACCTTTAACCATTTCTTTCAAATTCAGGCAAACTGGGGAAAAAAACGGAAATAAATTTGCGAGCCTATGTGAAATTTTCTTTAGAACAATGAAAAATTTTGACTTTATAAAGATTGGTCAGCAATCTGAGAAAATAACAAAAACAAATTTGCGAGCATATGTAGAAATTGGGACCGATGAAATTTTTGTTTTCACAAAAATTAGCCGTTGAGATTACAAAAAAAAAAAGTTGTGGTGATACCGAGCAAAAGCGATGGACCGGATGTTAGCGCTTTCACGACCAAAAAGCAAATGACCAAAAGTCGTCGTTGCGCATCCGGGTTCGCGTAGATGTTCCGGTTGAAAAATAAAAATTAATTAAATATTAAATTTCCAGTTTACGAGCCTACGCGAATTTTATTTATCGGCCAATGGGAAGCCCAGAATCAAATACAAGTGTGAACCCCCAAATGAACACCTGCGATTCAAAACGTCGAAATAAAAATCCGACACAGAAAGCATCGACAGACAGACCGACGCAGGCCGACACACAAGGATTGACTAGAGAGAGAGAGAGAGAGAGAGAGAGAGAGAGAGAGAGAGAGAGAGAGAGAGGAGTGTAATCAATATCCCCTTGACCTAAGTCAAGCGGCTACTATGCTCACCTCCCTTCACCTCTCCTTACCTTCTTCCCTGGCTCAAAACTACTTACTGACCTAAGGAGCGAATACATCAAAGACATTCCTTACTTACAACGCACCCACATTCCTAAATATTAACTCTCTTTCACCATATTGCCATGAACATTTTAACGTTCGTTGGACCTATACTGCAAGTATTACTTTAATTGTAAAAACCTTAATTGATATGTGTATATATAAAATGTAATTTTTCAACTCAATTTACTTTTCATGGTTTATAACCTTTCTTTATGACTTATAGTGGGCTATCTACAACAAGGCCACATTCCGTCAATCTTCAACAACATACTACTACCCTTCACGAGAACGGACTCTCCACTATAAACTGGAAAAGAATGGATAACCCGCTATAAAGTAAGAAAAAAAATAGTGAGCCTATGCGAAATAAGGAAAAGAATCAACAAGAGGGTTTGAAATTTCATTTCTGTTGACACGTCTAGTGTACTGATTTTCGCTAGTGTTAAATTACTTGCTGATTATATTATCAGCCTTAACGAGGTACTTGGCACTTCAAGGCACTTTATTTCAACAATCCAAGAAAGTTCAAACTATCTCTCTTTGTCTACTTTTGAATGTATGCAACCGTATAACCTTTCTGTGAACAACAATCATTTTTTAATATTATTGCATGTCAGATCATTTAATCTGTTGTGTAAAATATTTCCATTTCATGATAATCCATTAAAACTATAGCCTCTAAAAATTAACTAATTATAGATACAACTTCAAGCGTGTTAAATCCGTAAATAAAATTCCTTATCTTGTTTTGTTAAAATTGCCTCCAATAACCTTCTTGGCGTGGGTAAAACAACTGTTCATTTTAAACCTCACGCCTCTATACACTTTCACTCTCAGTAACAAAGTGCCTACTAATGGCATTACAGGCTTGCTAGCGGTGGAATGATCAAAAACAAACAAACAAACAAACAAACAAACAAACAAACAAACAAACGCTACGCCCATATTTCGCTATTGAATCATTCAAGCATCCTATAGATTGATTTTTCAAATTGTCTGGAAGAGAACTGGGATTAATTCGAAATGGAATCCGAATGAGTTTATCACCAAAGATGAAAGCCAGAAAGCAAATGGTTCGTTTCTGTCAATAAAAAAGGACAGAACTGAGAACTTTCCAGTACTTTCTTGTAATTATAAGAATGAAGAAAGTTTTTTATTTAATACATTTTATTCGTGATTTTAGCGGTTACATAGAAAGCAAGTTAAGAAAAAAAAACTGTATTGTTGTATATCAATCATGTAGGCTACATAGTAGAATATTCGGAATAAAAGTATAACAACGTGTTTGTATCGAATAAAAGGAAGGCGGGAACAAGAAAAAGAAAAAGTAAAAGAAAAAAGAAAGAAAACAATTACTGACTCCAGAGTTTCAGTGAACGTCACTCGCACTCACGAACTGAATTCGAAACTGAAACACTATTAATTTAGAAGTAATTACAATAGCAATTCATAATTACGAAGGTTCGTGTAACAGACATTGTGATAACATTCCTTCTTTCTTTATCAATTATTATTCACTGTGCCTGGCTGATCACGTGTTTCTTAAGAACCAAAAGAGTAGAGGTCTGTTTTTTTTAGTTTGTTTGTTTTTACAGAAGAATTGTGTCTATGTAGGGACCGGAGAAAAAATGCCTCTCTGAATGGCGATTAAAGAAAATTATTTGCAACATGGCGTGCTATTGAATTTTAAGAAGAGAAGCTTCTTTTTTTTTTTTTTTTTTTTTTTTTTTTTCAGTATCCGCCGCTAGTTTTTCCTTTTCAAGATCGGAGAGAAGGCATATAAAACATTTTTTCTTTTAGAAAAAAAAAAAATGTTCATGTAAGTTTTTACAACTTCTCTCTAGCTGTATTTAAAAAAAAATATTTTGATATCTGCTTCGACAATCAGATAAAGGACCAGGCTACACCAACATTTATTGAAATATCTGACAGGCCTTCTTTCTTCTATGCGCCATCATCCTTCAAAATGTGAGCGATGATGGCTCTTCACAACTTCCTATCCTTCGTAGCCCTAAATATTTCCCTTTCTCCCAGTCCTTGTTCAGCTATCCGTTTACACAAGTAATCATAGCTCTCTACAACTTCCTGGCTTTTAGTAAATGTTTTACCTTTTTTCCCATCTCTCTTAATTTCTGTTCTGTTATCCAGTTTCACAAGCTCGTCGGCTGAGTTACTAGCTGTTTCCAGCTATCCTTTAATATGTCATGTGACGTTTAAATTTTCCAAGCCTTCTTTCTTCATTATGTATTTCAGAAATTTCAACTATCAGTTTTTGATTTTATATATATATATATATATATATATATATATATATATATATATATATATATTGTTTCCATTTTACTCATTCAGGATATTCTCGGTAGCTTTGCATAGAACCGCATCTTTGTTGCCCCAAGTCTCCTCTGTGAGAAAATTGTCTATCATTCAGTATCATATAGACGACGAGATACTAAATGTCACATTTCAGCACTCATTTCGTACTCCACCCCACCCCACCCCCAAAAATTGTGTTTCTTAATAGTTGCAAACACAAAATATTTCGCTTGCCCAGTAAACTTACCTTACTTTGGATACCAGGATACAAGTTTTAAATAATAACTAAGGATCAAACGTTCTACAGGAATCATGATCAGCGTCATTAGCTTGTTAAGCATTACTCCAGGCCGAGGTGTCTCGGATATCTGCTTATATAGAAAGTTTTCACTAAAAATGTAAAGTAGTGTGGACATAGCCGAGAACAGGCCAAGTGATATAATTTTTTTTAAACCAATCAGTTGACGTGAAGCGAATTCAAAAATCTAATTCACAATCCACCTAAGGGTTATAAAAAGGAAATCTTTTCCAGGAGTGAGCCATGCTATTAGGAACCGATTAAAAAATACAAAAATCTCAAAAATGTCACCTTGTCCACGTATACTAGCTATTTCCCTAAACCATTGGATTTAAGCTGGCGGTTATACATTATACTACCCATTAACGCCAACAGCACTAAACTAAAGTTTTGTAAGCTTGACAGCATTTCTTCTTGTTTTACAGTGCAAGCTGTATAATTTTTATTCAGTATAGACATTAGGAAGTCAGAATATATACAAAATTGTTCGATCTATATATAAATTTATATATCGTTGTCCCATATATGTTGTATACTTACCTGTATACAGGAATGGAATGTCCCTATTTTTTTTTTAATACGCGGACACTCTGTTTTCTTCACTGTCTACGGATAGGTGGAACCCAGACGGGGCTCCGCTGAAGGGTAGAGCCTCGTCCGGGGAAAATCGGCGGTAGCCCTGACCCGGCCTTGTGCAGGCTCAATGAAATATTTTTGGTTGAGTTTAAGGGTTCAGAATCATCACTTTAATTGACCTTGTGTCGCATCCGCCTTGGGCATCCGCTTTAGTGGAGAGGTGGTAAATACATAGAGTGATCATGCCTAGATACATCCAATAAATCGCTGAAAAAACAGCATAGTTTGAAGGAAACAGTCCCCAAACTAAATAAATGCAAAGTTTTATCGGCAAAATGTTTACATTATTAAGAAGATAGATTAAAGTATTTTTTAATTTTTAAAAAGTTTTTTTTTTAATTCTTTCTAACATGTTCGAAATTTTGGTAGAAAATCTTGTTTTTCTTTTTTCTATGAGTGACTAAATTTTTACAAGGTTTTATAACGGCAAACGTAATATTACGCAAAGCACTTTTTGCCGGTAAAAGACATGAATTTTGAAATTCTTGCCAGAATCAAATAATGGTCAGATCTTGAGAAAAAATTCAGGACTTATTCATAATTGACTGAAATCATTTCATTTTTTAAATAATTACTTTTAGAGAATCTTGGTAAAATACGTTTTTTAAATATGTTACTCCCCCATCCACCCACTCACCAATTAATTTCTGGAAATGTCTAGAAATTAGCCATCGTTTCCCCATAAACCTGATATTAATAATTAAATTCAGAAGTCATTGGGGAATGCTAATCAACTGTCGTTTTTTCTCCCAAATTAGCCTACTTTTAGAAAATCTACTCCAAATTGCGAAAACAAAAATGTAATAAAAATATGCCACTTTTTTTTTTATTTAGATAAACTTTTAATTGGTTTTATAAACAATATAAATTAAGGATATCATAGTCTGAAAAGAAAAGAAAAAAATCAATGAATAATGAATTTTTACAAGAATTGTTTTCAGTTTTATTATTTTTTATTATAATAATTTATAAAGTTTACTTTTTTTCATTTCATCCTTCATCGTTAACGTTAAATTAATGCTTGGCGACTACATTTATTAATCGAAAATTGAAAAGCTTAATACTAATAATTTAGCCAATGAATTTTTAAAATAATTAAAGCATTTTAACTGTGTGTGCGTATGATGACCTGTATTTTCCTTTAACGGTTGCCCGTATATCTAAACTTATTTATAAATGGAACTTTGTCTGTGTATGTGTGTGTGTGTGTGTGTGTGTCCGTTACCTATAGACTCCGAAACGGCTGGACCGATTTTCTTGAAAATTTAAACAGTTGTACTATAAGCGTCTGCGAGTGTTCTTAGCTAGGTTTTGTGTCAAGGTACCCCCGATAAATATCGAAAATCGATAATCGGGTTATAGAAGGAGTGGTCCGATTTTAATCAAATTTGATACACTCATAGACAAAGACATTAGAAACGATATTCAGAAGTTTCAAGGTTGCAGTTCTTACAATAGTGCAGAAAAATCGATAATATATATATATATAAAAGGCAAGATGTTTATGTGTGTGTGTCTGTTTATCTGCCTGTATGTCTGTATTTTTTCAGCCCTTTTATTTTAGTTTTTGTTTTGGGTTTGGCTCTAAGTATGTATAATTATAGTTCTTGTCTCAGCCATGATACCATTTACTCAGAGGACTTATTTAGCCTTCAATATTCAGTTTACGACGAAAAAAACTTATTTGATATCGATACCAGGAAATCAAAATTTGACTTACATCCATTCATTTATCTTTGAGTCTACGGTTTCACTTTTACTGGAAACAACTATTACTTTTTAATCTTTCGTGCCAACGTCCAAAGAGTCTGAGCTCCAGGACCATGGATTAGTTTTAAAGCTTTCATTACACCCGAGCAACGCCGGGCTATACTGCTAGTATTAAAATATCACATGTTTCAAAGGTTGCGCTCCATGCATAAAAACAAAAAAACAAAAAAAAACAATCAAACAAAAAAAAGCTATATAAACATTTTTGGCAGGGTACATTCTTTTATCTCGCTTCAGTATTTCCTGTGCCTTACATTTCAATATTCAATCAATAGGCTTTGCAAATCATCCTTTCAAAATTGAAAGTGTTACGTGTTAATTGTAACAAAAGAAAACAAATGATTGACCAAAACTAAGAGATAAATCACAGACAAATATTTAATTTACAAAACACACTAAATAAAATATTTGCAAATATAAAATTTTTGTTGCATTCAAAACAAGAAACATAGAGTTTACTACTGGCGAGTGTTACGAGGAGAGAAAGGGAAGGTAAGGTGTCAAGTACCTTTACTCAGTTAAGTCGGCGTAGAAGTTAAGTGCTATACTTTTTGGAAATCCTCAAATGAGTATACAAAGAGTAATTTTAAGTATGGTCAATGAAAGCGTCAAAAATATGTATTGACCCTTTTTGTTTCATGAGGTTCTTTTTCAGGTTTTAGTTGGTCGGCAACTTCTTATAGATTCTTTTGGCTGGATATAAATCCTTGAATCTCAAACCGGAGTTGATAAAAACAGCAAACCCTGGTAACAACTGACTGTTCTCTGTCCAAAACTTATTTTTATAAGGGCTAACACCTAATTTGCATATTTCTAGAACTTTTAGAAGTCTCTGGATTTTACTTGAACATTCCACAATTTTCCAAGCGTTCTATTTCTAATTTCTTTATTTTTACGACTACTTCATAAATTAAAACGTTTTTGGAATAACAAGTAGGACTCAATAGAGTCTCTTACTACAACATTTTAGAAATTATTATTATTATTATTATTATTATTATTATTATTATTATTATTATTATTTCATTTTTCAGCATATTTCGATTTCTGCTATGGTCGCACTACCAACCAAGTCTGCGGGAAGACCTAAGTAGGTCGTGGCGTGTTGTTATGGCTCCATTTCATGTTTTTTTCTATCTGCCCTATCATCCTTAGCGTTACATAGACAAAGTTTTCCTTGGTGTGTGGGCTTCTACATCAGCCGTTGGATGATGCATCTTATGCTTAGAAAGAAGCTTTCTTGTTTTAGAATCCATTCGCCTGATGTCGTTTAGAGTCCAGTTTAAGATGTTGAAACTATATTGGACAATTGGGATTGCAAGGCTATTAATGGCCATAACTCTGTTCTGAGAATTCAAGTCAGTTTTTAATATCATTCGTAGCCTTCTATAGTACTCTTTATGCACTATTTCTTTCATTTTTTGTTTGGTGAATGTTTTCATTCTCATTTACACCTAGGTATTTATAAGCTTCTTCTGGTTTCAATTCTTTTATTGTTACAGCAGGGTCTAAGCTAATTGAGGATGTTTCTTGTATTGATCCACGTAAAACTGTAGCTTTAGCACATTTATTCAAATTGAATTTCATTCCAATGTCTTCGTTGAAGCATTTTACAGTTTGCAGAAGACCTTCCAGCTCATTATCATTCTTAGCATATAACTTTAAGTCATCCATGTAAAATAGATGGCTTATTTTCTTTTGGCCTATTTTATAACCACATTCTGTCTTATTAAGTTGACTGGTTAGTGCTATTAATGATATGCAGAATAGTAATGGAGACAAAGAATCACCTTGAAATATACCTCTTTTGATGTTTATTTCATCAGACTTATAGGTTCCATTTATATGATTGAGGTAAAGGGTTGTTTTCCATATAGACATGCACTGTTTGATGAAATTGATGATGACGGGTGATATCTTGTATATATTTAAAGTCTTTAAAATCTAGGTATTTGGCACACTATCAAATGCCTTACGATAATCTATCCAGGCAGTACTAAGATTTTTCTTTGTATTGTAGCAGTTTTCCAGGATCATTTTGTTAATAAGCAGTTGGTCTTTACATCCATAACAGCCACGTTTGCACCCTTTTTGTTCAAGCGGTATCATGTCATTTCTTTCTAAGAATAAATATGTCTGTTTTGTTAAAATAGATGTTAGTAGTTTATATGTTGTCGGAAGGCATGTAATTGGTTTGTAGCTTTTCGGGTTGTTTGTGTCACCATTCTTGGGTAGAAGAAATGTAATTCCTTTGGTCATCCATGCAGGAATTTTAGTGGGATCGTCAACCATTTCTTAAAGTTCTTTGGCTAGTTTTTATGTGCTGTATTTAAATAATATAGCCAAAAGTTAGGAATTTTATCTATACCTAGGAATTTCCAATTGTGTGCTTTTTTTGTGCAAATTTAACATCCTCTTCATGTAATTCCAGCCCATGTCTGTTTTGGTTTATTTTTGATTCGTTCTATCTCTTGTGCAATCCAATCTACTTCTTTGTTATGTTCTTTAGGGCAAGCCCATATCTTTTCAACAGAACTATTATTATTATTATTATTATTATATATAAATGCATCCTCGTAACAAAAGCAAGTTTTATATTTTAATTCCTAATTTCCTAATTTTGTTAAAAAAAAGTAATTGTGAACTTCACAAATTGTGGAGATACCTAAAAAGAATATGAAAAATAGATATTAGAAATAAAAATGAACAAATGCGATAACATTTCATAAATTATTGAGTTACCTCTGTCGTTATTGATATGAACCCGTTATGGGGCCATAAAATAATGAGTCAACACAGTGGTAGGTCAAGAACATATATTACGTCAACAAGAGATACAAACAAAGAGATACAAAGAGAAAGAGTAATCATAGCTTGGCTACAAGTGACCGACAGACAGACTAGGCTGAGCTGAACTGAACAGAAATCGTACTGGAAAACAGTGTCTCTGTCGCCATGGATCTGTCCTCGAGAGTAATTAACTCTCAGCTAATATAGGCAAAGAAGAGCCCATTATTAAGTGGGTAACTCCCCACAACAGTTATATAATTTCATTCTGTTTTTAAATTGTAAATTTTTTTAAAAGAAAGTTTTATATTATTTCAATTTTTATTTTTCATGAAACATCTTCAAACGTAAGGCTAGAAAGCTAAACTAAAGTTCTATAAAATATTAGATAATTGCTGAAAATATTGTCAAATTTTTTATTCTAACATATAGTTAAAAATAAGTAAAACGAAGCGTACGATTAAGATTTATGTCAAATTCGTCTTCCATACTTAGCATTTTTTACGGCTTCTGTCTGTCATGTCATTTATCAGCTTTGATAAGACGATGACAACCCCGATAACAAGGCTACCGTAATTAAGAAACGCTTTTATAATACATTTGAGGCAGTAAGTGAGTAATTCCTATTTTAAATCAGATTAAGGTAAATTTAAATTCAATAATTTTAATAAAATAATGTGTCAGCAAGATGTATTTTATTTTTGCAAGATTTTTAAAACCAAGAATTGGCTTCTGTTTACAAAGTGTGTCGCTCAATGAAAAATGGTCGAAAAATTGAAATTTTTTTAAAAATTAAAATATTTAGATTCCGATCAATATAAATTCGGTTTGAAATACACCAGCGTATTTTGCTTACTGGATTTGGTAAATTTAATCACTTGGCTTTCAATTAAAGCTAAAGTTAAACCTTCTAGAAAAGTTTTTTATTTTTAAAAATTCAATTTAAATTTAGGTATCGAAAATGAGAGGAGGTACCTAGATTATACTGACTAGCAGATATCACTCTCTGTCTTCTTCACTGCCTACGAGCAGGAGGAACTGAGACGGGGCTCCGCCGAAAGGTAAAACTTCGTCTGGAAAAATCAACAGTATCCCTGACCCAGCCTTGTTCAAAATCAACGAGATATTTTTGGCTGGGCTTAAAAGTTCGGAATCATCGCTTACTGGCGTGTCTTAGACCGCTTGATCACGAATGATTCCACAGTCTAATCGAAGACGCACCAAATCAATTGGTGGTTTCCCCTATGTTGTTAGAGGCTGCAAGTTCGAACCCTGCCGAATGACATATATTTTCGTAACAAAACTTATCGTAAACAATCAGGCCGGTAGAAATAAATATACTTTTTGATTAAAAACAGAATATCTTTTCAAATACGAGTATCGATTAAAAATAATGTTAAAACAAATAAATAAAATATGTCGGTTGTTAAAACAATTTCGTTAACCTTCGGGACTATCTGCAACATTGTATGTTTACATTTGTTGGCATTACGATATACGTTCAATGCCGAAATGGTTATTTACGTAGATTCGAAAATTGTGCTGTATAAAGCATGATTTAACTTCGATTAGACTGTGGGATCATTCGTGGTCGAGCGGTCTAAGACGCACCAGACCGATTGGTGGCTTCCCCATTATGTTGTTAAGGCCAGTAGAAATAAATATATAAATATACTGTTTGGTTGAAAACAGAATACGTACTCAAATCAGCTCGAATACGAGTATCGATTAAAAATAATTTTTTAAAAATAAATTAAATATATATGTATAATTTATTTGTTAGAACATTATTTTTAATCGATACTTATATATATATACTTGTATACATATTTTATAATCATATCGCCCCAAGCAAGGTATTTTACTGCCACTGTTTTGCATAGGAGGAAAGTTATGAGAAGGAGTGACAGGTTATATGGGGTGTCAGAAAGTGGGTAAAAGATGGATGAGAATACTGATGAAAGTAGAGTGGACGGAGAAAGGAGCATGAGAGAGAGGATGCAGGTTAGTGAGATAGGAGATGACTGTTGACTTTATATTTAAATTCTTGGAGATTGTAGCTGTTGGGGAAGCAAGTAAATGGAAGAGAATTCCACATGCGGGAAGTGCGAGAAAAGAAACTGATGGAGTAGAATTTTCGTTTACATTTTATTGGTTTCACAGTAAAAGGGTGGGACCTAGTTGTTAATTTTGTGGCTCGAATAAATTCATATATAGGGGGTACCAGTGAACTAAGTTTATCGGAGCAGAAGCCGTGAAAGTTATATATATATATATATATATATATATATATATATATATATATATATATTAACTTTTATAAAACAGCTATTACACAAAATTTAATAAACCCTGAAAAACTTTTCCATGAAGAAAATTTTTCTACACTGAATTAAAAAAAAACATTTAGCAAACTCATTAATAATGACTTTCCTAATTACATTTTTGACGAACAAATTAGATGAGGTATTAGAAATATTAACATAAAAGAACATAATACTTCTTAAAACAACCCTATCAACCTACTCAAAAAAATAAAACTAATTATATACTATTATTATAATTAGTTTTATTTTTTTTACAGTGGGGAATAATTACCACTTACGTGTTTTTTAGAATTTTTCATCCTGTTTGTAGTTAGAATATATTTGATTGCATTTGAGTAGGTTGATAGGGTTGTTAATTTAATACAACCAACTTAATCATCCATATTTTCTCCGTTACCTAATGTTTTACGAAAAAGACTAACATTGTATATCAATTTAAACGTTTTTTGGAAGATTGATTCTCTGACAAAAACATATATATATATTGATTTCACAACAACATTATCAAGGTAACTTACTCTATTTGTCTCATAAAAGATCTGTTGCATAAAATCTAAAGACACATTTTTGTCCCCATTCACAATTCAGAAAAATATCAATTGATAATAATACAAGTATACTCTACCGTGAAAAAAAAAAGAACTTCAAATACGCGTGGCCTTCTATATAAGGAACGTACAACCAACACTAAATAAGATTTGTTATGAGTAGTACAGCAACAATGTTTTTTAAATGTCTATGATGGCAATGTTTTTAAAGTTATAATTATATAAAATATAAAAATCTTTTTAAAATTACGATAATACTAAAAATTATAATTGTATAAATTTAAGTTATCTCCCTTAAATAAAGAAATAGCTTTGACAGTTGATTTTTATAATTAATTATAAGAAGGGCGTTCATACATGTTTAAAATAATTATAACAGAACACGTTTCATATGTATTTACAAAAAAGAAAAAAATGCAGCTATCAAGTACATTAATTTTTGTCTTTGCAATTCATTCCTAAAGATGATCCAAGATAAGTTTGAAAGTACTTGAAAAAAAAACAAAAAACACGGCGCCTTCCTTAATGAATTTAATATCAACATTATTTTCAATCAGAAAATTTGAGAGGATTAAAATAAGAATGATTAGACATAATATGTCCAGATTATCCAACCAAAAATGCTTGATATATAAAATACATATATATATAATCATTTCGCCCCAAATAAGTCAGGGCTGTCACTGAATCACAGGGGGTTACAGAGAGAGAAAAATACAGGGTACAGGGGATGCCAAAGAAAGAATGGGAGATTAATGATATTTGGGGAGGTGGATGGGATTTAGGAAAGTAGATGGCAAATGACGTTTCATTTAAACTTTTGGAGATTGTAGCTATCAGAGAAGCAAGTATACGGTATTGAGTTCTACAGACGGGAAGTACGAGAAAATAAACTGTTAGTGTAAAAGTAACGGTTACATTTAACTATTTTGACGGGAAAAGGGTGGGATATTAATGCCAATCTAATAGCACGGGTGAATTCATGTGGTCAGGGTACCAGGGAAGGAAGTTTCTCAGAGCAGAAGTCCGAAAAAACACTTGTAGAAAAGAAAGAAGAAACCACATCCCACTGGTGAGAAAGTGACTGAAGGAGGGCTGCTATAACAGGATCAACTACGTTGCATATACTCCTTTGTATTTTTGTTAAGAACCTCGAAATGAATAGAAGGAGCACCTGACCAGGTATGGCAACAGTATTCTCTCTCTCTCTCTCTCTCTCTCTCTCTCTCTCTCTTTATATATATATATATATATATATATATATAATGATATCAAGTGTCCGTGAATTGTGAGGATAATCCAAAAAGATCTACTGAATATAAAAATGTTAAGAGCTAGATCTGTATAGAGAGCTCAGTGGATGTTATCCATGGCAATATAATATCTGTAAAAGAAAACTCAACATATCATATAAATTAGTGGTTATAAATTATAATTAATTTCTTCAAACCACACTTTATTTTTTCCATTTGGTACAAATAGTTTCCCGGAATAAACATTTTAAAAAACGAAATGGAAATCAAGTAGCATAACACAGAATAGAAACTTTAGCTTTATTTCGGGTAAGAAACACTACGGCCAGGAGAAAAAGCTCATTAGGTGGAATGAGTGGCCATTAAACCATTACACACCCACTCATAAGCAAATGAATACGTATACACATATAACACTACATATAAACATACTTACGCATACACACGTACATCCACATACACGTGTCAATACTTACACATATGTACATATAAATGCGTCTATGTGTACACCTACATATACACACATCCATCCATATCCACATATAAATATTGTGTTCGCATAATCACATACATATTATGAAGACCGGACTTTTTCGATCTCTATAACAGTTATCTTCTCTACAAATTCTTATAAACTATGTCTCTTAATCTGTAGCATCTACAATCGATTGGCTCCTGGACCTAGTACTGGGTGAACCACACTGTGAGAAAAAAAATACATGATCACCCAAGGTCGAGTGTTAATGAAGGCGGTTGTTGTATGAAGGGTAAGATTAAGGGGAACAGTTTATGCGGTGATGTATGAGAGATAACAGTCAACCCAAGACTTTAAGGGGTTAAGTTTGTAGTGCTTGGAAAAGCATCCCCACCCAGAAACCTGTATTACAAAGTAACAGTTCTGAGGAAGAAGCTATCGGGTATAACTTAACCCATTCAAAAGTTATACGAACGGAATGATGGAGGTTCGCCTCAATGTAAGCGACGTGGTGGGTTTAGATGGTAGTGTTAGTGTTCTAAGGAATCTAGCACGTCTGAACACTTTTCATGAAAATAGCGAAAGAGTAAAGAGAGGCTTGGCTGTAAAAGACTAAGGAATGGAGCTCTTCTGAACATTTACCAGGGAAATAGCAACAGAGTTGTGATGTGCGTTGTGGTGCAATGGGTATCTTCGAATGAGAAATTGGAGAACCGAGTTTCCAATTTAATTCTTTGCAGTCACACGGAATACGAGCAAAATCTTAGGAAAAACATGCATCTCCCTTCAGCTATGGGATAAATAGCAAATTGGGTTCTATAGTCTTCGAATGCAAACAGTTTACTGCTGAAAGAAGTAGCAACCTACTGCGGGAAAATCTTCTGAACGCACTCTTCCAAGGTGCATTGAGTTAGCATGAAAGTAGGTTCATTAAATTAACATGAGAATAAATATCTCATGTTGATGCAAAAGAGAGGCTTAGCTCTAAAGGTCTGAACCGGTGGAACTAAAGAATGCAGCTCATCTGAACATTTGCCATGGAAATAGCAACAGAATAGCGAGGGCCTTGTAACGTTTCATTTGCGGGAGAGTGCTGTAAGATGGAAAACACTTTATTACCCACACGGCTTCGTTTTGTTGCCGAAACGTCAATATTCAAATCAGTGCAAGGATCTCGTTGCTGCTCCATGAATATATAATACTACACCTCCCAATCTGTAGTACGGGGCTCCTATCCTCCTACATCTCAATTTTAATAATTGTAGTACTTGTATAAAATACAAATTTTATTGCAACCTTGAGAAAGGTATTAATCCGTCTCTTCCCTCCAGTTATGAGTTAAATAACAGGACAGATTGGGTTCTATAGCCTTGACTGGCAAACAGAAAGTAATGGTAACCTACTGAGGAGCAACCTTCTGCCACGTCAGTCATTTTTTTTTTTTTTTAAATCATATCACCCCAAGCAAGGCGGTAACGCCACTGATGTGCAGGGGGCTACATAAGAGTGAGAAGATTAGAAAAAAGAAAACCGGAAACCACATCCTAAACAGGAAACAAGGGATGAGCCTCTTCACCTGTTCAATAGACGTGGGTGGAGTGTGAACCGGGCGATAGTTTAGTCTATCTACTCCAATTGAAAAAAAACAAAAAACAGTGAGAAGAATTAGAAAATAGAAAAACCGGAAACCGCATCCTAAACAGGAAACAAGGGATAAGCCTCTTCACCTGTTCAATAGACGTGGGTGGAGTGTGACCCAAGCGTGTATCACATATGGCACTTCACTAATTGACTGAATTATACACAATAATGGATCATGCCATATAAACGAACAATTCAGATAGAAAAACTGAAAATAAATACAATGCAACTAAATACAAATTAGAGATATGTCAGAACAGATCATTCCATCTTAAATAAATCGACAATCTTTTACTGTAATTTTTTAAGCTCAGTTCGAGATCATTCTTGATAAAAAGTTGAATAATTTTTGCACGTTCAACATTAGGAATTTAAAAAGTAGCGAGTTTTATATAGTTCTTTTACAAGAATTAGCATGAGCGAAACAAATTCACAGATTTGGACGAAAAAAAAAAAAAAATGAAACCACAGAATGACGTCAAAATTCGCAAAAATCTTTTTATGTTTTAATTGTCAGTTGTGCTTAGTTTAATTTGTAACGTATATATATGTAGGTAGAAAATGAAAAAAGGTCACAACGCATTACCCAGGGCCCTCAGTTATTGGTCACGAAAAACCTCCTGGTCAAACAAAGTTCAAATAGTGCTTTTGTTAAAAAGCGAAATTCGTGAATCGAGAAAAATCTGTGTTCAAAAACAAGGTTTTACCGAGGAGACGCAAGTTCGAATCCTGCCGGAGGAAGCATATTTTTCTAACAACGCTTCTCGAATATTCAGACCGGTAGATTGAAATAAATACATATACTGTTTAATAATAATAATAATAATAATAATAAAAACAGAGCAACTACTTAGATATGGGTCTTCATTAAAAAAAAGTTTAAGTAGTAAATTACAATATGTTGGATTAATAAGTGAAAAATCCATTCCTGAATAATAAAGGACAGAACACACAGGAAAGAGAATGTATGAATAATAGTCATTTATATCGTACTTAAAGTAACGAATAAATTGTTTTTTTTTTTCACATTCCTAAAAGTAGTTATGAAATCTTAGCCTGTTTCATTAACATGTCCGCCACCTATCTTCTTATTGAAAAACCGAGGCAGTTTATACCGGCCTCTGACCGATTTACCAGCTCAAAGAGAAAGCGGTTTTTTTATTTGTTTTTATCGTCATCCACTTTTGGGTCCCTTTCTTTTTTTTAGGTGTGTCTAATTTTTTTATTGCTTTCTTTTTTTGATATGTCACGACAAATTTATTTCCAACTTATTAGTTGGGGGGAAAAAAAAAGAAAAGTGAAAAAATGCATTATTGTATATCCAGCTTTGAATCTGAGCTTTCTATATATCATAAGTCGTTTTCTAGCGGTATTGAGTCTTGTTAAGGCTACTCGCCTTGACGTCTGCTAAAAATACTCTTGACTGACTCCAACGGTTTTATATTTGTAAAAATACTAAAATGTCACACAATGCCAAAAGGGAGGTGGGGAAAAGTATGGTCTTCTGTCTTATAATTAAACTTAGCTAGCCACAATCACTGACCGAAACATATCACATAATTCTTTACACCAAAACAACACATTCTTATTTACCATTCTTTCAATATCCACCATAATACCTCAGAAACTCCATGAAGTCCTGATTACTCCCCATATGTACAATTCTTTATTTTTATTTTTATTTTTTTGTGATGAAGAATAAAGCAACAATTTAAAATCTACACCCCAATGTATGATAAACTATTTAAAAGAAATTAAATAAAATGCCAAATTCTGATGAAGGAAGTCTAAAGAACAAGATTAATTGAAAAGAGGTAAACCTCGTCCCCATAGAATTCCTTCGGTCATATTGTCTATATCACGACTCGCATAATACCTAGTAAGCCAAAGAACATTTAGTGTTCAGCTTTCGTCAATGACAGTACCACATTGCTAGAAAGAACTAGCCTCAAGGACAAAAAAACCTTCCCTGCAGCATGAGAACTATGATATCTTTAACAAACTTGCCCAGCGGGAATACGACACTGCAATGAAACGCAGTTTGGATGATTTTCTAAGTCCGCTAAAAAAGACTTTTACCGATTCAGGGCCCTACTAATCACCAGCCAGGTGAGTGATGCCTTATCACTAGTGAGGCATTTCAACCCGTGTGTCCAAGACCATATGAAGCGAGCCTTCTGCTTCGTAAAACTATACTCAAATAATCCTGAGCGGATCCCACTTCAATAACACGTGATATAATATCTTACAGGACAACGCCTGAACATCGGAGAGGCCATCCGTCGCCCGTGAGAGGTGTTTGAGGGCAATCCGACATTGACTGTAGAAGGAGCACTCGCCTCAGTGTAAACGGCAGGTGTCCTCTTCGCACGAGTGAACACTTCTCAGAGCTGGGATTTGGGAGCCTTACCTTCCTACAAGAAGGAGAACAATACCCTTACTAAAGACCCACGGAATTGAAAGTACGGAGTGTTGATAAAAGAGAATCGGGTAAATGTGCGTGACACATACTTCGCACTGCCATTAAGGATGGATTTCTCCGGGACCACTGATGAACTGCAACCTTGACTTTTTCCCATACCTTCGACCAACTCATTTCCAAAAGAAGATCGGGACTGAATCAGACGCCGAGTATTTTGTCCGTCCCGTCCCTTCCATCCTGAAGATAGGCTCTGGAAGAGAAACTTCTTTTCACGTTCCCAAACGCAAGCCTATAAATTTATCGTAGTTGATCTTGGCCCCTGTCACCGTTTCGTCACCTCTGATTTCTTTTCTGACTTCGTCAATCTCTCCTCTGCTCGACACAAGAACCAAAACGTCCCCAGAGTAGGCGGAGTACCTGGCTGAGATGGTAGCTCCAGATAGTCCACTTTACTTTATAAGGTGAGTGTAACACGTTGGCTCGCTAAAAAAACAAAAAACAAAAAAAACTCCGCAATAATGATAATACCTTTAGAGCGGACTTCCAACAACAGGGCGATTTCCAATAGCAGTATTGCCGTTCTTTTTGTCTTCAGTATTTTGGTTAGTATAGCTCACTATGCTTTTATCTTATTATATTTTGGCCATTATTGCCCTCCATATTCTTTTTATCTCCTTATCAATGCTGGCTTTTTTAGATGTAGGATAATCCACCGAGTTGTTTTATCCGGAGAATCGCTTTAGAGGACAACACGAAAATGTCTTTTCAAACCGTCCGACTTTTGTCAGCCATATTATTTTTTAACAGTGCAAGACAAACAGGATTGTTTATATTTTTCTTGTGGTAAAAAAAAAAAATTAAATTATATAAAAGTAAGGGAATATATAGAAGCGAAAAAAAAAGAAAAATCCAGAAGAGAATTTTTTTAAAATGCATGGAGAAAAAAAATTAAACAAACTTCAATAACAACACAAAATTAACGATACAAAATTTACGAAAGAAAATTCAAATGTATAAAATATATTAAAGAAACTGGTTTAACCAGGAAGCAAAACAGTTGTTTAAATTGATAAAAATAAAGTTTGTAAAATTAAATTAAAATTAAAGCATGGTGAAACTACCAAAAATTACTCCGAAAGATTTGAAATAATAAAGAAATAATCCAAAATTAGCAATACAAGTTTAATTTTGGAGGCGTTAAGCGTGACACTAAGCGTGACAAACCATCTTATGCTCCAGTTAACGACAGTTTTGAGGTCGTTTTGGACATCAGCTGTCATTTTGACTTTGTCGAATTGATCAACCTTATTATCAAGGTAGGAGTAAATGGTTGTGTCGTCACAGTCTTTGGTTTCCAACTTTTATGGCGATAGCATTAGTAGTTTCTGTGTAAAAGAATATTCGTTATTCATTGTACGAATAGCATCCGTTATTCTATTCGAATTATGCTTTTCTTCACTCTCTGGTTATCAGACTTTGGTTAAAGTGTAGTATCTACCTTGCAGACATAGCGCAACTGATTGCACTAAAGAAGAGTGGGGTCGGTAGTAATACCGATGTCAGCGTTTGGGCTATATTTGAAGCTGAACCGGATTTCATGCGCTCGATCTCCTCACATGAAAATGACCTTGTGTCACATCCTGCTGGTATGGGGTGGCAAGAGATAGTAAGTGTAGTATCTAATCCATCAATCTCTAATGGTAATATTAACCATTTCCTTATAAGGAAGCATTCGGCATTCACTGACTGAACAGGTACGGTGAGATTCATAAAATATTTCTATTAAAACAATTTTTCAGGAAAATAGATTTCACAAGTTCACTAATTGTTACTATTAGCGCGTTTTGTTGGGGGAGGGGAGGGGGTTCAGTATTGATGGAGGTTTCCTTCCTAACCTTTTATTTGAAGTAGTGTATGACATCAACATCTTCATTATGTTATTTTCTCTTTTCCATTACAGTTGTTGCTGCTGTTCAAAGTCCTGAAAGTCCGTGCAAATTTGCCCAAACAATCCAATTGGTGGAATTTTCTTATAGTCATATGAAATGTGTTGCCAGTCAGAAACGAACCGATAATAAAATAAACAAAAAAAGTTCGCATGACGTGATTTAGGTGCACTCGTCGACATGAACTGGAAATAACTAAAAGAGAAACGGAAGAGAAAGAAAAAAAAAACGAAAAAAATTAAAAAGAAAGAGAGGAGAGTAAGAAAAGAAAGGTTATTAAATGGGTGAGTGGTTTTGAATTAAAAGAGCAATAAAACGGTGATTACAGCGATTTTATAAGCGTAGCTTAGATGTGTCACAAGTCCGATTACGTTGAGCAACCATTGAGGATTGAAATTCTCTATTATTCAGTCTATTATTATTGGTCTAGCGAGATACGCTCGTTGACCATTACACCATACCAAAGTATATGACGATTTAATAAGCTTGGTTTAGTTGTGGCACAAGGCCCAAAGCTTAGCGCACCCAGTAAGGATCAAAGTCACCATTCAATCGTAAAAAAGCGAAAGGTTTACTATATATCTTCCACAGTACAGTATAAGGTGATTTTCTAAGCAGCTCGTGTCCGAGTTATGGGCAAATAATGAACACTCCAAACAAAAACAAAACACTATGAAAGTATAAAAATACATTTTTATAGTAAAAATACCAGCAATATATTTTTATATAAATCTTACTAACAATACTTATTTATTAAAAAAATACCAACAATACATATTTATAATAAAATAACCAAAAATATATATTTCCAGAAAAATGTCCAAAAATACATTTTATCTGTAGTTAAAGCCATAAAATTGTGTTCAAAATATTTAAATTTCGGTATTAAATAATCCGTACAGGTTGATATGCCGCTCAACAAAATCAGCCAACCAAACAACCAACATAAAAAAAAACTCTTTCATGGCATTAATCCATTTAATATCCTACAATTTCTTATACAAATCAAACAGTATTCCAAAATATAACTTCAACAAAGCTACAACATAAAACAAACATAAAATCAATGCCTCTAGTAATTATGACCACACAAAAATATATATGCACAAAAGCTGAGTATCAACTGCCATATATTCAATTGTGAAAGCAAAATAACATATTTTTATTACTTTAAAGTCCCTATAAAAATAAAATTTCAACATTAAATGACCTATAAGGACTTGATATACCGTTAAACAAACAAATCAACGAAAGTCATAAAAGTAGTATTATCTACCATGTATTCAATTGTGAAAGCGGAATAACTTATATTTTAAATTACTTCAAAGCTCCCAAGAAAATTAAATGTGACGTCGTCCTCGGGTCGCTAGTCGTGATGATGGCCTCAACTCAGTAGCTGGTGTTCAAGACGTCTATTATAACGTCCCCCCCACTTTGCCCACGCTGCGAATTCTGATCCAAGGAAGGCACGCCAAAATCTTGCTAGCTGTGTCTTTACCATGTTGAACAATACCGAACGTGCGCGTACATTTGGTTAAAAAAAAAAAAACGGTACCAAAAAAATAAATACATAAATAATTTCGATTATACCTAAATAAGTTGCGGAAAGAGTCTTTATATATATTGTAACGAGGAAGTTAGAAGTGTTTTTTCGCCTCAAAAGCCTTGGGTCATGACTAAAATAGTCACCTTAGGAACAGTAGTAGTAACGGGTCATTCGGCCAGGGTTCTACCACTCCAGAAAGGAAAGTAATAGGAATTAGGTCACTGGGTTAGGTTCCACCCTTCCCAAAAAGAGATTAAATAGCCTGGTAACTATGGTTACAGTGAAAAGAAGGAAAAGACCAGAGAAAGAGAGGGCTAATTAATATAGGCCCCTGTTTCTATATAATAGGGAAGAAATAGTAGAAAACCCCAGAGTTGTTGGGCTACCGGCTAGGGTAGACCTCTCTCCGGCTATTCGTTCAAGACGTCGAAAGAACTTTCCATCAAGCTACCAGCAGAAATTCTCCACACGAAGACCTTCCTCAACATCCAGTGAATACACCACGTGCTGCCGTGAAAGGTAAAGATTGTTTTGTTAATCACTCTGGCCAAACCCTAGCTGTATATATATATATATATATATATATATATATATATATATATAATCTTTAGCCGAGTTGAATGACCCTTTTCCATTCCGCCTAAACTTCCTACAAATATTTTCCTCGTTAGACTCACCGCTTATTTTCCAGTGAATATTGTGTGAAACTAGTACGAAGTTGAACCCGTTCTAGTGTCCGGTAAATTATAGTTCTGACACCTTATTCCTGTGTGTTTGCTGAAGATTTTTGTGTGTTATAAGAAATTTTCTTTCTGTATAAAATTATCTTGCGTTATTGTTTAATCCACTTCCTTCAACATTATTTCAACTAAAATTGTATTTTTACGTGTTGCTGACCCAAACGCGTTCGTAACAATATATATATAATTGTTTTTTTAAGATAATTATTAACGGAAGCAGAATATACAGTCGTCGAATTCACTTTTCACAACGAAGTGAAAGTTTTCGTTTAAGAATTATCAGAGCTTTCAATTTTCCAAATAAAAATGTCTTTTCAGGGCTCTTTATCGGAGCTTTACGGAAACGGCCGAGGTGGGGTGTTTTGGCGATAGCGGCAGTATATTCGTCTTGTCTCTTTCACTCGGCAGCTCTTACTGATTTGGCTCACTGGGGCCTTGATTTTTATACTTGTCCCAAATTCAACTTAGGAGATGCGAAGAGACCCGGGGTATGTTATGCAAATCAAATCCTTGACCAATGAGATTATTTCCACCTTCACATTTTGAGGTGGGGGTTTTGAGTCAACCAATGAGGCAACAACACCTCCTCTGATGTAATTTCTCTTCTTCTTCTTGATTCAACTGATTACGTCAGCAAATCCAGTTTTTCGCTTGGAAACTTTGATGCCAGTAAGATTTATAATTAGTTTTTATTCCCATAGTTAAAACTTTAATTTTCTTAATCTTATCAAAAGTTTTTGACAATTTGTTTTGACTATTGCTATTTTTCACTTCCACCAACCGAAAACCGAAGCTTCTGAATAAATAATGCAAAAAATATATTTTTCCTTTCTATTCTTTTCAATTTTCAGCTAGTTTTTCAGATTTTACAAGTTTGTGCAACAAATCTTCTGTTTTCTTTAACGCGACTCATATTGCGATTTATAATAAACTGCAAAGTCAACAATACCACTCGTAATAATTTCTTTCGCCCCATCGTATTGAACTTAGGTTTACATTTTTTTCATATGCAGAAATAGTGTTACAGCATTAAATGACCCATAAGGAGTTAATATGCTATTAAACAAACAAATCAAATATCCTTACCAGTTCAAACCATTCACTTACACAAACTCATATGGTAGGTTAGTCACAGTTTTTTTTTCTGCATTTCCTGCTTTCTGTATGTTCGGTAAGTACCAAATTCGCCAAGTCTCTACTTCATTTGTGAAGAAATTGTTCAGAATTCACTGTCGCATAGGAGGATGGATATTACGTAACATCTGGAATGTTATTGATCCTGACTTGGCATATTGGTTTCAATCATTTCCCCACCGCCATAACGTAGCTTCCCTGTGCCTTTTCTACAAATACGGTAATTGTTATGACGAACTTTCCTCTGTGATACGTAGATTTTATTAATTTAATCGCAGTACTAGATTGGTGCAAGGTCTTATCATTTTACAATAAGAGAGGAAGAATAAATATCCAAAGAATATATGGGTATGCCTGTTAAATATATAATAAAATTTATAAACATAAATTTACAAATATATGTACATGAATAAAAATAATTTTCAGTTGAATTTGGGTAGCCAACACACAGAAAAATCTTTAGTTTAGAAAGGACTTTTAAATAGTTGTTCCACAGAAAAATCTGAAGTTGATAAAAAAAAAAAAAATTAGTGAAGATTTACTGTTTTTGTTGTTGTTGGAGATTATACGTTTGAAGTCGCTTACATATGATTGTCAGCGAAGATTCATTGAGCGCATCTACTGTTGTTGGAGATTGAATCGTTTGAAGTCGCCAATACATGTTTCTTTAGGCACACGCTGGTGTATGGTGGTGGTGGTGTGGTGGGGGGTAACTATATAGCCGTGCCTTCTTTAGGATTTGGACAGTTATGAATTCATCTCGTCTCCCTCCAGCTATCGGTTGAATAGCAGGACAGATTGGGTTCTGTGGCCTTGTTTGGCAACCAGTCTAACGCAGAAAGAAATGGCAACTTACTGCGGGAAAATCTTCTCCCTAGTCAGTCATGGATCGAAAGAGACATGATCGCCCAAGCGTTTGTAACGTATGGCACCCAATTATCTGACTGAACCTGTATTTGTAGACAGAAGCCAAGCAGAGTTAAGTTTTCAAAAATGAGAATTAGAAACAGTTCTGAAAATATTATTGGGAATTTTGAATCAAGGACCGCTCTAAAATTTGTACAGCGTTCTATCATTCAAAATTTAAAAAATAACGATATTTTTCTGAACGTTACTTATAAGTTGTCAAATAACATTTCCACCCTTGCCTTAATGTCCCTTAAAGAACAAAATGCGTTGGAATAAGTAGTTTGTGTGTGTGTGTGTGTGTGTGTGTGTGTGTGTGTGTGTGTGTGTGTGTGTGTTGATCCTTTTCTGCATGGCTTTTTGACATGCCTTTACAGTACACACAAGTTATTTTAATAATTCAAATTTTTAGATTAGTTCAAATAACTATAAAACAAATAAACTCCTGGTTATGTAGTTACATGAATGCCAGTTCGCTTTGGGCAATACAATTTATTTTTTTTTAAAGGACGAATTGGAAGATATTTTAGATACGCCCACTGGCCGGATTGTCAACAAAAGTTTTTGTCGTTTTATGTTACAAGAAAGCATCCGAAAATTGTGAAAAGAATGTATAAAGGAGGAAACGTGAAACTGGAAACCCATTGTGACACAATCATTGCATTCTTTCTTTTGCCGCTGTTTTCCCTTCCATTTCTTTCTTTCTTTCTTTCTTTCTTTCTGTCCTCTCCTTTTCTATCTCTTTCTCCCTTTCCTTCTTTCATCTTAATCGTTCCTTCTAATTACATTCTTTTTTTTTTCATCCGTTTCTTCCTTATTTCATTATTGTTTCTTTCTTTCTCTTTTCATTTGTTCTTTCTTTCTTGTATTTTTTCTTTGGTTCTTTCCTTTCATTACATCCTCCTCTTTTCCATTTCCCCTCCCCCTTTCCCTTTCTTTCTCTGTTCTTTTTTATTTTTTTCATTCGTTTCTATCTTTCGCTATTTCGTTTTCTGCTTTTTGGCCTTCCCCCTACTTTTTCTTTTCTTGTTTTCTTTTTTTTTTTTTTTTTACCTTTTCATTCTCTCTCTCTCTCTCTCTCTCTCTCTCTCTCTCTCTCTCTCTCTCGTTCTTCCGCCCTTCTACTTGGGTGTATGGTAACCGTAGCCGTAACAGTTTAGAAATCTTACTTAACCGCAGGGTGATCAGCTGGAGTAACTTGTTTTTAGAGAAGATGGAATTCAACAACGGTTTTTAAATGTATTTTTTTTGTTTTTTTTCGTTTTTTTTTTGTTTTTAACTCCGTCATTATTTCTTATTACTACAAACTCGTGGTTCACTTTTTTTTCTTTGGACCACATTTTCAGAATTACAATATTTTTTCAGTCCTCATCAAATTTTTGTGATAAAAAGTACATTAAAAAAAAACAAAAAAAAAACAAAACAAAAAAACAAAAAAACAAAAAACAAAAAAAAGAAACACAAAAAACAGAGAAAGAGTTAAAGGGATATAACCACGGATTCGAAGTCAGAACATTATCATTGATAACTCACTTCTCCAATTTGCCGAACCTAGCTACTATATTTTTAATATTTGATATCATGCGAAAATATTAAAAATCAGCCAATAGTTATTTATAACTATTTACACTGGGACTCATACATGCAATTACAAATAATCTATGATAATATTTTACATTTTGAAATCATATATTTATTTTTAGAATATGAATTTTTAAAACTTTTAAAAAATGTTTGTCTTTCAATCATTAAGCCTCACCTGCTATTCTCTTCTTCCGTATCTACGAAGCGCGCATAACCGTTTGGGACTCACAGCTCTAAACATTACTTTTAGTGGGTACTCGTATTTCAGTTGATATCATTTTTTATTCTTCTTAAACAATAAAATTAATTTATTGACAAAATCGGGTATATCTTGCGGATATATTAATAAAGAATCATCTATGTATCTGAAATAAAAATCATGAAATGACCAACAATACATTTTTATAATAATACAACCAACAATACATTTTTATAGCAAAACGACAATCGAAGCAACGGTAAAAAAAAAAATTTAAAAATGCATTTTTATAGTAAAATTACCAACAATACTAATATTAAATAAGCCATAGATGTTGATATGCTCCTTAACAAAATTAACCAACCTACAATACATATTTATAGTAAAATTACCAACAATACATTTTATGATTTATAAACTATACATCTCAAAAATACTTTTATTTTGAAAATATAAAATTATGCACAAAATATCTGTAGTTGAAAGCATAACATGACGCATAGAATATTTAGATTTCGATATTAAATAATTTTTTTTTTAATCGTATCACCCCGAGCAAGGCGATAACGCCACTGATGTGCAGGGGGCTACGTAATAGTGAAAAGATTGGAAAAGAGAAAGCCGGAAACCACATCCTAAACAGGGAACAAGGGATGAGCCTCTTAATCTGTTCAATAGACGTGGGTGGAGTGTGAACCGGGCGATAGATAGATCTATCTACTCCAACTGAAAAAACAAAACAAAACAAAGTGAGAAGATTGGAAAAGAGATCCATACTGGTTGATAAGGAGCCAAACCAAATCAACCAACCAACCAACCAACCAACCAACCAACCAACCAACCTCTATCTTTACAAGAGTCAGATTGTTGGGGACTGAACAACGAAGTAGTAATTCGAAAGTGGAGTCACCATTATAAAGTAGACTGGTTGTCTACTCCACCACATTAATAATAAAACATAACTCAGAGAACAATATAACAAGAAGAATAACAATGTATTAAACATAGTTACAGGATTGATTATTTTGTGCGTGTAAGATTTAGTAGAGAAAGTTCTCTCTTGAAAATGCATCAATGTTCATACTGGAAGAGTTCTTGAAAAAAGGAAATATGATGTTTGTACTAATCAGTAGTTGAATATAATTATATATGTAGTGAAGTATGCTTGTAAGAGAGAGAAATATTTTTGGTGTAACTAATTGCTAAACGCAATTAGCGCAGTATGTGAGTTGGAAAAGAACTAACGGCATTCGGACTGTAAGCTCCGAAAGACAGATTTCAACTGGTATACAACGTGTGAACATCAGCTTATATATTTCTGAATTAAGCGCGGGAAAAAGAGGTTTCACGTGCGGTACTAATATAAGAGTATGTACGTATATGTGTGTGTACGTGCGTACATGGCGATATGTGTATAAGTATGTACATGCATGTAGAAGTGATTCTACAAGATCAAACCAAAAATGAAGTATTTGCTCAACCTTCACTTTCCAATCTTGATAGAGTTTAAAAGAATCTATGCGGCCTTTTGGATGATTTACCATTTTCTAGTCGATAATCCCTTTCACGCGGATTAAGCATGATAATCTTTAGCTGTTCCATGTCTTCTTTCATGGAAAATGTTCTGACGCGCTACATTCATTGGTTCCACCAGCTCAGACCTTCACAGCTAAGACCCGCCATACCACGTCTGCTGGAACAAATCATCTCCGTTCTCTTCGTATCTCATGAGTAAAAAGGAAGATCCATTCAGAACGCTTCTTGCCAAGGGCCATAGTCTCATAGAACAGACTCCGGAGATTATGTTTCCCTAAACACTACAATCTTAAATCGAAGGTCAACCGTTATTTTTCCTACATATCCGCATAACCTGGATTTCTTATCTGCTCCTCTTGGGTTCATACAAAAATATTATTCAGTAACCCTCTACTTTGAGGAGCTCTTGAGCCTTGCATCGCGTGAACAAGTAGTGAAAAAAATAAAGGAAAGATAATCTTTTTATAGCCGTAGCAAGTCCTTACCAATTATGACGTACTAAAAATAACGTTTATAGTAATAAGAAATTCGATCGTATACAAATTGTATGAGAGTTGTACCTTATGTTTCCATGGTATTGTAAAATTTACAGTAATACCAACATATTGAATTAGGTAGACTCGTAGCCTGGATAGTGCCAATTTTTCAGTAGGTAAATGGAATACTTGCTGTGAAATTTAAAATCTATTTTTACCTTAAAGACAAACACTTAATAATGATTTTACTACCGTCATTGAATACAGCCTGTATGGTGTCACAAAGCTTGTGTCAATAGGTTTTTTAACTGACTTCTCAGTTATATCCATATACTAGCAGTATAGCCCGGCGTTGCTCGGGTGTAATGAAAGCTTTAAAACTAATCCATGGTCCTGGAGCTCAGACTTTTTGGACGTTGGCACGAAAGATTAAAAAGCAATAGTTGTTTCGAGTTAAAGCGAAACCGTAGACTGAAAGAAAAATGAATGGACGTAAGTCAAATTTTGATTTCCTGGTATCGATATCAAATTTTCTGCACTATTGTAAGAACTGCAACCTCGAAACTTCTGAATATCTTTGTCTATGAGTGTATCAAATTTGATTAAAATCGGACCACTCCTTCTATAACCCGATTTTTTCGATTATCTATTTTCGATTTTTATCGGGGGTACCTCGACACAAAACCTAGCTAAGAACACTCGCAGACGCTTATAGTAAAACTGTGTAAATTTTCAAGAAAATCGGTTCAGCCGTTTCGGAGTCTGTAGGTAACGGACACACACACACACACACACACACACACACACACAAAGTTCCATTTATAAATAAGTTTAGATTAGATGCAGTAATTTAACGCAAGATGGTTTTAACTACTGACTTAGAAAGGTTTTCGAGCTGCTACCTCCTTGCCTACCAAAACATATCCCTAGCACAACAACCCATGTCAACAATAAACATACACTCCTTTCTTGATAATTTTTCCAATGGCAAAATCTGTACAACTTAATCTAATACTATATAAAAAAAAGTGCATTTGTTTTTTAATAATTTCACCCCAAGCAAGGCGATAATACCACTAGGACGCAGGGGTTTATAGTGAGTGAAAGAGAATGTGGGTTACGGACGTCCCTCTTCTGGTAAATATCCAGGCGTGCCCATGCCACAGACCAGCTAAGACAAGCTTTGTGCCCAATCACAGCGTATGCGAGGGTTGGGTTAATTTTGACCCTTGACCCCAGTGTTCGCACTCAGGTTCCCCACGTTAAGACTGATTTTGTGTTATGTGCTGTTAAGTTAACAGCACATAAGAGCAAATATGTGTCGCATCTCGCCCCAGTGGGGAGAGGCATGGGTAAATGCCACAGAAGGGGTATGGGTAAATGCCATGCAATTTAACGTATACGGGGGCTTGGTAAATTTTTTGACCTTTGACGCGAGTACACGTTATTTTGCGTGGCATCTTGCCTTGGTGATTGTGTGTGGGGGGAGCACGAGTAAATCAGTCAGTTAAGTACCATACGTGGTACACGCTTGGGCGATTATGTCTCGAATGAGACATGATTGACGAGACAGAAGATTTTCCCGCAGTAGGTTGCCATTACTTTCTGCGGTAGACTGATTGCCAATCTTATTTTTATACTGACTGGACGGGAGATATGAAATTCAATTAATATCGTAAAACACCGATATTGAAAAGCAGTCAAGTCATGCAACCTGAAATATCAAAATTATTTCTGTTTTGTACATCCATACCAAATAAAATCTAACAGTCACTAAAATGAAAAACAAAAAATTCTTTTAAAAAAAGTTACACTCGAAAATGATGTTAAACTTTTACATTTTCCAAAATTGCACTGACAAGGAATTAAAAAAAAGTAGATAAATATAAAGTTTAATAGAGATTCTGTAGAATCTGAAAAAAAAAATAATTTGTTTTAAATCATGCAAGTTCTAATTCTAAAAAAATTGACTTGTTTTTTAGTTTTCTTTTTATTGAATTGTTTTTGGCAAGGTGCAGGTCGAATTTTTGGTATGTTCACACACAATATTACCCCACTTTTTTTAAAACTGTAATATTGAGAGATTGATTTTTAAAGGTCTTTTTACTTCTGTTAGGGGCATTTACAAATTTTTTTTTATTTTTTAACCCTACATTATTCGGACAATTGTCATCTTCGTTACCATTTTTACAACGTTTCGGCCTTTATACACTGGAACTAACCAACGTCTATACTGGGCTATGTATGGGAACAGTGAGTAACTTGACCCTAAGAGTTGTGAGTTCAATACCAGGCTACAGCAGTGGTAAACAAGTAACTTAGCTAGAAAGAACTCATGACTACCAGAAGCGGCTTCGCACAAGGAATGAGAATGATATACCCTGCAATAAAGTGTTCGGTTCGAAATTCCAAGCACTGAAGAAGGCCAAAGTGTACAACGGCCGAAACGTTGTAAAAATGGCAACGAAGATAAGGACAATATAGTCCGAATAATGTATTGTAAATAAATGTGTTAAATAAAAGAAAACTACCTCATCTCAGAAATATAGACAAAGTTTTTTATTTTATTTTAAGTAAGAAGTTGTCAACAGTGAATGTAAAAAGAAAAAGAAAAAAGCCACTTATGAGAAAAATAATTAGAAATAAATAATTAAAACAGAAATAATAAACTGGATTTAAAAGACATTTTTTTTTTTTTGCGTCGTTATCGTTGACAGTGGCGAGGGCGACAGCAGGCGTCGGTTGCCAAGAGCAACGGCGACACAAATCAATGAATTTTTACTCAAAACAAAAATGGCCGCGAAAAACCAATGGGTATACGATGAGCTGTTGGAATTTTTGGGAAATCCTCTTTTCCAAATCCCAGTTGTTACATTTTTGGAGGCTCACTGTTTAGGTAAGAAATCTGGCTGTTGTTATTGTTAGAAAATACCGCAATTTTATTTTTTGCAAACAAAATCAGGAAAAAAAGTTTTTTTTTTTGCTTGTATTGCAGTAAAAAACCGAAAAAACGTTAGTTGTCTTTGTATTCTTTATTATTAATTATTTTTTAACATTTTAATTACATTGACAATAATTATTCTTTATTGCAACATCATTTTTATATTTTATTTTACTAAGTAGAAAAAAAAGTCTACACTTTCACTACTAACTTGGATTTTTTTATAAACTTTTAATGAACTTTAAAACACGCAAAAAAGAGCAAATAAAAGTCCTTAATTCGAAATTTGTTTTATCAAAAAGAGAAAAAGTTCGTTATTTTTTTAATGTAAAAAATTAAATTTAACTTTACACAGTATTTCTCGGTAAAGAAGTAAATGATTTTTTAATTATTTCTATGAAGATCAAAAAATCGCCTGAATGGTTTTTCTTTTTTTCTCTCTCATTCGTCATAAAAAAAAGAAAAGAAAAAAGGAGAATAATGATTAAAAACTCAGTTTTACTGACATTTTCAGTTGACTTTGTAAAAACAAAAATGTTTTCAATGCAGGCACAGTTCAGCACCGCAGAGCAATATAAAATAGTATTTACAATATAAAAACTTTAAAACCTTACAGGTGACTCAAATTTTATCTTTAAGCTTGTTAGGTTCTTTAAGTCAGTATCATTTATTCCGTCTCTACTATCTTTTATTACCCACTTTATATAAGTTAGCATCATTTATTCATTCACTCTATTTAAGTTGGTATCATTTTATTTTTTCCCTCTCTGTAAGTCAGTATAATTTATCCCCCTCTCTGTAAGTCAGTATAATTTATTCCACCGTCTCTCCACTATTCCTCTTTCTATGTAAGTCAGTGTAATTTATCCCCCTTTTGTAAGTTATCATTTATATAAGTAAGTCAGTATCATTTATTACCCATGTATAAGTCAGTATCATTTATTCACCGACTCTCACTAACACAATTACAACTGAGTGGTGAGTTTGATTCTCATTGGGTGCCTCATACTTTCGGCCTTGTACAACATCTAAGCTGCTACACTTAAAAAAACACAACTCATTTTAATCAGTATCATTTATTCCCACCTTTATTTTCTTACTATATTATGTTACTTCTTTCTCGTTGTGTGTTGTGGTGCAGTGGATATCAGCTTGGAACGAGAAATCGGGGAGTCGAGTTCAAATTCCAGTTAGATTCCTTGCATTCACTTATGCACAAATACCCTTGGGAAAGGTATTAATCGGTCTCTTCCTTCCAGTTATGGGTTAAATAACAGGACAGACTGGGTTCTATAGCCTTGGCTGGCAACCAATCTACCGCAGAAACCAATGGCAACCTACTGCGGGATAATCTTCTGCCCATTCAGTCATGTCTCTTTCGAGACATGATCATCCAAGCGTGTTTCATGTATGACACTTAACAGCTGACTTCTTTCTCAACATGAAGCTGGAATTGCAAATATGCTTCATCTTGCAATCTGAGATCACTTATATTTGATCTGTAAGTTTAAACAGTTTAAATTAAGCAAGCCTAGTCCTGGAATTCCAATTTCTAAGTAGAATCTCCCTATTGCATTAAAAGGAGAGAGTATTCCTTGCATTCACTTACACGCAAATACTCTTAGGAAAGGTATAAATCCGTCTCTTCCCTCTAGTTATGGTAAAATAACAGGACAGATTGGGTTCGGTAGCCTTGGCTGGCAACCAGTCTACTGCAGAAAGTAATGACAACCTACTGCAGGATAATCTTCTGCCCTGTCAGTCATGTCTCTTTCAATATATCATTGCTCAAGCGTGTATCACGTATGGCACTTGACTGCCTGACTGATCTATTTTTAATTTATTTGTTTAAACATTTTTTTGTTAGACTCTACATGAAACTGAACTCATGTTGTATTTGCTCTTGTTGGAATGCAAATAAATAAATTATTGACAGTAGCTTAAATAATTCAGTTTATTTTTTATTCCTAAAAAAATATTACAAATTTATCTATAATAAATTTTCTTCTTGCAAAGTAGATATAGAAAAGAATATATATGATAACTGTTAAGGCTTTCTTGCAGAGAATAAGGCCACTGTATCACCATGCTATATGTTGTTCTTGTGATTTTAGTAGCAAGCCCCACACTGTGATTCAAGATTAGAAAAGTAAAATTTAGACTCAGCCAGAAAGTTTTTCTCATCAGAATTTATCTTGCACATTTATAAATCTATCATTCGTCTGTGCTTTAAATACTGTTGCCATATCTGATCAGCTTTTCCTGCTATTCATCTTGTAGTTTTCGACAAAATCCAAAGGAGGATATACAACGTAGTTGATCCTGACTTGGCAGCTTGCCTTCAGTCACTTTCTCACTGATGAGATGTGGCTTCCCTCTGTCTTTTTTACCAATATTTTCATGGTTTCTACTCTGACAAGCTTCTTTCCCTGGTGCCTTAATCACATGGATTTACCTGTGCTACTAGTTTGGCATCAAGGTTCCATCCTTTTACCATCAAATGCAATGACCACTTCTACTCTAACAGTTTTTTTCTTGCACTTTTATATTCTTGCTTTCCTGGTAGTTACAATTTCCAAAAGTTTAAATGTAACATCACTTGCCATCTTCTATCTCTCTAAATCTCATTCTCATCCCTAAATCCCATATACCTTTTATTCTTTCTTAGTATCTCCTGTACATTGCTTTTTCTCTCTCTGTAAGCTCCTGCTCACCAGTTGCAGACCTGCCTTGCTTGGAGTGAAATGATTATAAAAAAAGTGGATTTCTCTCTAGTTCGATCTTGTGTTGCTTGGTTTTGTATAATTAGAAGATAACACAAACTTGAATTAATGACGTTTATTTTTTTTATATAAAACTTTAGGTTTTTACATCAAGTTAACAACCGTTAATTTTTGTGAGTGGATACAGGAGCAGTCTAGCTGAATTCTCTTCACTCTGGGAGGATAGTAGTCAACGCGCCTATCCCTTCTGGACTCTCGGGGTCAACTGACTGTTTCTTCCTCTTTTCAAATCTCTCCACCAAAACTCCATCTTTCACTCCTACTTCTTACTGCTACTCCTACCAAAAGAAACCATTAACTTGTTTTGCCGCCAAATTTTGAATTCTTGGCATCAGTGTGTCGACCTTTTTCTATTTTTAGCACACTCGCCATTTTATAAACCATAACAATCTCAATGGGATTGTAAGGATGCTTAGTCTTATCTTTTGTTTCTGTCTGCTATGCCTACCGTTAGTCTTTTGCATTCAGCCTATCTTTCTTCTCCTCTTCACTACCTTCAATTGACAACATGTCTGCATGAATTGCTTAACCATCAAAAAGAAAACAAAGTCGTTGCCTTACTCTGATACTTCTTTTATACTCTCACTACCTTTACCCACAATCCCCACTACTGCTGGTTGTGGACCACCACCAGTATTTAATTTTTCAACCCACTCTGCCATTTCTCAGTTCCTAATAGGTAAGTTTTTTCTTTTTTTTTTTTTTTTTCCAAATTACACACATACAAATGGTTTTGAATTCTGATCAATGACCCTGATGGAGTTACAAAATTATAAAAGACTGTTTAATTAGACTGGAACCCAATAGAGAAAAAAATTAGGTTTAAAAATATTAACCAGAAACTATAAAATTCTTAGGAGAATGGTATTAGTTGGATTTGAACCCAAAATAAATCTAGTAAGATTTAGTAAATTCAGCACAACTGAATTTCCCCCCTGTTCCACCACTTATTCCCAAGAAAGTTGCAGTGACAAGATTAATGTGTTTACCGAAATTTAGCAAAAGTCCAGATTAAATTGGGAAGGGTTATTTTAGCATCCTTCCTAACAGACTTACCAAAATGTCTAGACTTGAGTACTTTAGAAGCATGGATCACATGCAGCAGTAATAGGTATTTCTTTGCTTGGGGATAATATCCATTAATGTCATCTGCTAGGGGGGAGTATATATAAATCTGTGGTTCCCAACATGGATGCAGTTCAGTTTTTAAGGAGGTCAATTTATGAATTATTAACAGCAAGTCTGTGAGTATGAGTGCTTGTGCAAGGTAATACTTATGATGGTGCATATACAGTATGCATATATAAAAATACTAGCAGTATAGCCCAGCGTTGCTCGGGTGTAATGAAAGCTTTAAAACTAATCCATGGTCCTGGAGCTCAGACTCTTTGGACATTGACATGAAAGATTAAAAAGCAATAGTTGATTCCAGTTAAAGCGAAACAGTAGACTGAAAGAAAAATGAATGGATGTAAGTCAAATTTTGATTTCCTGGTATCGATATCAAATTTTCTGTTGTAAGAACTGCAATCTTGAAACTTCTGAATATCTTTTCTTATGTCTTTGTCTATGAGTGTATCAAATTTGATTAAAATCGGAACCACTCCTTCTATAACCCGATTTTTTCGATTATCGATTTTCGATATTTATTGGGGGTACCTTGACACAAAACCTAGTTAAGAACACTCACAGATGCTTATAGTACAACTGTGTAAATTTTCAAGAAAATCGGTTCAGCCGTTTCGGAGTCTATAGGTAATGGATACACACACACACACACACACACAGACAAAGTTCCATTTATAAATAAGTTTAGATTTATATGTATGCATGTGTATATATATATATATATATATATATATATATGTATTCCCTAAAAATAAAAACTATTGGCCAAATTTCGGAGTGAATCTTTATTCTGATTAGTTAAAAGAAACACACACATAAATATTCTATTTTCCCACATACATAAATAGTAAACCGATGGTTTTTGTATTTAAATGTAAATCATTTTCGCAACCAACATCCAACATTGCTTGATGACGAGATAGAGATCTCGAAACAGAAATTTCTGTGTCACAATGTACTTTTAATTCATAATTATATATATATATATATAGTGTTAAATTATATTGGTGTTTTTTGTTCAGTAATTTACTGGTAGAAAAGCATTTTTGGCAAGCAGATTTTTTTGTCATAAAGTACTTGATATCATGGAAGTTAGTTCTTCCAAAGTTCACAGTTAAGTTTGTAGAGAATCTACCCATAATTGGCTAAGAGAGCGTACATCTGTTTGCATAATTTCACAATACAGCATTTTTTTCCTCTCTTTGTTGACTCTATTTAGCTGTATCTGAACTATGACATTGAAGCAAATTTAGCATAATAACAAAAAAGAACTTTTACAATAACTTTTACAATAACTTTTCCCTGTTGGTAGGATAAGAATTTAGCTAGTATATTAAATATATTGGCTTCTGTTCTGGTGAGCTTCTTTCTCAGGTGCCTTAACCACATGAATTTACTTGTGTTCAAGGTCACACCCTTTTACCATTAAAATACTCAAATGTAACCGCCACTTTTACTCTATCAGTTTCTTTTCTCACGCATCTCATATGTGGAACTCCCTTCCATATACTTGTTTCCCTGATAGCTACAATTTCCAAAAGTTTGAATGCAATGTCAGTTTTCATCTTCTATCACCCTAAATCCCATCCACCTCTTATCCTTTGTTTGGCATCCCCTGTATCCCAGTTGTTTTCTCTCATTGTAACCCCTCCTGCCTTACTTGGAGTGAAATGATTATAAAAAAGAAAAAGATTTTGAAATTTCAAAAATTGCCTTACAAGGAAAGAGAATGATATATCCCAGTGAGTGTAATAAAGGGTTCGATTTGAAATTCCTAGTACTTGAAGAAGGCCAGAGCGTACAACGACCGAAACGTTGTACAAATGACAACAAAGATGAGGACAATAGTTCAAATAATGTAAATTTTTTGCCACATTTATAAATTAAGATTTCAGCAGAATTGTAATTCTAGGCTTTTATCCTTTAGCATTAAAAAAATTAATAAAAAGAATTGCATTTGTTTCAATGTCTCTTGTTTTATTAGATTGTCTCAGCCTAGCTAAATGTCAGTCTTTGTTTGCAGTGAACAACTTATTTGACCTGCAATAAGATAAATTACTGAGAAATAAATTTGTTAAATTTGCTTTAGATTTTTGTCCTTTGGTTTTCTACCTGACAAAATGAAATCTTGATTTATGACCATCTTGCCTTTCATTGTGTAACAAAGATTTTCTAGCAAAGTTTAACAAATGTACCTGAAGAAAAAAAAGCATTAAAGATGGTTTTTCTCTTATCACTGCTATTACTGTATATTTCCTTGACAATTCTTATTGCTTTTAAAAGCTAAAACCCAAACACATAAAACTGGATTTTTTTTTTTTTTTTTTTGAATTGATAACACTATTCCTTTATTGGCAGGTGAAATTTCAGGTCCTTTCACCTTTCTAAAGGCAGTAATTAACAAATAAAACATTGAATAAATGATTGGAATATAAAAATAGCTATAGACATTAATCAAAAATTAAGATATGTGTATCTAGTTGCATAACTGGTTGCCTGTAATCAATGGGTTTAAAAATACAAAAGATGAAGTCTTGATTGGAAATGATCATTCATCAACATTTTCTACAAAGCTGATTTTTCTAAAAAAGAAAAGCCAAACTGTGTAACAAAGGAATTTCCTTAATTTTTTTTTTTTATCATTTCACCCCAATTAATGCTATAAAAAGACTAAGACAGAAGGTGGTTAGTAAGTATAAAAGAATACAAAAAAGAAAAAATATTATTAAGGAGCAAGAACAATAAAAGAGAAATCAAGAAGACATTAGAGTGACACTGCATTGAAATTTCAAAGAATGAAGTTGGCTGGAAAGCAAGAAGCCAGAAGAGTGTTCCACAGGTGAGAATGCAAAGAAAGAAACTGTTAGCAAATAACTTACCATTACATCTAGTCAAATCAACTGTATATTAATAGGACCTTGTTACCAATCTAGTACTGTGCTTAAATTCATGTACCACAGAGCAAAGTTCATTAAAACAATTACAATGGATATATTTCTAGAAAAGCTACATCATGATGGTGGAAGAGTAACTGAAGCCAATATGCCAGGTCAAGATCAGTAACATTGCAAATTCTTCATTGGATTTTATCAAAAATCTCTAATTATATAGCAGGTGTATCAGACCATATGTAGTAGCAATATTTGAAGCATAGATGAATATATATGACTTCTAAATATATAAGATAGTCTAGCAAGAAAAATTGCCTGTAATTCTGGGTATGGTGTTAAACTACATCTGGCAACTAGGTTTCTGATTGAGAAATTAGAGGTTTTGAGGAGAGTGGAATCACCTCTTCATTACTATTGTTCCCTGGTCCACCCTGATCCAGGGTGGTAGCACCTGTTAGGGTTCCAGCTATGGGCAAATAGTGAACCCCACCTCAAACAAAAACAAAACATAATAAAAGTATAAAAATATAATATTATGGTAAGAATATTAGCAATACATTTTTATATTAAAAAAATTTACCAACAATACCTATTTACAGCAAAATGACCAACAATACAGCTTGCAGTTATGTTCAAAATATATTCAGTTGAAGCTATACAATTGCATTCAAAATATTTAGATTTTGGCATTAAATAACCTATGGAGATTGATGTGCTGCTAAACGAAATCAGCCAACCAAACAACCAATATGAAAGATGACATTAATCCATATATTTCTTAAAGAAATCAGACTGTATTCCAAAATATAACTTAAACAAAACTACCACATAAAACATGCACATTACATCCTCTAGTATTTATGGACACACAAACATGTGAGTGCACAAAATCTAAGTATCATCTACTATATATTCAGTTGTTAAAACAGAATAACATATTTTTATTACTTCAAAGCTCCCAAGAATACTAAATTTTGGCATTAAATGACCCATAAGAAGTTGATATGCCATTAAACAAACAAATTGATCAATTAAAAAACTGTCTCACACAACACAGTGAACCAACTTTGCTAGCAGCAGACCTAGCGACTGATTCAATATAATCTTTCCATTTATTGTAAAATCTTCTTTAGCTATTTTGAGCAACTGATCCTGAATTTTAAGAGCAAAATTATTGGGAACAGCTGCTTCTACAAAGCACAAAGCACCTACAAATTGGATGAAGGCCAAGCAGGTTTTCCTCACTTTCTTTTTTTGACAACACACCCATAATGGTATACATATGCACAAAGGATAAATACAAGCCACAATTAAGGAATATTTGATATGTTCTTATTTAGCCATGTTCAATTGTTCAGTTAAGGTAATCAATGAATCCTTCTATCAGTAAATCATCATTATTATATCTCAGAAATTGTCTAAATTGTTCGAAAAAATTTTTCTAGCTTTATATAACCTACAAAAGGTTGATAAACTGTAAAAAACAAATAAAAATTTAATAAATCACTCAGTTTCTGCCAGAAATATGTGGGCTCAGTCACATCATATCAGCAAGGATAGCCTTGTTTTCACAGGAATAAAAACATCCAAAAAAAAATTAACACTAAAAAGCCATGTTAAATTGTAAATGAAAATCCTATAATTTTATTTATTTCTGTGTACTGGTATATGTGTGTGTGTATTTTAGTTATATATGTTTTAAAGTTGTGTGTAATAGAGGAAGAACGTTACTTCATCTTATAACAATCAAGGTATTAAGGAGAGGAAATGGACACCTTGACCCTTTGAAGGTTGGTAGTGAAGAGTGAATTTAGCATTTTAAGGCACAATGAATTCATTTCTCAGACAAGGAAGTTTTCCATTGCATGCTGGGAATACTTTTATTATTTTAGTTTTATTTTAAATAAAGTTTTAATGTTATTTGTTTTATTTTATCTTATTTATGATATTTATTATTTTATAATTTTACTTATTAATAATAATGTCGTTATAAAACCACATGCTGGGAATCTCGTAGTTCTTAGCTTTTTACAAACTATCTTTGTTAGCAAACTTCCTTTTTCCTTTTCTTTTTTTTCTTTGATTTGATTTAAAACTCTCCTGTCATCTTCAAAGTTGAGGGTCCAGTAGATCAGTTCTCATCAGTCAGATTACCCATGTATATAATTTGAATATAAAGTTTGTGTAGAATCAGTCACACTTTTTGGAAGAACTGAATATAAAGAACTTGTGCGTAATAATTTGCCATAAAGTCCCCAAATGACTCACTTCATGTTTTCAATTCAGAATTTTTCTTTTCTTGGATTGATTGTCAATCACAGCTAAAGAGCCCAGTCTGTTCTATTTAACCCATAGCTATTGTGAGACAAAAACGGATTACTAGATTTTACTTTTACAGTTATTTGCACATAAGTGAACATAAGTATGTTTTTGCAACCCTCAGGCCTGAAGATTGTGTTTAAGCATGACACAGCTTGTTGCTGATGGGAGCTGACCTCAAAGTTCTATTTTATATTTACATATGCTCTATCTCTGACAATACATTTATCATATATATATATATATATATATATAATCTTAAGTCGATGGAACAACTCAGTTTTATGCATTATGCAACTGTCAGGTGCATATTTCAAATTGATAGTTTAATAGATTTGGATTTAACTTAAATTCAAAACTATGAAACTCCGTGTTGTGCCATAAATGTAAGATAATAAGTATATTTATTAATACATAAATATTACAGCTCTCTTCATACATTGAGCACTGTTTCATTAACACCTGAATAATAATATTATATATATGTGTATCTTCATATTTATATTTATTGATTTACATCACTATAAACTAAACTATCGCCCGGTTCACACTCCACCCACATCTATTGAACAGGTGAAGAGGCTCATCCCTTGTTTCCTGTTTAGGATGCGGTTTCTGGTTTTCTCTTTTCTAATCTTCTCACTCTTATGTAGCCCCCTGTACATCAGTGGCATTACCTCCTTGTTTGGGGTGATATGATTAAAAACAAAAGAAAAAATAAAGAATATATATATATATATATATATATATATATATATATATATATATATATACATATATTTTAAATAAAACTTTGAAGATTCCAAGTGTCATATGATCATTTCTGTGATTTACATTTGCTACATCAGCGACTGTTTATTATTGAATATATATATATATATATATATATATATATATATATATTGTTACATGTTATAGTTCTAATAAAAGAAAAAACAATGATTGATCAAAGCTCAGAGTTAAATCACAGACAAATATTTAATTTACAAAAAACACCAAATAAAATATTTACAAATATACAATTTTTGTTGCATTCAAAACAAGAAACATAGAGTTTACTACGGGCGAGTGTTACGAGGAAAGAAGGGGAAGTTAAGGTGTCAAGTATCTTTACCCAGTTAAGCTAGCAAAGTAGTTTAAGTGCTATACTTTTTGGAAATCCTCAAATGTGTACATAAAGAATAATTATTAGTTTGGTCAATGAAAGAGTCAAAAATTTCTATTTACCCTTTTAGTTCCATGAGGTTCTCTTTCAGGATTTTAGTTGGCCGGCAACTTTTCTTAGAGATTCTTTTGGCTGGATATACAAATCCTGAATTAGGCCGGAGTTGATAATGTCAGCAAATCTTTTTAGCAACTAACTAATCTCTTCCCAAAACCTATTTTTATAGGGGCTAACACCTAATCTGCATATTTCTCAAAATTTCTTGAATCTACTGGAATTTTCTCAAACATTCTAGCATCTTCCAAATGTTTTATTTCTAATTTTCCTATTTTTACAACTACTTCATGAATCAAAACGTTTTTTGTAATAACAAGTAGGATTCAATAGGATCTCTTACTATAACTTTTTAGACGTTATTAATATTATTTTTATGTAAATGCATCCTCGTAACAATATATATATATATATATATATATATATATATATTTTATTTTTGCAGTGTTTGATTCATCAGCTGAAGATAATGAAGAGTACAGAAAGATACACACAGAGTACAAGCAATTGGTAAGATATGAGACTTTTGTCTTCTTTTTGCTTATTGATATACAATAATATAGCGTATTTGACATTTTTCTTTACTTGCATCAGCAAAATAACAGCTGTGTACATTGGTCCCACTTCAATCCATCTCCAAAACAGTCAACCATTACATATAAACTGGCTAGGATGACTTGTGTTAATTTTTTTCTCCTGGATGATCACCCTTCATGCATACCTGGTAAATATAATTTTCCACCCCCAAACCCGTATATTCACCCTAATTAAATTGGCCAAAGTTAAATAAGTTCAGACTTTAGCTTTTAAAATGTCTCAAATAAAAAAAAGAATAACAACGGGAGTATAATGGCACAGTTAAATTAGAAAAACTGGTATTATATTTTAACTTTAGGTACCCCACTTTTTACCTCTATGAATGAACAGTTGCATTAAACACCAGATTTTACTGTCCACAATAAAGATGGAATACTGGAATATGTTAAAACCAGTTGGATGTTTAAATTATTTAAATTTTTTTTATTAACATTTTGCTTTCTATGAAAATTCTCAAAAGCATTATTATGATGGCAACCCTACTACTTTTAAAGAGTTTTTTATTTACTGTAGTTCATCCAATACAAGATCAAGGGCCACTTCAGGTAGAAGGTTACTGAGTGAAATTGTTTGCTGTAAGAGAATGGGAAGGAGAAATTTAGAGATGTAAAAGTGCTGTGTTTTTTACTTACTTTGAGAATGTTCACAGAGAGTTCAAAGTTAACAAGAAAATAAAAATTTTAAATATCTAATTTTCATGTATTTCATCTTATATTCTTTGTTCACTCATTTCAGCTCACTCATTCACTCACTTCTATAACTTACTCATTCACTCACGCACTCTTGCTTGCTCAAGTCTCACAGACTCCCTAAAGAGTATGAGGCCACAGACCTGAAGATCCATAGACTCCTGAGGAGTACGAGGCTACAACCCTGAAGTCTTAAAGACTCCCTAGGGAGTATGAGACCACAGACCTGAAGTTCCATAAATTCCCAGGGAGTATGAGACTTCAGCTCTGAAATCCTGTAGACTCTCTGAAGAGTATGAGGATACGTCTCTGAAATTCCGTAGACTCCCTGAAGAGTATGAGGATACGTCTCCGAAATTCCGTAGACTCCCTGAAGAGTATGAGGATACGTCTCCGAAATTCCGTAGACTCCCTGAAGAGTATGAGGATACGTCTCCGAAATTCCGTAGACTCCCTGAAGAGTATGAGGATACGTCTCTGAAATTCCGTAGACTCCCTGAAGAGTATGAGGATACGTCTCTGAAATTCCGTAGACTCCCTGAAGAGTATGAGGATACGTCTCCGAAATTCCGTAGACTCCCTGAAGAGTATGAGGATACGTCTCCGGAATCCAGTAGACTCCGTAGAAGAGTATGATGGCACAGCTCTCAACATGGTAGGCATTGCTGCTGTGGTTTCTGTATTAAGTAGCTGGTTTTTATGGGATGAACATGCTAGTCTCATGCCCAACCAGTTTTAAATTCAGAGTAGTCTTTCTAGATCAGGAGTCACCAAAGGTTTTTAACAGAGGGACAGATAATGAAGAGAATGATGAGTTCAGGTTAGATAACCATTTTGTTCAATACAATACACTGAATGCACAAGAAATAAAAACCCCAAAATATTTATTTACCAAAAAGTTATCAAATAAAGTGACATTAGCAAGAAAATAGTTATATCACACCCAGTGTGCACATATCTGAATTTCACAAACTAACCAGCAAGAAAGGTTAGTGAGATTTGTGAAACTGGCTTTTACCTCTTAAGATATAATCAATATTTGATTTGGAATTTAGACTATGTACTTCATTTTTGAAAATGTTTGCTCACAGACATAAGTTGTTCCAAATACTGATACCATACCAGAGGAAAATTTCTTCAATTTAAAAAACTTATCATTAGGTAAGCAGCAATAAAATTCAAAGAGTTTTTCTTCTCTGTGATTCTCTTTCAAAAAGTCATTTGCTTGCAAATCAATGAGTTCCAACTGCAGTTAAATTGGCAAGGTTACAATCAAACAGATTCTGGAACAGAAGATTGTCATTCTCAGGTCTATCAAGATCTGAAAATCTCTCCAAAAATGCTTATTGAAGTCATAAATAATCTTATTTAGAAACTTGAGGTCAACATCTGCAATTTTAGTGTAAAACTTTTTAAAACTCTTTGATAGTGAGAGAAATTTCTTCCTTCCCATTCACTGATTTTCTTGAAACTTATTTTACTGTCAGATACAAAAATTAGATTTGCCAAATTTTGGCATTTTACATACATTTATTCTAATTTTTTTTACATAGTAAATTTAACTACAATCAATTGATAATTCCATATAAACAATTATATTTTAGCTCATTTGTGGCACAGTGTGGGGGCAGGCCTGATCTAACCCACATGCCGTAGTTAATGATCCCTGTTTTAGACTAAAGAGCTCAATCTTCAACTGACTACTATTTAATCTATATCTAGGAGGAGAAGAGATGTATTCATACCTTTCCCAAAGGTATTTGCATGTAAGTGAATGTTGTGAGCTTGACTGGAATTGGAACTAAATCCTGATTTCATATTCCAATACACTATTCATTACACTTGGGACAGGAAGGGTATAAGATATCATTGTAGCTTTTGCAATGATACAGCATATTATCATGGATGAGAAGCAAAATTTCTAACTTAAAAATCAAAATAGAACTATTAATTTTGGAAAAATGTTCTTTTGCTATATGCAAATTATGGTTTCTCTTTTTATTTACTCTCAGCTGCAATATTAACCTATGATCTCATGGCTTCAGTTTAAACTGACACCAGAAGTTGGCACCAAAACAAATACCAATATCAATATAAACAATGAAAATTGGGGACAGACTTTTGCAATGATTTAATATAATCAGTATTTTGACTTTTCTGACTACCTTAGACAAAAAAATTAAGAAGGACCCTTCTTCTCAATACAAGAAAGAGTGATACTAGCAAACTTGAAAAACCTATTTTTCTGAAAAACTGTTTTAAGAAGTGTTTATAAATTTCAACCAGCAGTAACACTAACTCTTTGATCACTGAATGTCAAGTGTTTCTTGAATGGAAACGGTTATTTTCACTATTACCTTTACCATATAAGAAAAAAAAATAAATGAATTCTTTTTTTTTTCATTTCCTGGATGAAAAGAATTAATTAGTTCTTTTTTTTTAATCGTATCACCCCAAGCAAGGCGGTAATGCCACTGATGTGCAGAGGGCTATGTAATAGTGAAAAGATTGGAAAAGAGAAAACCGGAAACCACATCCTAAACAGGGAACAAGGGACGAGCCTCTTAACCTGTTCAATAGACGTGGGTGGCGTGTGAACCGGGCGATAGATTATACTTCTTTTTTTATATACAATATTTCAATACATCCATTTGTTGGATTTCTTAAGAAATTGCCAGTGGTTTTGAAACCTTCCATAATATTGGCTTAGTAGCAAACGGAAAACAGAATATATTTACTTATGCAGACAAGATTGCCTTTTATTGATCTTCTTTTAATCCTTATTTCAATAGTGTTCAATACCTGCAACTCATTTTGATGGGCCTTGTTTAATTTAAAGCTGACTCAGTTAATCTCCATTGTTTTATTACCATGATTGTTGTTGTCTCTCTCCTAAAAGAAGAAACACATACAGTTGTCTCTCTCTTAATCGTTATTGCTCTTAATTGCTTGAGGCAATTTTCTGCATTAACATAGCTATATAGATTCATATAACACAAAATGATTTCTACCTTAAAAATCTTGGCTTTTTATCTCCCTGATTGTTATACATATTTTTGCTTTATTCTATCAGTAATACTTGCACTAATTCATGACTAATGACAATCCCTTTCTTATTGATTTTCTATGCATTTCTATAGTAAAACGATTGGTAATGCATTAACATTATACATATAATAGCCCTTATCTATAAGAACTAGCATTAATTCTTGACCAATGACAATCTTTCAGATTATGTATGCATCCTTGGTAGCATAAATTTAAGCATACTTAATAAATTGGCAACTATATCTTACTGTTGGAGTAGCTAGATCTTATCATGTTCTCTTTTAATAGTTTCTTTCACACTTATCTTCTGGCCTATTGCTACCCTGCCAGCTGTGATCTAAAATTTAAATGCAGTGTCAGTTGCCATCATCTGTCTTCTTGAAGCTTCTTTCATTGTCCTTTCTCCTCACTAGTGTCTTATCATTTTTTTTTTCACTCTCAGTAACCCCGTTGTATCTTAGGGGCATTATTGCCTTAGCAATGCATTTACATTATACGTATAATGGCCCTTATCTATAATTACTAACATTAATTCCTGACTGTGGGAAAGGGATTGTAGAGTGGATAATAATTTCTCACCCACAAAGCCATTAAGTCACTTTTTAACTCTATCAAGGCTGAAAATTGAGGATTGAACAACTTATCTACCAAACTAACACAAAGTGAACAAACCAGAACTGGGAAGTAATTGAGTTTGGAATGTGGAATTCACTTTCTCTGACTACCAATGTGGTTAATACTTTTAATCAAATATACAAGCTCTATCTTGAACATATCCATCCATTTTCAATATCTCAACAACTAATTGTACAGCTATTTACACCATTTACATTGTTCAAACTGTAATCCTCATCATTATTGCCATATTCCCAATGTTTTAGCCATTGTGTGCTTCAGCCTTCTTCAGGTTATATTTGTTGGAATATTAAATCGAAACTCTTTACTATAGGGGTGGATTGTTCTTGTAAAGGATTGGTCAATAATTTGTAATCACGTCTGGCACAAGAACTTGTAGATGTTACCAATTATGTTGATTTGGCCTAGAAATTAAATCAGAAACCTTCACAATATTTATATTCATGATTAGATAATACTCAAGACTCAAAAAGTTAAATAACAACACCAATTGAAACCAAAATAAACATGTATTAACAAATATAGAATACTTTGAGAAAACATGCATTTAACTGTGTACAAGTGTATAGAAGGAGAAAGAGTTTTCTCCCATAGACTGCAATTTCAAGAGAAAGTCAATTAGTGAATGAATGTTCTTGGAAAAAATTTATTGAAATAAAGTTTTGTTCCGAAAGGAAAAGTTGTTTACATAATGTTCTTGAGATAGTTGTTCAAAAGATGTTGAGTGGAAAATATTTGAATCAGCATTGCTTAGACAAAGTGCTTAGCTAGGATCCAACTGAAAGATTGTTCAGTAGAAATGTTCATGTCTGTGCGTGTGCTGGGAATGTGAGTAAGATTTGGTTTCGACTGGCGAGGATTTGTGGTACAGCTGAAATCTTTCTAAAGAGCTGTATGTGTGAGTAAGAATTAGACACATGTCCCCAGCTACCTTGATAGCTGGGGCCCCACTGAAGATGCATGCGTGAGTGCACTGCTTAAATAGTCACCTGTTGAACCAGCATGACAGCATGGGAAAACTCGACTTACACGTGCAAACAACATGATCGGTTAATGATAAACCAATCAGTGTTTGGCAATATGATGTGATCTGCGAATGTAAAAAAGCATGAAAGTGTGAATGATAGTGGGACACTATATTCTAATTCCAGGTCCCATGCTTTTTTGGATATCTTATTTTTAGTTAACTGAACTTGACGACTCTCCAAGTTTTTGTTTTCTCTGCTAATGCTGAGAATTGAACTAAATGAAGAGATTGGTTTGAAATTTCAACAAATATCACCTACAACATCGAGAACATTGTGAATATAGCAACAAAATGAGGACAACAGTTCAAATATTGTAAATAGTTTAAATAGTTACAATAAATCCCCTCAGAAATATAGACAGATAATTGTACAGCTTTGATGTAATTTGACAACTAATTAGTGGGGATATTCAGGTGCATGCACAGAAAAACAATTTCTCATGGGGCTACTTAATTGACAGTGATGTGCCAATGTGTAAGCTTTTTTAATGTGTTGTCTTTACATTCACAATGACCAAATAAGTCAATTATTCATCTCCCATGCAAGATTTTTTTTTGGCAAAACTTCACATCATTCAGGTTTGTTATGCTACAATTCAGATTTGGCTACCTGTGACTTCTGGCTTTTCCTAAAGCTAAAATCACTGTTGAAATGCCATCTGCAAGATTCAGAAAGGTATGACAATTCCAAAATACGGACATTTGAAAAATGGAAAGGTATGGGGTTTTTCTATATACAAAAAGATATTTTAATTACACAATAAAAAGAACTCTTACTTTGCATGCAATTGAAACAGAAAAAATTGTTTATTTTAAACTAGCAGTATAGCCCGGCATTGCTTGGGTGTAATGAAAGCTTTAAAACTAATCCATGGATCTGGAGCTCAGACTCAGCCTAAAGAATATTTGTGTGAAGTTTGGTGAGAATTGGATAAAAATTGTGGATTTGTATAAAGGACATACAGACAGATAAACAGACACACACACACAAACATCTTGCTTTATATACTTATATATATATATATTATCGATTTTCTGTACTATTGTAAGAACTGCAACCTTGAAACTTCTGAATGTCATTTCTTATGTCTTTGTCTATGAGTGTATCAAATTTGATTAAAATCAAACCACTCCTTTTATAACCCGATTTTTTTCAATTATCGATTTTTGATATTTATCGGGGGTACCTCAACACAAAATCTAGCTAAGAACACTTGCAGATGCTTATAGTACAGCTGTGTAAATTTTCAAGAAAATCGGTTCAGCCATTTCGGAGTCTATAGGTAATGGATACACACACACACACACACACACACACAAAGTTTCATTTATAAATAAGTTTAGATCATGTTTTGAGAAAAGAAAGATGGGTTTATAGGTTGTTGAAAATATTTTCTTGAGCACCTAAAGAAATTAACCATTTGCTGCATATTGGTTACAATCGTAAACAATATGCAACAAAGAGATAAGCAAGGTAAGGAACATTTTCTTAAGAAAATGAGGACTTACAGTACTAGTAAAATTTATAAATGTTCTTGGTAGAGAGAGTTAAGTTCATGAAGTACTCAAATAGTTTTTTGAAGAGAGAATGCAGAGTTATCAAATTTTGCTGAGCTCTTCAGAATTTGGTAGCTCAACATTGTAGCAAGAATGTCCATTTTTTTGAATGGAAAGAGTTGCAGACTGATTGTCATTTGTAGAAAACTTTCAGATGTTGGTAATATCCAATTAAAGAGAATAAGTTCACTTTCAGTCAGTGATGAAAATTTGATCTGATTGTGTCCTTTTTCTCTTTTTTTTTCTAATAAACACATTCAATATTATGTGTCTTTAAGTTTTTGTATTTTATCTCAGAATTGTTTGAGGGTCATGGATATCTCATCGATATACCACTAACCTCTTTTCTCAACCCACTACTATGTCTACTTATTCTGCTGGCTTACATTTTGCTATGAATCCTCACTTGTGAATAGAATCTCAATGAATAGTCATTAATCTGACAGCTTCAATTTTTAACTGTTCTGATTTGCTCAGGAAACTACTTCTTAAAATTGTTTCAGATTTCATGTTCTGTGCTTTTGATTGGTTAGAAATATTCTTGAGAGGAAACTCTCTTTTCTTTTCATTTTTATGATCTTGTGTTATCATAATCAGGCTCAGAAGCAAGGCTTATTAAAAAGTTCAACATCACATAGGTTGGAAATATATTTTTTGTAGTTGCTCAAAAGGAACAGGGTAATTTTTTTTTTTTTTTACATAAATTTTTATAAACGATGCTAAGATAAGTGTGTGGCATCCCAAGAGGAGTACTTTGAAAAAAGAAAAAGGTACCATTATTTTTTTCATTGATATTATGTAGCTGGATCAACTTCGGATAGATGACATAGATGCTTTCAATGATATAGCTTTTATAAATCATTTTACAATAAATCACTTTTCTTATTGCTTTTCCCTTGCATGCTTCAGAGTTGATAAGATTTGAAAGTTTGTTGATGTCTTTCAGATTAATTAATTAATACTTCAGTCATTCTGATAACTTACTCCATGAAAAACTGTTTTCATAACGTAAGTTAATCACAAAGAAAGAGAAGTGACAATTAAAATAGTCAATTTGTCATTCACACATACTGTACTATTAAGTCTTCTGGTGTGCAATTGTGAAATAGTGATTTGATATACAGACAGCTCTTGTGCTACATTGTCTATTAACATTATAGGAAAACATCTATACTAAAAATAAAAACAATAGTTGTAAGCTGCAGAAAATTTTGCTAATTCTTTTTTAATCTAACACTGATGCAAGAAGGACACAAGCTGCATGGTATGTAACATTACTAGTGATTTTGTTTCATCAGAGACATTAAAATCCCAGTTTACTTCAATAAAGATTCATAATATTAAGTCATCATCTATCATGTGTTCCTTCAGGCAATCATGGTTCTCCACAATTTTCTATCCTTTGTAGCTGTAAGCAATGATTATCTCATTACTACTCATCTCAGTCCCTGTTATGCCAGCCTTTTACACAAGCTCAGCAGATAAATTGCTTACTATTTCTCTTCTTTCTTCAGGACATGGGTAATTATGAGTCTCCACAACTTCTTATCCTTTGTAGCTCTAAGCAATGATTATCACCTTAATATTTTTCTTACTATAAATAATGTTAATAAGAAATTGAGATAAAATAATATTACTGCATAAAATGAATTTATATACTAAGTATTATTCAAATCTTTTGAATTTAAATTTGAAAAGGCTTAACTGTAGTTCCATTTGACAAATCAGGCTATTCTGCTGTATTTGACATATTACATTTTTTACTTTAATACTGAGAGCTAATTAAAAACATTTGTATGGATTATTATTATTTTTATTATCTTCATTATTATTCATTAGTGAATTCATTCCAAAATCTGATTGTGGTCTGCCCCACCTTCTTCGGTCTTCAAACAGCAGTTGAATTCTATCTGCTTCATGCAGACAGCTATCTTCCCAACCCACATCTAAAGTAACACTTTGGCTGGTTCTGTTAAGTTTGACACAGGGTTCAAGTCAGATTTATTTTTAGGCAGACAGTTATATGATGTCAGGCAGTGAGGTCTCTTGTCTCAACCACAAATCTTTTTGGCCAAAACTGCTCCACAACTCCCTTTGGCCACTTCAGGTCCTCGCTTATATGGATTTCTACTCAAAACTGGAGTGGAGTATGACTGGTTTGGGAAAAATCAGTGAATTACTTAATTCTAATAAAGGTCTCTTTGTTCTCTGGCATCAGAGGCATCGATCTGTTCAAATCAACTCCTTCCTTTCTTCATTGATGTCTCAGACTAATATCCTTCAAAGGCATGCATGAGTTCTTTGCCTTCCTTAGTTTTCCATCTCTTCTCACTGTCAACCAGTCCTCCTTCAACTGATTTAATTCATTGGTCTCAGGTCGCATTTACTTGTAGTCATTAATTAATTTTTTTTTTTTTCAAAATTTCTTCTATGCAAGGAAAAACTCTGGTCCTCAGTCTGACTCTTGTCAGATGTCTCTCTCTCGATTTCTTATCAGTCATTAATTAAATTCCAAATTCACAAAGAAATCTTCATTTCCGACCCTGTTTATAGTGCAGTCTCATTTGTCATCAACTTTGGCTGGTCACTAAGAAGTTTTTATTATTTCAACTTTTCACTTGTATAAAATCTCTTTATCTGGCCCTAAGTTTTGATAACTCATACCAAAAGACAAAGTCATGTCTATATTCACCACATGGCCTCTTTTGCATTCTGCCTCTGTGGGAACTTTAGATTTTTGAGATTTTGGCTTTTTCTAACAAAACAGAAAAAAAAAACTTCATTTAGTTTATCTGTATGTCTTTTATTCTATTTTTTTTAACCCTTTAGTGCCAAATAATGTTACATTGATAGTTATAGCTGAAGATTGAAGGACAATCTCAATTGTTCTCAAACCTGCAGCACCTTTCTCAGTATTCTCATCAATTCTATCAATGCCATGATTAGTAGAGTCTGAATCATTATTCTATGATTTTCTTCAGGTGTGCTTACTATTGAGTTAACTGGAAAGATTATACCAATTTTTAAAGGAAATTAAAATGCAAAACAAAATAATGCCATTAAATATTTATTTAACTAAATATGAACCATTTTGTCGCACAACCTTTCCCCATTTTATTACAGTTTAAAGATTCTGTCTTCACAGAATTTTAGTGGTTTTCTTGGCAAAGAACTCATTAAGGTGGCTTTTTTATGTCCTCCATAGAATTAAAATTTTTACTATTGAGATTATTTTGCAAGAGCCTAAATAAATGAAAATCCGAAGAAGCAATATCTGATGAATATGGTGGGTTGGGTAATACATCCCAGCTGAGCTGCAACAATTTTTGCTAGGCAGCCAAAGAAATGTAAGGTCTGGCATTATCCTGATAGAAAACAACACCTTTCCTGTTTGCCATATCCTGAGTGTTTTTCTTGAATTACCACCTTTAATTTGTTCAGTTGTCAGCAGTACTTTTCAGAATCAATTGACTGGTCACTTGGTAGAAGCTCATAGTATAGGATTTCTTACCAATCCAATCAGATGAATAGCATGACTTTCTTTGGATGAAGACCTGCATTTGGGGTGGCTAAAGTTGGCTCATGTTGCTTACCCCTTGATATTTTTCACTAAACATTGTTGTAAATGATTCATTTTTCATCACCTGTCACAATTTGCTAAAAAAGGAGTGCATTTTTTATGTTTATACAGCAAATCCTTGGTAGAAATGCGATCGAAAAGATTCTTTTCATTCAGATCATGTGGTACCCAAATATTCTATCGATTTGAGTACTCAAGCTTCACTAAGTGCTCAAAGATAGTTGATTTTGATAAATTTAGTGTTTCTGACAATTCCCGCATTGTGTAATGTAGGTTATTAGTCTCAATCAGTGTCTTGATTTGGTCATCATCTGTAGTGGGTGTATGTCTGTGTGTGTGTGTGGGGGGGGGTTGCCTGTGTGTTCTTGTTCAATAAGTCTACAATCAACTACTCTAAACTTAGCAAATCACTTCTATACAGTTCTATCAGCTAAAGTACTTTCACTGCACACAGCACATGTTTTTGTTACTTGTGAGGCATTTTTGCTTTTATGGTTGGTATGTGTCTAAGACATAGCTTATAACCTTCCATTTTTGTAGGGATACAAAATTGGCATGTATTAAGTAATTTTAAACTTTCTTTCTCAAGAGATAGTTTGAAGTGTTTTCAAATCAGAAATGTAAGCATATTATATCTGTCAATAAATTTGTGACATTTTAACAAGAATAACTAAAAATCAGCATGAACTTTCCAGTCAACCCAATATTATAGACAGTTCTAACATTCATATTCCATATCTTTCTCAGCTCCTAGGCAAGGTTCTGGTACTTCTTTTAATTTCTCATTTTTGTTCCTGCTCAGATTGTGGTCTGCCAACATAGCCATGTTTAGAGGGTGCCAGATTTTTTTCTCTCTCTCTCTCTCACATTTTGGTTTTCTTCCGTGGATCAGGTAGTCAGTTTGGGTATAGTCAAAATCACAGAACAGTCTTTAGTTTGTGCTGGTACTGTTATTTCTTTCTTTTTTGTTGTTGTTGTTGTAACCCTTGATATCATGGGTAGGATTTATCGAGTAAATATATAAAATAAAAAAACTTTGATTTCCTCTAATGATTACATACATAAAATACAATATTACATACATGAACAACTGCGATAAACTACATTCATCAACCCACAACACTTAAACAACACCATACTGTCCTTAAAGTAAACTTTCAGCATCCATTTCACCCCTTTCCAGTTGAGTTCATTACATTCACTTACATGCTAATACCTTTGGAAAGGTTTGAATCCAACTCTTTTCCCTCCATCTGTGGGTAAATAGTAGAACAGACTGAGTTCTATAACCTTGGGTAGCAACCAATTTAGGATTAAGAAAACTCTGATTTTAAAGCTGCCTGTAGTCCTGGCAAAGCATATACGATGCTGCTAAGGAAAGGGTTATTTGCATTGACTTGATGATCCTGACTATGATTGACTCCTTTTTTTTTATATGTACATAACAGAGAATCATATGAGAGAAAGTCACTAGTATGCATACAAAAGGAAGAGGGCATTAAGAGTTAGCAATTATGAATTGAATGTGCAATACATTTGTGTGTGTGAGTGTTCAGTCACTAAGGGGAAAGATATCCACATGCCCGGGACAAGTTCCTGGAAAGAGAAGAGAGAAAAAGGATTGGAAGTGTCCTGTTCTTATAGCTGCTTAACAGCACCACCTAACGGTGTCTTGGCAACACTAGCAAAGCCATATGGGGATAATCTACAATGGAAACATCTGACATTTATTGACTGGACAGTTAATATTGCTGTAAATCTTTCTCTCAAAACAGTTTTTCAAGAAAATAGATTTCTCAGATCCATTTACTGTTAATTTTCTTTCCAGTATCAACAAGGAGCTTTCTTTGTAACCTTTTGCTTGAAGTAGTGTGGAAAGTCAACATCTTGATTATGTCATTATCTTCTCTTCAAATTACATCTTTTATCAATCTTACCTTTATATAGGCCAGCCTGAGTTCAGTCTTAGGAGATTAATTTCAGCCAATGAGCAGGCTTCTTATAATTTCTCTGTACTACACCCTCACAATAAGGGATATAACTCTTGTTCTTTCTAGGATGGCTTCCATTTAATTGAGATTCATTTTAATTCCAATAACTGTCTTATACACTAGCTGCTCCTGCTGTGCTTGGAAGCCAACTGTTTAATCTAATCCTTGAAAGGATATTTAATTCAAGTTGATGTTTCTATAATCAGCTAGTCTGGATTAAAGCAAAAATGCTAATCATCTGAGTACGCTACAACTCAAATTTTTGTCATCTATAAAAAAAACTCTATCACTATTCTACTTTACTATTGTGATAATATATTTAATGCATTATTGTGTGATTAAAATAGACGTTATTTTCTCATTGTTATGTGTTACTTTTATTGTGTAAATGCAAACACATCCCCTGCAGTAGTTCTGAGAGAATTTTCAGATATCGCAATATAAATGTTTTAAGGTTATATTTATTACTTCATAGTTATCTCCCTTGTTTACTTAATTTACAATGTCATTTTCACTACTTACAAGTTTGTTGGATTATAGCAGGTGAGAAAAATTAATATTTCAATGACCAGTTATCAAAATACTGATCTCAGGAAGTGGATCCACATAGAATATTTAGAAATTGAATTCTTATATATTGTAAGGGAGGTATAACTGTAAGTAAGTAATTATAAACCTATAACATTTTCATCTAGAAAAATACTAGTAAAATGGGAAACAGCAAGATATAGAAACAACAAAATAACTATTATTTATTTATTATCTGGTTGTTATATGATGTTAGAGTTACAAGAGACAGTAATACTGAGTAAATTGTGAGTTTGGGTTCAAATGTAGATCAATTATTGATTGAAATCTGACAGAAGGATAAGATAAAGTATAAGCAAAGTGTATACAGTCTTTCTTGATGTTTTCTTTTTATGTGTGTAACGAGTATATATAGGATGCGCATTGTGGTGCAGTGGATATCAGCTTGGAACAAGAAATCGGGGAGCTGAGTTCAAATTCCAGTTGAATTTGTTGCATTCACTTACGTGCAAATACCCTTTGGAAAAGGTATTAATCTGTCTCTTCCCTTCAGTTATGGGTTAAATAACAGGACAGGTTTGCTTCTATTGCCTTGGCTGGCAACCAGTCTAGCACAGAATGTAATGGCAACCTACTGCGGGATAATCTTCTGCCCAGTCAGTCATGTCTCGAAAGAGACATGATTGCCCAAGCATGTATCACATATGGCATTTAACTGACTGACTGAATGAGTATCCAGATGATTTTGTTAATAATTACGAGTGTCTGGTGTTTACTTACCTCAGATTTTTGTTGAATGTTAAAAGATTAATGTTACTATTATGGCCTGAAAAAGAAAATAGAACTAAAATTTTTGTTGAGGCACATTTTAATGACCTGTTTGTGTGAATTGTTTGTCCAATAGTGAGAATATTACATATTTGTATGTGCAGAGAAGAAAAGTGGGGTCACTTTGGTTTAGAATAAGTGAATATTAATTCATTCATTGTAAGTCAATGATAATTATAGTTGTTATAACTATTTTATTATAATTATTTATTTTTACACTATAATTTTTATTTATTTTTTATAGATACACTAATATACATTGACAGAAAATATAATTGCATCTGGATATGCTTCAATTTACTCAAAATTGAATGCACAAGTCATATAGTTGAATGGCAATTAATGATCAAATATACTGGTCAATATCTGCACAGGTTCCAAAATCAGGGGCTGCATCAAGAATGGAGTGATTATACTGAATCAATTACTAGGTCCACTGCTAGGAAAGTTAGTTCACTGTGTCATGCCAGACAGTTTTTCTTGCCAGAATCTATCTTACTCACTTATAAATCTACCATTTGTCTATTCATTGCATATTGCATATCTACTCTGGTGCTTCTGCTATATATCTTGAGATTTTCAACAACATCCAAAGAAGTTTCTGCAATGTTATCTATCCTGACCTGACATCTTGACTTCAGTCATCTTCCCCACCACAATGACATTGCTTCCCACTGTCTGTTCTATAACTATTTTCATGGCAATTGTTATATAGAGCTCTTCTTTTTGGTTCCTTGGCCACATGAATTTAAATGTACTACTAGATTGGCATCTCGTTATAAAGATTTTCCTTGAGTGGAGTTAAATTCCACAAAATCAAAGATAAAGACAGACACGCTTGATGACTAAAAGTAATTCAATGACAGTATTAAATTCAAAGGTTTAATGTACAAAGGCGTGTATGCACAAATAAGTAAAAATCTTGCAAATATAATTTATATTTGTGGACTCAACTGCGAGAAGAATGTCCAAGGAACAAGTGGGGTTTGTGGCTTCGTGGTTCCATTAATATCAGAAAGGACAACTCCAATAAATGTGTGATCACTATGGCTGTTACTTTGCAAAAGAGGAAGATTTCAGGCTCCAAGGGATCTTGATTGAACAGTAGTTAACCAGTAAGAATCCAGGATTAGTAATAGTTTCAAGCTCAAGATTGAGCTTTACTATCACTTCATATTTTTTTTTTACTACAGGCACAGCCTAAAGGAAAAAACAATTCCTTCCCATCACACTGGATACACCCTATGCAAAGTCTGTTGTCCTGTTGGCTGTTTCTTTTCTATAAAAAGATAACATATTTGTTTACTTAATAGTCTTTTGTTTCCTGTGATCATTTTTAATCTCTTTTACCATTGAAAACCCTGAATGGTTAAGTGTTCTTTCATTGTCTGTGATTGTGAAAACAGTTCCCACTTCATTCTAAGATTTACATTGAAACACCAATTTTTTATACAATCACCAAAGCTAAATAATGTTGAAGCTGGTCAGTACCTAGATGGGTGACTGCTTGGGACTACCAGGTGCTGTAAGCTTGAATATGCAGTTGGTGTAATAGATAGCTCAGAATTGAAAATCGGAGAGCCAAGTTTTAAATCCATTTAGGTTTGTTATATTCACTTATGCACAAATGCCCTTCTGAAAGGTATGCATCTGCCTCTTCTCCCCCACAGCTCTGGGTTAATTAGTGAGACTTCTATCCCTTAAATCATTATTTTTTTGCCCCAAAAATTGTGTACAATATATTTAAATTTTGGCATTAAATAACTCATAGAGGTTGATATGCCGCTAAACAAATCAACCAACTAATCATTATAAGTCATGACCAATTAGTCAAATGCATAGTTAGTGCTAAATGTAATGTTGTCGTCTCAATACAGACCAATAAATACAAGATATTTCTCACTTGGAACATTGGAGTTTATTCAATTCTGAACTTCATCAATTAGTCTGCCAGTGGGTGTGTAGCACCCTCTTTAAACATGGACAGTACATTCTTGTGTGGATGTAAGAGACTGTTTTCTCTGGTGTGTGTGTGTATGCATATATGCAGAGTGCTGCAAAAATATCTGCCAGATTTTAAAATTAAAATGTGGCTGATATTTCTGCAGCACCTTTTAAGAAATTGAAGGAAACAGAAAGTTTAATGTTGACTGTTGTTGATGCAACTGCCCACACGAACAGGGTTCTTCAAGCCGACAAAGGTTTTTCATATAGCGCTTCCAAAATCTTCCACCTTTTTCATGCACACCACCATCAAGACTGGGTTAACAATGACTGCTCATGCTCATTGTTATGTTTTTATAATTATATCATGTATTCAAGACATACAAATTACCATAACTACTGCTATTCAAATGTATCACCTATGCTAATCAGGGATGGTTTCCTCAAACAGCCAATTCATCTAGGGGGTACAACATATCTGGTAGCAAGCACTATTCAGACCCAGGAGAACAATTTACTCACATTATAATAGACACACTCTATCCAGGGTTTCTTGCCCTGTTAGGTAATTTTTCTTTTACAAAAAGTTAACAAACTTTACTTAGTCTTTTTTGTATGACCATTTTAATCTCTTTTTCTATTAAAAACCCAGAATAGTTAAGTGATCTGTCATTATTTGTGGTTGCAAAAAAAACTGACACTTGTTTGATTGATAAATTAATATCAGTTTAAAGTAAGTTCTGATTTAAAATTGTACATTCTAAATTTTGGTTCAATCAATTTTAATCCTGCAAAAATCAATGTATTACTAGGAGCCTCTTTACAACAATAAAAGAGGGAAATATTATATTTGCTGTAAGCTGACCTTGTGAGAGCCATATACCTCAACACCTTTTGTTTTCTCCTTCTTCCATAAAAGACACTACATTATTGCTAGAACTTACAGACTAAGATAACTTTTGACTAATTCTTACACATTCATCTAATTTTATTCACTTGTTGGAAATTATTGTTTATTGCAGAAATTATGTGTTTAAAAACAACATTTCTATTACAGAAGCTACAACTAACTTGTAAAATATTCCTTCTCAGTAATCTGCTAACATTTCCTTAAAACATACAATCTTGAATATATTATCACAAATTACTGTATGCCAAGAAAAGAGATTGTGAGGTTACCCCACTTGTCTTCCAAAGAACTTCTGCTACCAACAGCTAGATAACATTGCCAAAAGCAATATATAAGCATCTTCCTATGCTATTTACTTATTGTTTTTTAATCAAAACCTTCCTCGTTTAAAAATTTTCTCAGCCTTTATTTAAAAAATAATCCTTGTTGTTCCACCATTTGTGAAATATTTTTATTCACTTCAAAAGAAATATTAATATTGAATATCTTTTCCTTAGATTGAGTCTCTTTTGGACAGCTTCCAATCTGATACAGGATTATCCCATAAACAGATTATTGATGCTTTTACTCAGATGCATAACAAAGAGGATATCCGTGTTTTTTTCCAAGTAAGTAAATTTCACTGATTCAGTTGATCATTTTTTAAATGACTCCTTATCATTTTCATCATTCCAATAGTTTGAAATTTTGATCTCATTCTTTATGCTGCATTTCTTATGACTACAAAACAATCACTTCTCTTCAGGTGAATGTGAAAATTGTTTCTTGTTGCTTCCCGTTCATGTCTATGATATATTTTCTATTAATATGAAAATTGGTTTTTATTCTTCACTCTTCTGCTGATAACTTTTTAAATGAATCCTTATCATTTTAAGAATTTAAAATTTAATATCATTCTTTATATTTATTTTCTTATTAACTGCAAAACAGTTCCTTCTCTTTAAGAGTATAATTGTGGGGATGGTATTTTTATTTTCATTAAAATCTATAATATATTTTCCGTTAATGCCCAAAATATTTTTATTCTTTTTTATTTCCATTTTTCTTCTTTATTTTATTCTCATTAATGTCAAAACTGTTTATTCCTTACTCATACTGCTGATAATTTTTTTAAATGAATCCTTATCATTCCAAGAGTTTGAAATTATGATTTCATTCTTTTGTGTTTTTTTATTACCACAAAACAATCCCTTCTCTTCAGGTAATATGATGGAATTCTATTCTATCTGAGAAAATGTTGCTTTTTTTTTGTGGGGGTGGGGATATTAATGCAAATCAGAAAATGTATACTGATGTACTCAGACTGTTATTTGCATCTTGATTGTTATAGTAAGTCACTTTGAAATTCTTGGCAGGTTAGCAATGACAGACATCTGAAGAAGGCCAGCGACTATAACAACTCAAATGTTGTAGCAATACAATTACTTACAATAGTATAGACCGGTGGTTTCCAAATTTTTTTCTTTGAGTAGCATTTTCAGAATTAAAATTTGCTCACATCTCACCAAATTTTATGTGATAAAAAGTACATTTAGAAATAAAAACTAGTTTGTCAAAGAAGGATAACTGCGAATTTGAAGTTAGAACATTTTCATTGATAACTCTCCTCCAATTTGCGAACCCTAGTTACTATATTCTTAATAGTTGATATAATGCCAAAATATCACAATTATAAAATCAGTCAATAATTATTTGTAACTATTTATACTGAGATTCATGCATGCTGTAATTCATAATAATATTTTAGATATTGAAATCATATTTATTTTTGGCATATGAATTTTTTGATTCTGTTTCTAAATCTTTCATTGTCTTTCAATCATTCCGCCTCACCTGCTAACCTCTTCTGACACACCTATGAGGTGTGCAGCATTTGGGAACCACTAGTATAGATGTTAGTCTAAGTGTATCAATAATATATAAAAAGATTTGAAGCCATGTTGCTCTGTACTTAATTAAAGAACACCATGCTTGAAACTGAAAATTTTTCTTTTTCTTTTGCGAACAAGCTCATTTTACTTGATAGGGACTCTAAAGATCCCTGCCTGATAGTTTGAACTTATATGTCTGGACGTCATTTGTATGAACAGTTTAAAGAAGCTTCAGTTGGGTTTTCCTGCCAATTTCTGACACCCACCTCAATACATGCATGCTAATTTCAGCCTTTCTTCATTACAATCAGGCAACAAAGTAAATTCTGGTTTCATTTGTTTAAAACTTTAAACATAATATTACAGCAAACATTATTGTCTGTAAATGATATGATAGAAGTGAAACCTATTTTAACATCAAAGCATAAAAACGCTTAATCATTTAAAGTGTAACCAGTTTTTTTACTAACATCTGTTCTTCTACACCATTTATTCTTCAGAGTTTACTTGAACAAGTATTGGCTGGTGAAAACTATGATATTTTTGTACAGCTGATGGTTCAAAAGAACTTGGAACTGCAGCAGCAGGCGCTGCTTCTGATATTCCAAACAATCGGCTGTATTCCAACTGCTTTTCAGACCAATGAACCAAGCAATCCAATTCCTGTTTCAAATAATGAAGTCCCAATAATGGAGGCTGTTTTCAAGTAAGTATCTTTTTAAAGCAGCTATGTGCATTGTGGTGCAGTGGATATCGGCTTGGAACGAGAAATCGGGGAGCCGAGTTCGAATTCCAGTTGAATTCATTGCATTCACTTATGCGCAAAGACCTTTGGGAAAGGTATTAATCCATCTCTTCCTTCCAGTTATAGGTTAAATAACAGGACAGATTGGGTTCTATAGCCTTGGCTGGCAACCAGTCTACTGCAGAAAACAATGGCAACCTACTGCGGGATAATCTTCTGCCCAGTCAGTCATATCTCTTTCAAGACATGATCACCCAAGCGTGTTTCACATATGGCACTTAACTGACTGACTGACACTCTGCAGATGTGCATTGTGGTGCAGTGGATATCAGCACGGAATGAGAAATCGGGGAGCTGAGTTCTAATTTCAATTGAATTCCTTGCATTCACTTACATAGAAATACCATTGGAAAAAGTATTAATCCGTCTCTTTCCTCCAGTTATGGGTTAAATAACAGGACAGATTGGGTTCTATAGCCTTGGCTGGCAACCAGTCTACCGCAGAATAATCTTCTGCCCAGTCAGTCATGTCTCTTTCGAGACATGATTGTCCAAAGCAACTGAATTTTCAAACAACAAAAAAATTTTAAAAATTAGAAGTTATTTAAGGGTCTTAGAACACTTTCATCCATATAATATATATATATATATATATTTTTTTTTTTTTTTTAATCATCTCACCCCAAGCAAGGCATTCCACTGCCACTATTGCGCATGGGGCTACATAGGGGAAGGTAAAGAGAAGGAGTGGTTAGACATAGGGAATGTCAGGAGGAAGGTGACAGATGAGTAAGGATAGCGAGGATGAGGGTTGGGCAGATGGGAAGAGTGTTTGATAGAATGGGAGCAGGTTAGTGTGTTAGGAGGTGTCTATTGACCTTACATTTAAACTCCTGGAGATTGTAGCCGTCGGGGAAGCAATCGTTTGGAAGAGAATTCCACAGTCGGGAAGTGCGAGGAAAGAAACTGTTGGAGTAGAAGTTACGGCTGCATTTTATCGGTTTCACTGTAAAAGGGTGGGATCTAGTTGCTAATCTAGTATCTCGTTCAAATTCGTATTTAGGGGGCACTAGTGATCTAAGTTCATCGGAGCAGAAGCCGTGAAAGTATTTATAGAAGAGACACAGGGAAGCCACGTCACGCTGGTGGGAGAGAGACTGCAGGCGGTCTGCCAAGTCGGTAATCTATCACATTACAGACCCTCCTCTGAACCTTATCGAGAAGCCCGAGGAGAACAGCAGGGGCACCCGACCAGATATGGCAGCAGTATTCAATGCACGGGCAGATGGTATATTTATAAATGTGCAGGATAGATTTAGACGGAAAAAACTTCCGGGCCCTACACAGAGAACCGACTTTCATAGCAGCGGATTTAGCAATGGATTCGATATAGTCATTCCATTTGAGGTCCGCTGAAAGTGTGAGACCAAGGAGGCGCAGTGTTTTACTCTCTGGGAGGCAAGCTGGTCCATGCTAATGGGAGGTAGGTGAGATTGTCGATGATGGTTAATTGAGAGTAGCTTCGTTTTAGAAGCATTAAAATTTACTAACCATTTCTTACCCCAGTCCAATATGGATTGGAGGTCTTTTTCAATCTCGGCTGCGAGGTTAGCTTTGACGCCTACACCAGATTTTTGTTGGAGGTGAGAGTAAACTGTGGTGTCATCGGCGTACAAAACTATTTGGGCTCTTATGGAATCAGGGAGATCATTAATGTATATCAGGAAGAGTGTAGGACCTAAGATGGAGCCTTGGGGGACACCTGCGTTTGTATGGTAGTTCTGAGAGGCATGTCCGTTTAATACCACCTTCATTGTGCGGTTAGAGAGGAATTACTGGATTAGTTCAAACAAATGTCCAGTTATACCATAGCTCTGCAGTTTACATAGAAGGCCAGCATGCCAAACTCTGTTGAACGCCTTAGATATATCCAATGCAACGGTTCGGGCTTCGCCATTCCTGTCGAGTGCCTGGTATATGTACTCGGTAATGGTCGTTAGCATATCAGCAGTAGACCTGGTGAAGCGGAAACCATATTGCTTGTCCGCGAGGAGCCTGTGTGCTGTGAGATGCTGAACCACCTCGGCGTTGATAATGGCTTCGAACACTTTGCCAAAGATCGGAAGAAGGCTGATAGGGCAGTAATTTGCAGGGTCAGAGGGTTCTCCAGTGTTTTTAAATATAGGAACTACAGAGGAAGATTTCCAACAGGCAGGAAAGCAGGAATCAGATAGGCAGAGGTTGTAGAGCTTAGAAAGGACAGAGGATATTTCAGGGGCACATTTCTTTAAGACTATGGTTGGGATTCCGTCACCACCGCTCGCTTTGTGAGGGTCAAGTTTTAAGATTATCTTAGAGACAAGCGAAGGTGTAATGTGGACATCATTCAGTTGTGCCTCGGTTCTAGGTGAGAAGTCGGGTGTCAAAACTCCAGACGAGTCCAGACTCGAATTGTTCGAGAATCTGCAGGCAAAGCATTCAGCCTTATCTGCTGGGGAGGTGAGGACCTCAAATTTGTTGATTAGCGGGGGTATTGTGGACTTGCTCTTGTTAAGTACTCTTTTACAGAGTCGCCAGTAGTCTTTAGAGCCGAATTTAGAGCATGCTATGCGTTGCTTCATTCTGGCAGCAAACAACATCTTAGCTTTGTTAAGTATCCTTTTACACTTATTACGAGCTGAAGTGAAAAGGCGCCTGTTTTGGTCCGATGCGTAGTTACGATAGAGTCGGAAGAAATGATTCCGGTGGGCAATGGCAGCCGAGCAAGCAGGTGAGAACCATGGAGACGAATGAGATTTAAGCTGGAATTTCCTAGCAGGAATGAAGGCATCGATGCCAGCCTTAACCCAGGAGGAAATCTCGGATGCACATTCTTCGATGGGAAGACCAATGACATTGTTCCAAGGGATGTCACAGAGGAAGTCTCGGAACGAATCCCAGTCTGCTCTTTCATAGCAGTAGGATATTCTACTTGTCTGGGTTTCATGGGTCGGGCGGGAGTGGAGTGAAATATTGATGGACACTACAGTGTGGTCAGAGTTTCCGAGTGGGCAGAGTTGTCTGATAGTGCAAGAGTCTGGGATGGAAGTGAAGCAGAGGTCTAGAAGTGAGTCCCTTCTGTTAGGGTTGTCGGAGAAACGCGTGGGGAAGTCCACTAATTGCGTAAGGGATTGGGTGATTGAAAAGTTCATGGTGTGGACACTAGCAGGGTCAGTGACAGCATTCTTCAGCCACTTGGTGTGGTGGGCGTTAAAGTCACCAAACACGAATACATGGGCAGAGGGATGGGAAGAAATGGCTTTGTCAATATTGTCAGAAATGATGTCAAATAACGAACAGTCAGGGGAGGAAGGAGAGCGGTAGAGAAAGAAGAGATAGCTAATCGAGCTGAGAAGTGAGAGGCGGAAGCACATGAAAGAATGATCTGGGGATTCAGAAGATGACACCCTAGCTAAGGGAAGGTGTTCACTGACATAGACACCAAGCCCATGCATATGAACATTGGAGTCCTTCCTGAAGAGGGGAAGGTAGCCAGGAACGTAGAACTCAGATGAGGGGATAGAAGGGTTAAGATTAGTTTCACATAGGGCTAATATATCAGGTGAGTTATTATGGAGGAAAGAATCTACGCTGGGGAAGTTGATGCGGATGCCGCGTATGTTAGTGAAAGAGATGCAGACAGGTTTGGGCGTTTTCAAATGGGCGTTTTTAAATAAATATATATATATATGTATATATATTCCACATATAAATTCAATTTATTTAATTTGGAGAATAGCTATTTCAACAGGATTTTAAAAATCTGTTTTCTCAACTCCAAGTAACAGATTTTAATATTGAAGTTGAGGAAACAGGTTTTTAAAGTCCTGTTGAAATTACTATTCTCCAAATGAAATAAACTGAATTTATATGTGGAATAAATATTTGCTCTGTAAATTAAATTTACATCAAGCTCTCTGTTGGATCACTATTTAATCTAATATTACTAGGATCCATTGGGATTATTTACTACATATTTTCCTTGGATTTATTACTGCTATATATAAAACACTAATAATTGACAGTTGAACAGTATTGAACATTATTGTATCTAGTTTAATAATATATACATTATTTATGACAATCAGAGCTGAAAGAGAAAAAGAAGAAAAAGAAATAGAGAAAGGGTTTAAAAGAGACAAAAAATAATGGAAATGAAAGAATAATCACATCATTTGGCACATATGCATGCACACAAAAAGAGAAAAAACTTAACACCAATTATAAGATCTTCCTAACTAACACATGAATTAATTGCATCAAATTTAGTGAAAGGCTAATGAAAAATGATCAAAATAACAGTCAATTGCTGAAAACTCCTGAAGAGTGGACTGAACACTGATGTAAAAATTTGTTTACAAAACTCTGGAGTCCAGTTGCTATATATATCATCAATCAGTTAAATGACAAATTTAATTTGTATTAATCCTCTGTGTGTGTGTGTGTGTGTGTGTGTGTGTGTGTGTGTGTGTGCGCGTGCACATATATAATGCATATATAATGTTACGGAAAGTCCTGACGATTAAAAAAATGATTTTAATAACTGACAAATGATTCCACAGTCTAATCGAAGTTAAATCAAGCCTTATATAACACAATTTTCGATTCCACGTGAATAACCATCTCTGCTCTGAAAGCATATTGTAATGTTAACAGCTGTAAACATACAATCTTATAAAAAGTCCCAAAGATTAACAAAAATATTCGTGTTCAAGTGGTCTAAGATGCACCAGATCAGTTGGTGACTTTCCCTATGTTTATGGGCATCACAAGTTTGAATCCTACTGAATGACACACATTTTCATAACAAAATTTATCATAAATACTTAGGCCAGTAGAAATAAATATATAAATATACAGTTTGTTTAAAAACAGAATATCTACTCAAATACATGTATTGATTAAAAATAATGTTTAAACAAATATATCGGTTGTTAAAACCATTTCATTAATCTTTGAGACTTCCTGTAACATTGTATATTTTCATTTGTTGACATTACGATACACTTTCATAGCAGATGGTTATTTACATGGAACCGAAAATTGTGTTATATAAGGCTTGATGTAACTTCAATTAGACTGTGGAATCATTCATGGTTGAGCGGTCTAAGATGCATTGGATTAATTGGTGGCTTCGCTGATATTAATCGGGTTCACAGGTTCAAATCCTGCTGAATGACCCATTTTAGTAACAAAATTTATGCTAATTAATCAGGCTGGTAGCAATGAATATATATATATATATATATACTGTTTGATTAAAAACAGAATATCTACTCAAATACAAGTATTGATTAAAAATAATGGTTAAATAAATTTATATATATATATATATATATAGTTTTAAGGTATGCTATATTTATGGGTGCAGATGTGTGTTGTGGTGCAGTGGATATCAGCTTGTTATGAGAAATCGGAAACCAAAGTTCAGATTCCAGTTGAATTCATTGCATTCACTTACACGCAAATACCCTTGGGAAAGGTATTATTTAGTCTCTTCTCCCTCCAGATATGGGTTGAATAGCAGGATAGCTTGGATTTTACAGCCTTGGTTGGCAACCAGTCTACCGCAGAAAGTAATGCCAACTTACTGTTGAAAAATATTCTGCCTAGTCAGTCATGTCTCTTTTGAGACATGGTCACCCAAGCATGTATCACATATGGCCCTTAACTGACTGATATCTCTGGGTAAGAGTGCTCAGTATCAGAAATAGTGTATGTAAATATAAAAGTGCACAGTGAGGTGAACACCAAGCAGTAACAATCTGTTTCATGCTTGAACTGAAATTTCAGGCCATAAAGATGGCATTGAATCAGGAAACAGACTGTCACTACTTGAAACAGTATATATGAAATAAAAAAATTTGACTAAATCAACCTTCTGATTATAACCGAATCTTAAGAAAATACCTCAAGACCCCACCTTTTTGGTATTAAATAACCCGCAGAGGTTGATATGCTGTTAAACAAAACTCACTCAAACTAAATATATGCATTATATATATATATATATATATATATATATATATATATATATATATATAAAATAATTAAGTATATTTGTAATCATTAATTAATAAGTCATTACTAATCATCAGTAATATTTTGGGTAGGTATGGGAAAAGGGAAACTCAAAATGAAATTATAGCTTGTTGGGACTTTGATAATATGAAAAAATGAATAACTCAAATACATTTTCAAATTCTCTCCACAACTATACTTACATCAATTCTAAAAATAGATGCATAAAATCAGACTTGATGTAGTCATGAATTGATATAGTAGTAAGCAAACGATGTGATCTTCTTAATCAAATATGAACATAATACAAAAAATACTAAATTTCAGCCTTCACTTGGAGCCTATCTCTAGTCTTTAAAAGAACAGACCAAAAGTTACTCGGTGGGAGGGAAGCACTGCTAGACCACTAAGTGTATTCAATTGCTGAGACGCTCATGCAAAGACTCACGCACAATATGCTGAAGGCAGCCTTCTCACTTGGGCACTCATGCTATACATAGAGAGATCAATATAAGTGAGATCAAATACTCACTTTTCTATATCATTTATGAAAAGGAACCTTCTAAGTGAATGCCTTATATCCATAAATATATACACGTATGCGTACATACATGCACATATATATAATGTTGAGTTGTGATAATATTAAGCACCAAGGTTGTTATTTTTTCAGTTTTTACTGATAGAAGATATTTTGGAAAGCAGGTTTTTTGTTGTAAAGTGCTTGATATTGTGTTGATAGGCCTAATGCAAAGAATTTGTCACTTTAACTGAGCACGTTCATGAAAGTGACAATTTTTTAAATTAAACCTATATATATATATATATATATATATATATATATATATATATATATTAGTAATAGTAAGAACTAATAGAATAATAATCCACGGTTCATAGCATTTCTTTTTTAAAAGTGCTCAATATGTAGTAGAGCAATATTTGTAGTAATATTTTTATTATTGGTATTCATAATAAAAAGATTTTTCACTACTACACAAGAGCTATCATGTTTCGGTAATATCAATAGTAACTCATCAAGTGTTTTACAGTTGGAAAAGTTAGGGAATGATATATATATATATATGTATATATATATATATATATATAAATTTAAAAAGCAAATATTACCTTATCTAGATAATTAAGGGGAAAGTAGATGGAGTTCTAGTGGGTTAGACTTGACATATTCGAGTCTGCCAGTCAAAAAATTGAATTTAAATCCCTTAAGATGGGCGTATATGAAGATTTAGCATGTTTCATGTTTGAAAATGTTATCTTGTAAATATGTTATGCCAAAATTTGAAATTGTCAAATAAAAAAATTTTAAAGCTGAATATCTCTTGCCTGAAAATTAATGAAAATAAAAGCCAATTAACTTTCCAGCCTTGAATTTGTCTTTCCCCACCTTATTGGACATCAAGTCAGTTATTTTCATTTGCAGGTTTGATTGGCTGTCTTCAGTGACACATGAAAACACATTTTATTTTTATACAGTATAATATGAAAGGAAAACTAATACATAACTTCTTACTTGAGAATATTAGTTTTTTCCATTTGGTCAACAGGCTGGATGAAATATCAGGGCTTCCCATTTCTTCGTCAAATGCTAACTTCATTTCTCTGTCAAATCATGACTTTGCTTGATTTTTCTGTCAAATCATGACTTTACTTGATTTTTCTGTCAAATGTTGACTTTACTTGATTTTTCTGTCAAATGTTGACTTTACTTGATTTTTCTGTCAAATGTTGACTTTACTTGATTTTTCTGTCAAATGTTGACTTCACTTGGTTTCTCTGTTGAATCCTGACTTCACTTGGTTTCTCTGTTGAATCCTGACTTCACTTGGTTTCTCTGTTGAATCCTGACTTCACTTGGTTTTTCTGTCAAATGCTAACTTCATTTGAATTCTCTGTCAAATCCTGATTTCACTTGATTTCTCTGGCATATCATACATGCAAGGCCACATATTAACAATCTGGCTGCCATCTTAAATCTATCCAATATTATCATCCTGGTTCTCTGAGAGTAAGGAAATGTAAAACAGTTTATTGAATACAGAAAATTATGCTCACAATTTTTTGGTAAATAAATGGAATGAATCACATGAAAAACTTTCAATGAGAATGAGGATTAATTCATTAAGTTATTATGATAGATAGAATAAAGAACAGAGAACATTTTGTAGCACTAAATGGTGACTGTTGAAAATTGATCTAAAACTTGTTTTATAGGATTGAGGACTCTATTCATCAATCAACCTTCATCATTTTGAAGAGAGATAAATTTCCTTTGTTTTGATGCCAGTTTCTTGGTTCTATCTGGTCTAAAACTTGTTTTATAGGATTGGTAATCTTACATCTCATTAAAACTCTTGTAATATTTGTATGTTAGGCATTTATTTCTATCATTAATGTCTTGCTAAGGAGTATGGATAGTAAGATTGTTTAATAGATAATTGCTCAGGTTGATTGCCTAATAGATGATTGCTCAGGTTGGTTTTTATAGGGTATCCCACACTTGTGTTTGTCTGCCTGTCTAAGCTGACTTAAATAATGTTACCAAAACTATTGTAAAGTTTATGTCTGTGAGTATTTAAAAGAAATGTGTGTGCACTAAATTCTTTGAGCTGAAAATTGATTGGCCTTAGTATTTTATGATAACACATCTCTCTCTTTATCAGTGAAACAAAGAAAAATGGAGATCTTTTGGGTAATTGTGATGTTGACATGAAGAATTTCCTGGTCATTTCTGAAGCGGAGGCTGCTATGTTGGTAGAGCAGACGAACAAAGAACAAGAAAAACTGGAAGCGGTAATCCAATTGCAGAAATTTTCAACTTTCTTTTTTTTTCCTTTAAAGCCTTTCTAATAAAATTCTTTAAAGGGTTTTACTGTTGTAAACTGGACCTACAAAATCCCCACTCTCTATCTTAAGTGCAAGTGAACTAAATCAAAAAGTAATGATTTCACATAATAATATAGCTCATTCAAACACTTTAGGATGTGCCTGACTCCTCTTGCCATGATCCACTTTTACAAGAGTAGGATTAGAACAAAAATATGGAGTATTGCTGCTATATCTGGGCAGGGACCGCTGAATTCTTACATTTCAAACTAAATAGTACTTCTGCCACAATTCATTTTTGCAAGAGTTTATCTCGGACAAGAAATTGTGTATTGCTGCCATGCCATATCTAAGCTGGAACTGCTCAATCCTCATTTTTCAAACTTGATGAGATATTTCAACTATGCTTCATCTTTGCAAGATTCATATCAGACTAGAAATGGTGTATTGCTGCCATATCTGGGCTGGAGCTACTTAATCCTCACTTTATAGCCTTATAGAGTTCAATATTGTTTACTTAAAACAAATAGAATGACTTAATTTCCACTCTGCAGTCTCTGCAGATGCAATGTAAGGAGACATTGACTACTTTATTGTTATTTTCATGGCAAACATTGAAATGAGCTCCATTCTCTAGTTTCATCAATTCAGAATTTTATAGAAAGGACAAGCTATGCTATGTACCCAAAGCCAAATCACTTTCATTTTCATCATGTTCTAATTGCAAGACACAAGTTCCACTCATTCAGCATTTTTCCAAGAAATGCTATTTTATGGGACAGTCTCACATGTGGGTACTTCCCCGAACATTACAATCTTAGCCTCTTCAAGTCAGTGATCAATAGTTATCTATCCTCCTTATCCTCATAATTTTTGCTTCCTTCTAATTCCTCTTACATTCAGTAATTCTCTAAAAATATTTTTTCTAATTTTGTTCTTGCATTGAAATGAATAGATATGAACAAATTATTTCCATTTGAATTTCTAGGATGACGAGTTTTCATTATTTACACTATTTACATTGAGTGTGTGTATGTTTTTATACATAATTTGTCTTATTCACACTACTTACATTTAGACTACCGCCCTCATCATTGTTGTTGTTATCACAGTGTTTTGACCATTGTGCCCTCCTGCCTTTATCAGGTGTATTTCAATCCAGGTAACCTACAGGGAATTTCAAATTGAACCCTTTATTTAATCTATGGTGTCAGTCTGTTCTTGTTCAACTGCTCATGTCTATGGATATCTTGACTAGTTCTTATTTTTAGTACTGCTCAGTTATTGCATGGCTGGTTACCAAGATCGATATACACCTGATGAAGGCAAGTGGGCATAATAGCTGAAACATTGTGATCACAGCAACAAAAATGAGCTCAATAGTCCAAATGTAAATAAAACAAATTACACACACATATTTTTATCACTTAAACATAATTTTTAGCAGATACACATATTTTTATAATTTTTAAACAGTATATTATTGTCTACCAGCTAGAGTATTCAAGAAATCTAATTTTTAAAAAAAGCATGTGCTCTATGGCAGGATTTGGATTGGTGTCCCTCTTGGCAGGAGAAACCATTGTGAGATCCGACATACCTATACTAACTCAGCCAAGAAGACAATTGCTGTTCAAGCACAGCTGAATAGTGGCTTTAAGCAAAGTCCTTCTCATCACAGATTCTTGAATATTTTCCTTTAATAGGATTTTTTCTAATATTCAGGCTGGTAGATAATAAAAAATATACTGTTTAAAAAATATAAAAAAACAGAGCATCTACTCAAATATAGTTATCCACTAAAAATAGTATTTAAGTGATAAAATGCTGTTGGATTATTTAAATAAAAAATCTGTTACTTTCGAAGTTACACATATACAGGATGCGATGGTTAAATTGTCACAATTATATATTTTTCATTTTGCATATGTGCATTGTTTTTTTACTTTGTTGACTGCACAACATAGTAGGATCAGTTGGGCACCATCTGTGAAAAAAAAAAAGAACTGTGATGCAATTCACACTACCAGAAATTTTGAAACAGCATGCTCTACTGCTTGGCATTCACACTGGAAGCTCAAATACAAACATTTCAGGGTGTTTGGGTGTCAATCTGAGTGCAGTGCAGAGGATTCAGAAAGAGTTGAATGAGTCTGAGGGTGATTAAGAATGCACGGCAGCTTGGAAAACTCACTTTGATATTTCTTATAAAAAAATAACTCTCAGGTTTGTTGGTGAGGATCTTGGACTCAACATCAAGTGCCTTGAGGAGGTACTATTCTTCAGGCTAACTGAAAGTCAGGGTAAATTATGGAAGATGCTAAGAAATATAATTTAATGTCTAATAAACGAAAGTGAGTAAATGTTTTTGATGAATTTGTTTTAATAATGTAATTATTATTTATATTAATTTAGTTTAAAAAAATTAATTTATGTATTATATTTTAAATAACAAGATTTTGAATTTGACCATTTTCTTATAATTTTTAAGTTTTTAAATTTTCATTTTGTCTTTAGTCATATTGTCTTTTTACAAATATATTTTTAATTATATCTGAATTTTTACATATACATACATACATACATACATACATACATACATACATATGTGTGTAGATACACATGATATTTTATATATGCTGATATAAAAAAACGGGAGAAAAAATTATTGTAGGCTTAATGTATATTTTTCAAATATTCTATGCTGAAATATTTTTTAAATACTGAATTTGCATAGAATGCCGTTTTTTCATCCTTGTTATAGATCTATGCAAGCCAAAACTTTTAAGAGAATGAAAAGTATAATGTTATATCAGTGCTGAGTTTTGACAAGTGTATTTTGTTATTTAGCCAGGCTCAATGACAAGGTTAGGGAAAGAGGTTGCACTCAAAAATTAGAGGTACATACGTTTACTGATTTACTGGCATTACAGATATTCAACCCCAGAGAGCTATGTCTGTAAATAAGCATGGCTTCTCAGGTTAACCTTTAATTGTCGAGAGTTGTAGCAGAAAACACATTTCACCACAAAGACAAAAAAAAGTGCTAAATCACTATTTTCACATCGAGATAACAAATTAAAATTAAATTTATATAATTATTAGAAAACATATCTCTAACTACACACCAATTTTTATTTAGCTAAGTTGCACACATGCCACACTATACTGAAAACAAATTTTAAATCAAATAAAAAAATACCAGAGTGCTGGACAATATTTACATGACTCTTGCTTGTCACAAGTGTCTACAACTACATTCATATGTTTCCTTTATATAAGCTATAAAAGGAGAGAGAGAGAGAGAGAGACTTGACACATATATGCTAAACACAGAGGCTATGAGAGAGCATGGCTTACTGCCCGTTCAACCATTAGGCTGTGAAGTATAGAAAGAGAGCAGACTCCACTAACAACATGACAAGCCCAAACAGATAGCCAACAAGCAGTTGGCTGTATTAAGTATACTCACTTTCACACTTCCATTTTTTTCTCTTGTATACAATGCACTTGAATGCTACATGATATGACTTACCAGAGACATTTTCCTGTTTTGTAAATGAAAATAAATCATTGGATATTTCTTAAAATCACTGTCTAAATTGTTTCTTTACTCAAACCGACTTCCACCCTGAATCAATTGGTGACCATACAAACAAACACGACTGTAAAAATGGAAGACATCTCATTGTCAGTTTCGGATATTTCAACAAAGCCCGAAAAATCAAAGGTGGGCAAGTCGAAGGAAATGATTAAAAAATGATGCTGAGTATTAACCAACTTGTTCAAGAGAGACATGAATCATGAAACCAACACAGGTGAGACAATAGCAAGGAGAGCCAGTCAGTAGCAGACATCTAAATTTAAATTGTGATCAGAAATATTGTTGGTATCATTGGCATCATGGAATTACCACAGACATAAGTGCTGATATCAAAGTACCAATTTTAGGCACAGATTTTTTGTATCATTATGCTCTTATTGCCAGCCTTAAAAGGCAACGTTTAGTAGACAGTTTAATGTCTCTATTCATGAAGGATTCACCAATGAATACCCCTTCCATGGAATTCAGAGCAGCACTACCTTATAACAACACCTACAGAACATTGATGAAGGAATTCAAAGACATAACCAACCCAGTGACACAGAATGAAAATTCAAAACATAATTCTGTGCAATAGGTAATCACCACCGAACAACCAGTACATCCAGCACCATGACAATTATCACTAGATAAACTTGAAATCATCAAGGTAGAATTTAAACAGATGCTAGATTTAAATATAGACTGTTGGTCTAGTAGTCCTTGAGCATCACTGTTACACATGATGCTAAAGAAAAACATTCTAACACAGTGGAACAAAGAACTATCTTTAATTCTCTTAGCATTAAGATCAACCATCAAAGAGGATTTGCAATGCATTACAGCAGAAGTGGTATACAGAACTCAATTGATTTTGCTGGGACAGTTTTTTTCTGGATATGCCAGAAATTCAAGCAACAAGCACTTTTGTGAAAAATTTAGAAGTAACAATGAGTAACTTATCTTTCACAGCACCCAGAAAGACCAAGAAAGTTACACATATACCTAAAGAACTTTTCTTGAAGAATTTTGTTTTTGTGAGAAAAGACAATGTAAAAAAAAAAGTATTTCAACTGATATATGATGACCCATTCCAAGTAATCAATAAGGCAGAGAAATATTTCACCATTAAACAAAATGAACATACAGACAACGTAATGACTGACAGAAGCAAACCAGCTCATGTCAATTCACCAAAACAAACTACAAAAGATCAAACTCTCATCACAAATCAACTCGAGAAAAATGTTACAGATCATATCAAACACAGAAGATCAAGCCGATGAATCCATAGGCCCAACAGATTCAAGTCATATGTGACGTATATATGATAACCAACCTTTCACATTTCAAAAATTCCTCAGATACTTTTAGCTGTTAAGAGATATAACTGTAATGCTTTCCAAAGCATTATAACATCTCAAAGCAGCAAGTTACTTACAAACTATACTAGTTTCAAACATAAATCACTTCTTTCAAAACAACCTTGAAGGCACGGCTTTAACAACCCCCTTTGGCAGTAAATGCTTTACAGCTAAATCATTTGGTTAACTCTATATCCAACACCACTTTCAATACATTGTAACTAAATCAATTCAAATGTTTTTCCTTGTACAATTTCTTAGTAACATTATTTCAAGAAATTCTCAGCAATACATTTTCTCTGGTAAAGGAGTATTTGTAACAGAAAACACATTTCGCCACAAAAAATATGCACTAAAATGCCATTTATGTAGAGTTAGTGATAACAAATTAAAACCAAATTTATACAATTATAAAACATATATCTTTAATTACACACCAATTTTTGTTTAGCTAAGTTAAACACGTCGAATTCTACTGAAAACAACTTTGAAACAAACATAAACATATTTATTTAGCTTTAGCCTGGAAGAAAACCACAATAATGAGGTTCCCTTAAGCTTTAATTATTAATAATGTTACACTGCTTGATGAAAACTCTTTTTTTCCTTTGATTACAGGCAGTAAAGAAACTTTCACTTGCTTCAATGGAGGACAGAAAGGATGATAAAAAAGTGGAAAGTCCAAAGGTTCCTGAATTGAGGACAAAACATCCTGTAAGTTTTCTCAATGTAATTTGTCAGTATAGTGATTCATAAATAAGAAGTGGGATTTGTATCCCCTGTTTTGTTAGGTTGTTGTAAGGGAAAGGAAGGGAAGTAGAATTCCTATAATGCACTAGAAAGACAGTTTTGGCACAAAAAAAATCTCTCTTTAACAGACAACAGTTTGACTAGAAAGATGTTTTCATAAATGTGCTAACAAGTGTGATCTCTCTTCATGCAGATATGCTTAAAACCATTTCTTTCCTTGCATTAATACATACCAATCAATATATGTACTGTGAATAACATGAATTATGTAAGCAACTGCATGTTTAATCAATCATTAAATTAATATTTTATGTCTTGTATGCACACCAACAACTGTTCATATTTCATTTCATGTAATATAGTGCATGGATATTATATTAACATGTTGTGGACGGATGATATAGTCCCAGATAATTTATTTGTTAGAACATTATTTTTAATAGATACTTGTATTTGAGTAACTATATGAGTATCTATTAAAAATTATGTTCAGACAAATTGAAATCTGTCAGTTGTTAATCTTTTTTTTTTAGATCTTTGAAGATTTCCATAACATTTTGTAAAATTGTCTGTTTACATTTATTTATATTAAGATACGCTTTCAGAGCAGAGATGAATACTATGAGGGATCAGAGATTTGTGTTTATAAGGCTTGTTTCAGCTTCATTTAGACTGTGAAATCATTCAGTGTCAAGCAGTCTAAGATGCATCAGATCCCTTGTGTTGTTAGGGTTTGCAGGTTTGAGTCCTGTCAAATAAGGTATTTTTCTAACAAAATTTCTCAAATATTTGGGCTAGTAGATATATATAAATATGCTGTTTAATAAAAACCAGTATCTACTCAAATGCAGGAATCTATTAAAGAAAATGTTCAGACAAATAAATTAATATGTGCCGGTTGTTAATCCATTTTGTAATATCCCAGATAAAAATAACAAACCAAAAACAAGGCTCCACATCCTTCACACTCTCACAATATCACAATTATGAAAAACATGCTGACTTAATATGAAGGTATTTTCTGATTCTTCAGGATAAACTGAAAATTCACTTTCTTTTTGAGGGGTGGGGGACACATTTTACAGCTAACATTTGATTTTTGATATCATACCTTATAATTCTGATGTCTGTTTGACTTATTTCCCTTGGAACTAGTTGACAACATATCTTGTAAGGTTTTGTTTAGTAGCAGCAACAATGCATTTTGCTATTATAATTGTTATAAATCTTCACGACTGAAAATAAAGCAATTTAATCCCCCCATCCTTTATAGTAAACACTAGTGCTACATATTTTCACAAGACTGTGATATTTTTACCTCCTGCAAGTAAACAGGATTTAGACAGAATCAAGTAACCAATATCCTGGCGTTTAAAAATGGTTTTGTCCATGAAAACATTGTGCATATATTTCTGAGGAATTTTGATATTTTTGGAAGTTTGGGATTTTCTCTAACTTAAGAAGCAAAGCAGGTCATTTCAATTTGTAGAAAAGCACCAAATGGAAATACCAACTTTACCCCCACTTCAATTGGAAGATTTGTATTTTTTTTTGGGGAAAAAAAAAACTGAATAAATAAAAAAAAAAGTTTTAGTGGTTGAAAAATTGCTGAATATTTGTCTTAGATGTCAGTGTTAAAATCTACAGCAGGTAAATTTGGTACTGTAAAGGTAACATAGAAACTTACCTTTTTAAAGGATCATGTGCCTGTACAAGACATTGTAAATAGATTTTCTTACTTTTTTCAGCTTCTATCTTAATGAATATGAAGGAACAAATATCCAAAAATAATCAAAAAGCCTTAAACCCAGGTTATAAATAGGCTTCTTCTATTATGTCAATGTCATTTTTCTCCTCTAAGTCCAAAAAATCAAACATTTTTTTTTTTTTTTGACTACATCCAACAGCAAGTTTTTTTTTGCTGTTGGATATAGTAAAAAAATGTTTGAATTTAAGAAATGGTTCTACACTCCTCAAAACCTCTTGAAAAAGGTTTTGAGGAGTGTGGAACCATTTCTTAATTTCTATTGTTTCCAGGTTCTCTGACATATGCTAACACTCCCTGATCTAAAATGTTAGGGTCTCATCTAAGGGCAAATAGTTAACTCCTAAACCAGGGTCAAAATACCATGAAATTTTAAAAATAGATTTTCATAGTAAAAATACCAGCAATACATTTTTAGAAAAAAAAGCATTACCAGCAGTACATTTGACTCTTGACAAAAACCTTCTTTACAAAAATACGTCGATGAAACCTGATCTACAAACTGATTTCTTATAAAGAATACATATTCTCAATTTTTGATTTCTGTGTGCCTTATTATTAAAAGAAAAAATATGTTGATACCATTGAGATTTGAAGGTGTTCTTCGTGCTACCAATGTAAAATTTATTAACTGTTGGGTTTTTAATGGTGGCAATAATGCAGACGTAAACAATAGAATTAGTTAGACATTTTTTTTGTAATGGTCACTCATTCGGATTTCGACTGTTGCAAAAGATACATATATATATATATATATACACATTTTGCTTTCTTTCTGTTTAGTTCACTATTATGTATTTATAAGGCTTAATTATGCTTTGTCTAACTGCAAATTCTTTTGTGATTGAGTGGTTAAAACAGGTCAGATCAATTGACAGCTTCTCCTAAGTCTAGGGGTTGCAAGTTTAAATCCTGCCAGAGGACGCATATTTTTATAATCAAATTTCTTGAATATTCAGGCTGGTAGATATGTATAAATATACTGTTTAATTGTAAAAAACAGAGTACCCAATCAAATATGAGTGTCCACTAAAAATAATGTTCAAACAAATAAATTAAAAATATATCGGAGTTAATTCCATTTTGTAACATTCCATATATATATATCTGTAAATTCAGATAAAATGTAGAGAGGAAATAGCCATTTTCAACATGTCATTTTAAGACCTGCATTGTCAATCCTTTTTAAACAAAGAATGTGGAAAAATTCTAATGCCGGAGGCTTGGTCTAGTAAAGGAAAAGATTGGGGAATATTGGCTTTTATAGGGTTAAGCCAGTGGAATCTTAGTAGTAATTTCCTCTATGGTAGTGGGAGGTATGTGGCTTGACCATTGGGTTAGTAATGGTAGGTAGAGGGAAAGGTAACTTCTTAGCCAAATTTAAAAAAAGAACCTTATTGTGACAAAATGAAAGAATAAGATAATTATTGCAATTTATATTTATTTCTATGATGACACATACTAATGATCTCACTACGCTTTTTCAGAAGTACATTGTGATATTGAAATTTCAAAATTTTAATTTTTTCTGTTAAATATAGATTACATCTGTCTCTTAAGCTATTAGGGGTCCTTGCCTTATTCATTCCATAACATAAAATAAATATATATATAATTAAATTTGTTTTTTATTTAAAATTAATATAGTTTACATTGCTACACAGAAATTTCTACGTTTCAAGATTTTACCTTGTCATCAGGCAATGTTAGTTCATTGTTATGAAAATGATTTTCATTTGAATATAAGAAAAAATATGTTTGTTATTTATAGGTGTGGGAAGACAGAAAAATTTATTTGTGTTTAATTTAGCTAATTAGAACAGTGATTAATTTTAAATTTGAAAATATAGGTTATATTTTTGGGGAATACAGGATTTCTTCTTTCAATTTCAAAACGGGAAGAGTGTCAGTTGATCGAGTCTAGACTGCAATATGTCTGTATATATAGTACAATCAGAAACTAAGCTCACCCTATCAACGGGTAAAAATTTTCAAGATTTGCCTGTTTATTGATAGTGTTTCTTATATAGCGTATAAATATAATATCTGATAATTCAATAGATTTATCTGAGCCTGATGAGCAGTATACCTGCAAAACTTTGAATTAGGTTTTAACCTAATTCAGAGTTTTGCAGGTATAAGTTGATTGAAGTTTTATTGATTTCACTAAAATTGCTCTAGTTATCTATTAACTAATTTCCTGACAAAAATTCAGCTTAAAATAGGTTAAATTCAAGTAATTTTATGTATTTTAATAGGTGTTATTCATTTATGTTATTATTAATTTTATCAGTAAGGAGAGGTTAGTTCATAATTCTGAGATGAAATATTGTAATTATTTATATTATTTACATCAGTTAAAATGTTGTCCTCATCTCCATTACCATATTTAAAACATTTTGGCCGTTGTATGCATCAACCTTCTTCAGGTGGTATACATTGGAATTTCAAAACAAACACTTTATTTAGTCTACAAGGATAGATTGTTCTAATTTTATGTATCATGCTTTTGATTCCTTTTAGTAATTCAACTAAGTGCTTGTTCACTCTACTGTGGTCAGGTATTGAACTCACAACTCTCTGGATTAAGTCACTTTTTTGATCACTCAACCAATGCTTTCATCCACTGGACCATATGGCCCAGTGGATGAAAGCAAGGGAATTAAAGGCATGGTACACAGAATTAGAACAATCTACCCACATCCCCCATGAATTAAATAAGGGGTTTCATTAAAAATTTTAATGTATATCAAATGAAGAGTGATAAAGCATACAACATCTGAAACATTATAAATTTGACAAAAAAAAATGAGGACAACAATCTGCACAATGTAAATAATGTAAAAATAAAAGTGACGTTAGTTGTTGATTGTATGAGGTAATTTTTTTTAAAAAATGCAATCTCCATGACTGTTAACAAATGCATAAATTAAAAAAAAATGATCAAGTACGATCAAAAACTAACCTCTTCTGATCAAAAGGTAAAAATTATAATTATAATTTTGCAAAATCCATTGTCATCTTCTGCTTTTTTAATTTCTGTTCTTTTATTGTTCTCTCCCCTTAATAATGTTTGTATTTTTCTTATATTCTTTCACAATCAATAACCCTTTGCATCTTAGTGGCTTTATTGCCTTGCTTCTATCTTCTTAATTCCTGTTTTTTATTGTTCTCTCTCCTAAATAGTGTTTTTATTCCTCTATTCTTTTACACTCAGTATTCCCTTGCATCTTAGTGGCATTATTGCCTTACTTGATGTGAAATGATTAAAAAAAAAAATGAAATTTGCCAGCTTATTGATAAATTATTAAATAATTTCTGGAAATGACATAAATCATAAAAAATTTATCCCTCCATTCACATTTTCTTTTCCCTTCTACAAGCACATGTTAATCTTGGGCTCCAAGTAGTACCCTCTCACTCATTTCATATTGCTAGATACACTGCTGTTACCCAGTTGTGATCAACCAGTCTTGTACATTAACCATTAAACCATGCACTAAAATATGAAGTGTAGCTTAGTTTTGGCACCAAGTGAGGATTGATCTCATTACTTATTAGTAATGATCGGCAAAATTGGCTCGGTAACCATAACCCCATACCAATATGTCTAGTATTTCTCGTCTTTATCTTTTACCTTTCTTTTTTCTTCTTTCACTTGTTTCTTTTTTTTTTTTTCTTTTTCGTTTGTTCTTTGTCAAAAGAAGTAAAATGAAGAGATAAGTGTAATGACAATGCAAGGGAGAAGACTCTTGCATTTTATGTTAAAAGATTTTTTAATGGTGACTTTTATTTTGTAAGAAACTATGATAAATATGAACCACTCATCCCAAAAACATAACAGTCCTAGATGTGACAGATATTACCCTGGTACAGCTTAATATATTGATATTATTAATAAGTTGAAATGGAACATTGTGGGGGAGGGGGTGGAAAAAAAGAAGCTGTTACTTTGCACTAAGATTTTAAAAAATCCTCCTGTTTTAGTGACTGTCTTCTTTCTAAGTAAAATGTAGGTATGTTGAACAGAAGATCCCTGACCTGATGAGACTTTTATGATCAAGAACAGTGGTCAAGAAATTCTTTTGGTAGAAGTGGCCCAGATTGGTACTGTTTTTTGGATTTGTGATTTAAGAAAAAATCACAGTGAGACTATAGATCATTATGTCATGTCATAGGTCCCATAACCTCTTAGGATTGTAGGAATATCACATGTACTGCAACCATAGCAGCTGCAGTGTGTCTAGGGCATGATAATCTAACAGAGCACATCCTTTTTTGGTTTTGAATTCAGTGTTGTTTTCCTTCTCTTAGATGGGTTGTCACTTCAAGGCAAGAGAGCCCAGTCAGCTCTGTTGTTTAAATCATAACTGGGCAGGAGGAAAAGATGGATCCATACCTCATATACATTAGTGCAAAAATAAACACAATGAACTTGGTCTTATTTGAACTTGGCTTGTCGATTTCTCTTTCAGAGTTGCTGTTACATAAGCTGCTCATCAATAAATTATGTGTCCTGCTTTGACGATAAATTACATCTGGCAGTAAGAGTTCTGATCAGAAGGTTTTGGAAACATCTCTTAATTGCCATTGTTGCCAAGTTGTAGTACCTGTTAGGGTCCCAGCTATGGGCAAATAGTGAATCCTCAAACTGGGGTAAAAACTCTATGAAAGTATAGAAATACATTTATATAGTAAAGGTGCCAGCAATATGTTTTCATAGTAAAAAAATATTACCAGCAATACATTTTTGTAAGAAAAATAAAATTTTACCAGCAGTACATTTTTACAAAAGAAATTACTTCTGCTTTCCAAGAAAATTACATTTTGGCATTAAATGACCGATAAGGAGTTGATATGCTGTTAAACAAACAAAACAAATCAATGAAACCAGACTTTCAACAAAAACCCTCTTTACAAAAATACACCCATGAAACCTGATCTACAAACTGATTTCTTACAAAGAACACATATTCTATTCATACAAACATATACTAAAATCTCGTTGGTATTAAATAACCCATTGAGATTGGTATGCTGAAAAAATAAACCAAAATAAACTATGGATAGACCTGTGTAAAGTTAAGATAACACTATATTTTTTGATTGATTATTTTAAACAATATTTTTAAAAAGTTAATGAAAAAGTGGAAAAACAGTTTCTTGTGACACGTTTCATCCTTGAAGACTTCATCAGACTAAAATGATATTTATGTTGATGTGACTACACATGTACATGAAAGAGAGGAGATGCTAAAATTTTAAAATTAAGAGAAAGTTTTGATTTTTGTTTCAATTAGCAGTAAGACACTTGTTCTGATGCGTCATGGGAGTATTCTATATATATTTATCTATTTTGCTATAATCTAACTTTTTCTTTCTTTCTTTATTGTTAATTATCATTATTATCTGTATTTTAATGTATTTTTAGTGCTTAACTTTTAATTTTTCTGTTATTATTAAACATTCTGGTTCCAGACTACTAAATAGTTTAGTAATAAGGGTTGGATGCTATTTAAAAATTTATCTTTAAAAATTTTAAAATAATTTCATTATTGTGTATGTTGGCATGAGAAAGTAGTAATTCTTTCAGGAATGGAGATATTTGAAAAACTCTGGGGTGCAGATTCATATTTTGATAAGATTCGATTGCAGCGCTCTTGAGAATTTTACGTCTAAGTTACTTTCTCTTTAATAAGTTTGGCATTCTTTAGACCAAAATTGTGGCTGCATTTATTTCTATGTAGAACGAATGCATTTGATAAACTGTTGTATATAAGCTCTCTTTTGTGTTCATAAATGTGTTCTTTCAAATTACTTCAAGTTTCCCCAATGTATTGTGAGAAGCAGTTCTAGCAGATTATTTCATGTATTCCTGCTTCAGAATGATTGTTATGGGTCCTTTTGGTTCTGATCATATCCATAATAGTTTTGAATGTGGCTGTAATTATTTTTATGTTAAGATTGGATAAGTTGTTTTGGATTGTGGATGTTATGGAGTTAGTAGGTAAGATTATGTCTGTTTTCATCTATTTTATTGTTGTTGTTTTTGTTGTTGTTAATGTCTTATATAATTTTTTTCTTTTTGAAAGGTTATAACTTTCTCAGATTTTGAGCCTTGTGTTATATTTGCTCTTTTTTCCATTAATATCAACAGGACAACATTGAAAATCTTCCTTTTTCTTTTCAGGAAAGTTTTGAAATACCAGTTGAAGCAAAGAAACATAACTTGCCAACTAAAACTGTTTGCTTTGCCAATATGCCAGAAGGTGATGCAGCCTCTTTAAACGAATCAAATAAATCAACAATCCCTATTCTTCAGGTAAGCAATGAATTGGAAAATCTTTTTAGTTAAAGGAAGTTTTTAATTAGCATATATTGTAGCATATATTTCCACTTTCAGTCAGTTTTGTAGCATTTGGATTCACATCCAAATATTGCCAGTGTGAACAGATAGTAGGATAGTTCTTTTATTGGAAACTTTGTAAATAAAACAAACTATCTCATGGGTTAGAAATGAATAATATATATTTTTTTTTTCTTTAAAGTAGTGAGTCCTTTGGTATTTGGCATAGAAAAGTTTTTTTTAACAACACAGATATTGATAGCAGTTTGAAGAAATGTCCACTTCAGTAGTTAGAAGTCAGACTATAATAGGGAGTTGTAGTAATGTCAGAGATTGTGTCAGATGTTAATTTGATGTGTTTTATCTCAGACATTAACAGAGGAGAAATGTAGGTAGCAGATGGCCTCTTGACTATTTCTTTGTGTGTTCAAGCATGGTTGCATTCTTTTGTTCCATTTTGCTTAATGTCCATGTCATTTTGGTTTCCTCTTTGCCTCTGGCTAAAAGGTCTTTAGCTTTATAGTCTTTGAATAGGTTTGAGAATTTGGCATGAACATCAAAAAGTTTGTTTGTGTCAATTTTTTTGAATTGCCAAATTACTTTATTTCCTTGCATTTTTTTCGTTTTACATTTTTTTTTTTATAATGGAAGTTGTACATGGATTCTCTCTGATTTTTTTGTATTTTTTGTCACAGATAAATAAGCTCTGCTCCCACAATTTTCTAGTGTTTTTGGCTGGGTTCAGTCTTTTCTTTTTATTTGAAGATTGCCTTCTTGTAGGTTAAGAGAAGAATAGAAAGAGAGAGAAATATATAAGGTTTTAAAGAAAAGTGCAAATGCCTTATTTTAATTCTTTTTATTTCTGTTTATTTTATTTTTATATTTTATTTTTATCAGGACTCACAACAATTTAATAGAGTTTCAGTATGGCTTACTTTTTCTAATGTATTTAGAATTAACAGCTGAAATAAGAAACTTCAACAAAATATCATATTTTTCGGCTTACAAGACACGACAGCTTGGAAGAAATTTCTAAGAAAAAAAAAAGTATTTCTCATACAACAACACATTCACCATGCATCCCTCATATATTGGCACCACATATTGTTTACATTAATCACTTGTCCAATTTTGTTTGTATTGGCACTGGCATAATAGTTTATGGTTAGTAAATATACTATACATTTTTCATTGTCCAAGGGTGGATTTATTTTCATAAAAACGAATTAAAATTTTTTAAAATATGCATATAAAAATATAAAACAAAGAAATTTTATTCATGCCTAAATGTAAAAACTCAACACTGCTTGAAAAACTCTAAATTATTATTTTCAGAGTCATCACTAGTGTCAGTCATGTACAATAAATGATCCTTACTACCATCCTTGTCATGCTGGTAACTAATACATTTGCCTTGGAAGATGCACATGTATTTTTCAAGGT
>JBBBDQ010000151.1:2270000-2327500 GCA_037127315.1 Ascarosepion bandense
CAAAGTAAGTTATGTATAATTTTTTAATGGTAGAGTAAGTTAGGAATAATATTTTTAATGGTTAAATAATTTATGAGTAAGATTTTAATTGCAAGTTATTTATGAATGAGATTTTAATTGTCAAGTAACATACGAGTAAGAATTCAATTGTCAAGTAACATACGAGTAAGAATTCAATTGTCAAGTAACATACGAGTAAGAATTCAATTGTCAAGTAACATACGAGTAAGAATTCAATTGTCAAGTAACATACGAGTAAGAATTCAATTGTCAAGTAACATACGAGTAAGAATTCAATTGTCAAGTAACATACGAGTAAGAATTCAATTGTCAAGTAACATACGAGTAAGAATTCAATTGTCAAGTAACATACGAGTAAGAATTCAATTGTCAAGTAACATACGAGTAAGAATTTAATTATCATGTAATTTAAGAATAAAATTTTGGTAAGGAAACAAAAGTGTAAAGACAATGCTTTACTTTTTGACACAGGTTTAAAATTTTTGTTTTTCACTGCATCTCTTCAACAATTTTGTTAGCATTAAAAAGTAAAAGACAAGTACAGAAAAATACAAGTCCACCACTGATTTTTCTGCAATCAATGATACTGTATCTTTTTTAATTTGAATTTCCAGCAATAAACAGACCAATTCACTAAGCACACAGGCACAGGTTTAATAAAAATCACTCTCAGTCAATGATGCTGTTGAGATATGAGATATGCATATTTCGAAAGTCAAGGTTGGATTATGATAATCCAGCATGGTTCTGGAACCAAGGGTACCAGGAATATCAGTGGTGTAATAGTATTTTCAAATTTCTTGTCATGAGGGTATTTCAAGAACTGACTGCAACAATATCATTAAAGAATTTATAAAAAAATATTTTATCGCATTTATAGGGAACTTGAAAAAATGAGGTTGTAATGTATTGTATAATTATCTACTATAATAGTAAATAATGGTAAAGAAAGAACGAGTGAATAAAGAATTGTGTATTTGGGTAGCAGCCCCTCTTTAATAGATGTTTTATTGAACAAGAATAATAAGGTACTTATTACTGTTATCTACTATAATAGTCTAACAAAATATCCTTGTAAATGGATGGGTGTGTGAGTGGTGTAAGGGATAGTGGCCCAGAATCAGAAACTGGAGAGCCAAGTTTGAATTCCAGCTGCGGTTGTTAAACTCACTTCCATTCTTTATTCACTTGTTCTATTATCAATCAACCCAATGTTTTAAATAGAGAACAGTTTAGACAAAAGCACTTGGAATGAACAAACCTTTGGACAAATTTTACACTCACTAAGTCTAGAAAAAAAGAGACTTGTACATATTATACTCAGAAAAACAATAAAAATCTAAACTAAAGTACTTTGTCAGTTTTGTTCAATATTCTACTGAGAATTTTCATATAAGTTCAGTAAATGTGCTAGTCTGAATAATAATCAATCATGAAGGTTGCATGCCTCTTTTCAAAACTTGTTTACTATCTCACTTTGGACCAGAAGGAATATATGATAAAATCCTTCAGGATTTTATCATATATTCAGTAATAATAACAACAAAATTAATCCATTACTGCATTACATTTGTCTGCCGCCCTGTTCACACTCCTTCCCTGATCTTTTGAGCAGGAGTAGAGTTTTATCCATTGTTTCTTATTTAGAATTGGATTTCTGGTTCCTTCTAAAGTCTTAATTTTCTTTCACTGCCAGCAACCCTCTTGCAGCTTAGCAGCATTATTGCTTTGCTTGGGGTGAAATGATTTTTAGAAAAAGTAAAAAAATGTTTTCTTAAAATTTCAAGTGTTTTTGGCTTAATCTACCTTCTTAGTTAATAGTAATATTAGAGTTGTCAGATTAATTTTGTTAATTTTGTCAGATGTTTAAATTTTAAATTTAGGTACCCACTGATGGCATTCAAATTTTTTTTTTAGATCTTCTGAGCTCTTAAAATAAATTTGAATACTGTTTACTAATAATTAAAATAGTTTCAGCATCCTAGCTTAGGAGTTAATTAAGTCAAAGAAAGTATAAAACTTACTAATTATTAAATCCAGTGGGTCTATAGTGTACTACTTCTACTACTATTAGTAATAATTAGAATAAAATATAGACTTTGTTTTCCCTTTTCTATCATGAATCCTTTGAAATATTGAAGCAAACACTTGACTTGAGAAAAGGATGTGCTTCCATTCAGAGGACCTCTTTGTGACTAATACTTAAATGACCAACTCATAAAAGCACAGAAACAAGAAAACACTTGACATACTTTCTTTATATAAAGGTGACACTAATTAAAATAATTTTCTTTTTGGCTAATTTGATTGCCACCATTTAACCTGGTCTTTAACCTCTTCCTCTCTCCAAAACAAAAACAAAACTCTAACACAGCTGGTATATTCATTTATTTGTAACATGAAAATGAAAAAAAAAAATTTTGTCTTAAAAAAAAAAATGAATTACTTGGTTTTATTTAATGATCAATCAAAAACAAAAAAATCAATTTTGAACCCACTTAGAATATTATTTTATTATTAATAAACTAGCATGGATATCCATCTACATATGAGTAAAGTTCTTTTGTTTTGCTGGGCTACACTGTACAGTGATTTCATTGAGAGATTTGTAAATGCCAGAAGATGGTATTGAGATTTACATATGCTAGAAAATGGTACTGAAAGATTTGCATATGCCAGGAATAGGTATTGTAAGATTTACATATGCTAGAAAATGGTACTGAAAGATTTGCATATGCCAGGAATAGGTATTGTAAGATTTACATAGTACTAAACGATTTTCATATGCCAGAAAGTAGTATTGAAAGATTTACATATGCCAAAAAATGGTATTGAGAGATTAGCATATGTCAGTAAATGTTATTAGTAAGTTTATGAATTTATAATTAAAGTAGTCTTTTATTTCATCTTTGATATGTAAGAGTCAGGTTATAATAACAAATGCAATAGTAATTGAATGGGTTTGAGTTTAAGTCTGCATGAAGAATTACATGAACTGGACAGAGAAGTTAGTGATGCTATTGCAATGAACAATAGAATATATAATGTCTCTTGTATTAAATAAAACAGAGAAAAAACTAAGTCATATAATGTGCGGTCGACTGTTGTTTCTGTTTCTCTATATTTCTGAAATGAGGTAGTATTTACACTATTTACATTATTCGGACTATTGTCCTCATCTTTGTTGTGTACAATAGTCCAAATAATGTAAATGGTGCTATTTCTGTATTCTATGCTGTGAAATGACCTTTAGCATTGTATACATTTCATGGTATTAATTAATTTTTTACCCTTTTCACCTGAGTGCTTCTGACCAATCAATAAAAAATAACCTTTAGAGTACAGTTTAACTTTCATGTGCTTCCCTTATTTTTCCCTTTTAACCTGAAGCACCAACATATTCCATCATAATGCTGACTCTTGTGTCCAACCAAGGATTCACCTCAACCATCCTTGGCTAACAAATTTCTGACGATATTAGACTCCCACTCCTCAGCTTAACCGATATATTCTAAGCAGTGGCAGTAGCCTGTCTCCCTTTCTGCCAAAGACAAACCTTTAGGCCAGTGGTTCCCAACCATTTTTACATCACGGCACACTATTGAGTTCTTTAACTTTCTGAGCCACACCTATCACAAAAAATTAATATTTTCTACTCATAAAACCGTTTTGCAATAAAATAATAAAAAACAAAGAAGATCATATAAGAAAATTGTTTATTCACATAAATACATTTCCTGTATTCAGTACCGGGTATAGAATAATAATGATGAATGCCAGTGAGACAGTTGGGCCTGGTGCTTCTTTACGACTGCTGCAATTTGTGGGTGAATGTGAGAGAGACATACTCTTAACTCTTCTTGAATGTTTTTTAGTCTTTCAATTTTTTTAATTTTTTATGTTATTTAGGTAAGAAAATCCCAGTTCACATAGGTACGAAGTTGAGAATTGAATTGCAGTCAGACTTTGATGGCTTTTTTACTTAGAGTTGGATACTCTTCCAAAACAGAAATCCAAAAGGCGTCTAATGGCAGTTGTGTGTACTTCCATTTGAGTCCAGAATCACTGGAAAAGACTTGCTAATTCTTCCTCTTCACATAACTCAAAATTGGAAAGATTGATGACCGATAAATCTAGGAAAGGATTGCAGATCCAATCAAATTCTTCAACGCTGATTGAGGGAAAATATTCTTCAATTTTATTTTCTAAACATGTCAAATGCTCACTAATAATGAGGGTCATCTCAATAACACAGGTTTTGCGAACTGATGGAAACATATCCAAATCATCTGCCTTCATTCTATTCTTCCATATTGCAATTTTTTTCTTAAAAGTAACTAATTTATCTGTCGCCATAAGAATGTTTTCATTTCTGCCTTGCATATTGCTGTTCAGACTATTGTGATGTCCAAATATCTCACTTAAGTACTTTATTTTGGACATCCACAATTCATTTTTAAGGTATTTACAAAATCTATCAAGCTTTTCATTTAAAAAAAATAAAAAGTTATTTCTGAAGCTCAGTTACGCAAGATAGCACCTTTCCTTTCGATAACCATCTTACTTCTGTGTGCAATAGTAAACAAACATCATGAGAATCCATATCCTTTCACAGCAACTCAAAAATTCTGGAATTCAACGGCCGAGTTTTTATGAAATTTACCATTTCAATCACTTGATTGAAAACCTCCTTTAGTTCATTGTGTGTTATCTTTGAAACTAATACTTCTCTGTGTAAAAAAACAATGACTTTGCATGATGTTAGGATTCTGTTTTTCGACTAAAGATGCAAAACCTTTAACAAAACCAACCATTGATGGTGTTCCATCAGTACATATTCCCACACATAAATCCCAGGATAAGCCATATTTTTTTTAGGCATATTGGGATCGTATCAAAAATATCTGGACCTTTTGTGGTTTTGGATAACTGTTTGCAGCATAGAAATTGATTAATTATGACATTTTCATCGATGACGCATATAAATGCAATTAACTGTACATGATTACTGATGTCAGTGGATTCATCAATTTGGAGAGCAAAGAGGCTATTTTGAAATTTGGATATTACACATTCCTCAATATTATCAGACAAGTCAAGAATCCTTCTCTGAATTGTATTGTTTGAAAGAGCGATCTTGCTAATTTCTTGTTCGGCCTTATCACCAAGCATAATTTTTACCATGCTGGAAGGATCACTGATTCTGCAAAACATGAGACTTTGACTTGAGAGCAATAATTTCTGCCACCTCATATGAAGCAAATTGAGTTTTTTCAGACACAGTTACTGTTTTTTTGAATAGTTTACATTGCCTTGCATTTGATTCTAACAACCGTTGGAAATAATCGACATTTTTAGTTTGAAGGTTAGGATGTTTTGTAGTAAGATGTCTTTTCTTCTTACTTGGAACCATTGCTTCATTAGACAGCATTTGGCCACACACAACACACAGCAGAGAAGGAATCTGTGTATCTCCAGTCCAGTGAAACCCAAATTTCAAGTAATCATCGCTATACAACCGATGAACTTTTGGTTTTTAAATGAAGTTATAGAATTATTCTTGTCACCATCGCCTTTTCTTTTGAGAAACTTGTCCATAATAAGGGTGAATTGAATCTAAAATTTAAAAAAATAAATCTAAGAGAATTTTTATCATATTTATTCATGTTTTTATTTGTCCTACTAAAACCTTAATTTACAACACCTAAATATTAAATAAGAAATATCTACAAAGAATCTGTTAATATTATAAACGAGATATATCGATGATATAAAGCATAACAACGCTTACCAATTAGTATGCACGAATTGTTTAGATTCCTGAAATTCAGCAGTTTTAAATTGCGCGCTGTCATCTTGATTAAGAAATTAAATGTCATCATTAAACAAAATGAAATTAAATGTCTTCTACCTATTACCTCTTTGTGGCACACCAGTAACCATTCCACGGTACATTAATGTGCCATGGCACAGTGGCTGGGAACTGCGGCTTTAGGCATTATTTAAGTTGACTGAAATTTCTTCTCAGGGAATATGTTTCTGTTGTCTGGTGAAGTGATGTCACTCAGTTTGTTGAACAAGATTCTGTTTTATCAATAATGATAGCTATTAATGTACTATTTAGCTGTTTTTGATTATTATGATTCTGATGATTTGTATGGTTAAGTGTATGTCATTAATGATAAATCGTTATTCAGCACTAGTGGTCTCATGCTGTCAAAAATGACGGCAAAATATTTATATCGATATGCCATCTAAAATGATAGCAACATATCTATATATTGATGCACTTACTATTCAGTATCTTACATTATGACATAAGAAAAAAACAAAACAAAATAATACAAACTCCTGAGCATGACAGGAAATATATATACACACACATATATATTCAAACAATTCATTTCAAATTGTCGGTTGTTTATAACCAAGTTTTGTTAAAATTCGTTAATTTCCGTAATATACATATATAACGCAATTATATGAAAATTTATGAAACTGGCATTAGCCAACATATTTGAATTTTTATTTGTTTAACAATATTACTTTTTTTAAAAGATACTCATATTTGAGTGGAAAGTCTGTTTATATATATCTCAACTTATTTATAAATGGAACTTTGTCTGTGTGTGCGTGTGTGTGTCCGTTACCTATAGACTCTGAAACGGCTGAACCTATTTTCTTGAAAATTTACACAGTTGTACTATAAGCGTCTGTGAGTGTTCTTAGCTAGCTTTTGTGTTGAGGTACCCCCGATAAATATCAAAAATCGATAATCGAAAAAATCAGATTATAGAAGGAGTGGTCCGATTTTAATCAAATTTGATACACCCATAGACAATGGCATAAGTAACGATATTCAGAAGTTTAAAGGTTGCAGTTCTTGCAATAGTGCAGAAAATTTGATATCGATACCAGGAAATCAACATTTGACTTACATCCATTCATTTTTCTTTCAATCTACGGTTTCACTTTAACTGGAAACAACTATTGCTTTTTAGTCTTTCGTACCAACGTCCAAAGAGTCTGAGCTCCAGGACCATGGATTAGTTTTAAAGCTTTCATTACACCCGAACAATGCCGGGCTATACTGCTAGTATATGCATAATTAAACAGTACATTATAATTTCCACTGGCCTAAATCATTTGACAAATCGTTTGGAAGATATCTATCTTCCAGCAGGAATCAAATCTGCATACTCCCAACACCTGGGAGATGCCATCTAAAGATCAGACGAAAGATTTCATGGTAGGCAAGATTAAGGCCAGTAGAAATTATAATGTACTGTTTAACTATATGTATATATATATGAAATAAACAGACTTTCCACTCAAATACGAGTATTCTTGAAAAAAAATAATAATGTTAAACAAATAAAAATTCATATATATATTATAAGTAGTATAAACTAATGGGTTGGCAGTCCACTGTTTGTAGTGATTTACTTTATTAAGAGTGCTTTAATGCAATGTCAATTGCCGTCTCTTATCTCCTTGACTCTGCATCCTTTCCCTGACAACCCTCGTATCATGTTCTTCTCCTTTTCCACTCTACTCTCATGCATCTCTCTTCACACCAGGGTTCTCATCCTTTTCTTATCCATTCTTTGACACCCCCTGTAATTTGTTGCTTTTTCTCATAACTTATCTCTTGTGTAACCCTCTGCACACCAGTGGCAGTACTGCCTTGCTTGGGGTGAAATGTTTATAAAAAAAATCCTTAGTAGAGTATTATATACGGTAATATTTTTATTATAAGTTTATAATAAAAACATAGTTTACTGTAACACAAGAGCCATTGTGTTTTGAAGCACACACACAAATTAATACCCAAGTCTTGATTATAATAAAGAGGAAGAGAAGATTATTAGCTGTTTCCTCACAGGTTATTCCCACCCCTGAGCATGACAAGGTGTGTGTGTGTATATATATATATATATATATATATATATATAGTGTATTGAGGCAGCAAATAATTTTCTAAACATATACTGTTAAATATAAGAGACAATGAATGTCTATTATGTTTAATCATGAGCCATTCTAAACGTCATATTTTGGCTTTAATTTCTGTTGAAAATAAAGACAAAATTATCCAAATTTTGGAGAATTTTTGTCTATTTTTAACAGAAATTAATGCCAAAATATGACGTTTAGAATGGCTCATGATTAAACATAATAGACATTCATTGTCTCTTATATTTAACAGTATATGTTTAGAAAAAAAATATATATATATATATATATATATATATATATATAGCAGTAATAAATTGATGAGAATATTTGGTAAATAATCTGAATGGATCCTAGTAATATTAGGTTCAATAATAAAAATGATACAACAGGGAGCTCAATTTAAATTTAATTTACAGAGAAGATATTTATTTCATACGTAGATTCAGATCCTCGAGGCAATATTCATTAAAAACTAAAGCTGTCAATAAATAGAATCAGCTATGAATACTGTACTAATGTTCTAAAATGTTTATAAAAATAATGCTTTAATGCGTGCATGACCAGGACGTTACAACATGAAAGAATTCCATAGTGGATAATTTTCACGTTATAATGAATGCTAAATATAACCATCAACCATTACATTCAAAGCAAGAAGAAAAATTAGAGTAATTTTTAGCAACACAGTTTTGTGGTTATTTTTTGTTACCACAACTTACACCCTCTGAAGATGATCTTGGAATGAGATTGGAAGTACTTGGGAACATCAAGAAATGGATAATAAAATTGTCAAAGTTACAGTGCATTTCTTACATCTTTCAATTATAATATGCAAAAAGTTATCTGTGAGTATAAACAAATTTTATTAAAAATAAGCAGACATAATGTTTGTAATCTGACAGATATATACAAGGGTCTTTATTATAATAGGTTTATTTAATTTTTTTTTATCATTCTACAGTATAAAGTTCTTTTAGTGGATGTAAGCTGCACATGGAAGTATAAAAAATGCAGGTAGACTGCACACTAAACTGTAGATGGTCTTGTAAACTGCACCTTAAAATAGCACTGAAAATTAAATCCTTCCATTCAGGTCTTTTCTCCTAGCACAAAAATGCATCTCATTAGTTTTTAATGCTAAAAATATGCATTTCTTTAAATAAACTCAAAATAAATCCATTATTAATCAAAATAAATTAAGTAACTTGTTTTATTACTTTTATCCACTTGCCCATGTGTCCTTGAGGACGATATAAAGTGTTCGGTTTGAAATTTGAATCACCTGATAAAGGCCAGACAATGGCTGAAATATCATGAATATGGCAACAAAAATGAGGATTGAGGATAACAGTCTGAACACTGTAAATACTGTTAGGAATTTAAATAAAGGAATATATGAACACAAACTGCATCTTTTCTGGAACAAAACTCTCAGTTCATTAGTTCATCATAATAAGTTTGACCCTAATTTTGACTTAATGACATTCTAATTAAAAGTGAAAGTAATTTATTAAAGTAATACATGCAGAAAGTGCACTATTTTTTTTAGTTTATGCAGTGGATTTATGTCCAGGAGCATGCAGTAGTTTTCATAACAAAACTATTGCTATTACAATATAGAATATTTAAAAAAACAATTGTAACAAAATCAAAAACAAAAGCAGTAGGAACCTGTGGCAGACACGAGATACAACCTGGGACTAGCACTACTGTTTGCGACTTGCCTTGTCCCCGCCAAAAGAGAGCCCGTATTTGCTTAGCATGTAAAAGCTACTGCAGCTAAAATGAAGTTAAAAGAAAAAGCACTTACCGCTCCGACGTAATCCATTTTTGGCCAGATAATGTAAAAGAATGAGGGGGGACTTGCATTGCATTTTTATACACTAAAAATGTGCAATGCATTATGGGATAACAGGAAGATGCAAATGGATTATGGGTACATGGACAGCTATAAAAGCAACGTGAGGGGGGAAAAAATGGAGATCGTTCACAGTTGCTGGCTGAAACATCTGTCAGTGAGATTTTGAGACAGAGCTCAAGAAGGAGAGACTTGCTTGGAATACCAGCTGGGAGAGCCACAATTCAGTTGCTGTTTTAAGTTTATTTTGCCACAGAATCTGAATGGGGTTGGCTAGGTTGTGCATCTAAGCACTTTAATGAGGTTGAATAGGTTACACATCTATATACTTCATGTTGTCATTCAGTTACCCACCACTAATGAAACAAGGAACATATTTCCAAAATTAAAATGTAGGTTTGTAACATTTTCAAAATCAAGTCTTAAAAATGTCAACATTATTTTTACCCTTTATACATTGCCTGCTTCTTCTACTTCAAAGCTGAGATTTAAATGCTAAGGTCATTGCCACTTTCAGAATGGAAATGTCTGTATTTGACTCACTAAGCAATTTAATTATTAAAAGTTGTAAATGAATTCTATTGCAGCATGTGTACACCAAAATGATTAGTCTTTTTTCTAAGTGAGGATTAACTCCTGTATGGTGATAATGGTCTGTATGTTTGGAGTAGATAGACTAAACTATTGCCCGGTTCACACTCCATCCATGTCTATTGAACAGGTGAAGAGGCTCATCCCATGTTTCTTGTTTAGTATGCGGTTTCCGTTTTTTTCTCTTTTCCAGTCTTCTCACTTTTTTTTTTTTAATTGGAGTAGATAGACTAAACTATCGCCTGGTTCACACTCCACCCTCGTCTATTGAACAGGTGAAGAGGCTCATCCCTTGTTCCCTGTTTAAGATGTGGTTTCCGGCTTTCTCTTTTCCAATCTTTTCACTCCTATGTAGCCCCCTGCACATCAGTGGCGTTACTGCCTTGCTCGGGGTGATATGATTTAAAAAAAAAAAAATGACTAGCATTATTCCCCCTGAGGTATATTTTTTTTAATCATTTCACCCCATAAAGAGCAATAAAGCCCCTCAAACTCAAGGGGTTACTGAGTGAGAGAATATGAGAAAACAAAAACATTATTAAGGGGATAAAATAAAGAATAAAAATAAAAGAATAGGAATTAAGAAGGCAGAAGCAAGGCAATAAAGCCACTAACATACAAGGATTTACTAAGTATGAAAGAATATGAGTAAAAGAAAACCCTATTAAGGAAAGAGAAGAATAAAATGAACAGGAATTAAGACAGCAGAAGCAAGGCAATAAAGCCACTAACATGCAAGGGGTTACTGAGTGTGAAAGAATATGAGAAAAAAGGAAAACATTATTAAGAAGAGAGAACAATAAAAGAACAGGAATTAAGACAGTAGATAACGATTGATATTGCATTTATATTTTTGAAAAATCGGTGTTGACTGTAAAGCAAAACACTATAAGAGAGTTCCATAAGTAAGAGAAGAAACTGCTAGCATAGAACTTATGGTTACATCTAGCCATTTCAACAGTAAAATGATGAAACCTTGCCACCAATCTAGTATTGCACTTAAATTCATAAGGTTTAGATACCATAGAGCAAGTTCATCAAAACAATTACCATGAAAATATTTATAAAAAGGCACAGAGAAGCCACATTACAGTGGTGGTGGGAAATTAACTGAATCTGAAATGTCAGGTCAGGAACAATAATATTGCTGGTTCTTTTTTGGATTTTATCAAGAATCTCTAAATATACAGCAGAAGCACCAGACCATATGTGGCAGCAATATTCAAAGCAAGGATGAATGGTAGACTTATAAATATGTAAGATAGATTCTGACAAGAAAAAATTGTCTAGCACAACAGTGAATCAATTTTCCTAGCAACAGACTTAGTAATTGATTCAATATAATCTTACTATTTCATGTCATCAGAAAATGTTAACCCTAGAAGGTTACTCTTACATATTGATAAGTACTAAGCTCAATTTAGTATGATACAAGGCTATAGGTTCTTGCTCTCTAGTCAAGCATTAAACTCATTGACTCAAAACAATAAATTAGTTTTCTGGAGTAGTTTACTCATTACTCCTTCCTGTTTCTCCTTATTAAGTTTACTGTAAAATCATGTAAGCCGAAACCATAACACACTCACTAATGTTAAGTTGGGTTGGTTATTTAACAACATATCTCACTTCTTTGGGTTATTTATTATCAGATATAAGTCTTATAGGACAAAAATCATGATGATTTAATGGAAAAGTAGACAGACAGCTGGTGTACAGTAGATTTAAAAACGGTAGACATAAGCTTGGTTTACACTGGAATCAAAAAAGTAGATATAGATCGAGTTTTACAATATTGTCAATGTAGCAATATGTCTGTTGTAATCTGTTTCATGTTTCTCCTGACACATCTTTGAACCGCACAGCTGACTTCTTGAAACATATTCCTTGCCATCTGGTAATCCTCATTCTACCAAGACAATCCCCAAAGACCCACCCAAAAAGATTTGCCTGCTTTTATATGTGCCTCAGTCAGTTATGCAGATTTTTTCACACCTACCTTCAGGCATTTAATTAGTCCCAAGGCACTAGGTAATTTACATAACCATGTATGGCACAAGTGATTTTGTGCCTCTTTCATTAGGTAGATAGGCCAGTAAAAAAGGTGGACATAAGATTGGTTTATACTAGAACACAAAATGTAAACATGGATGCAGTTTTAAACTATAGTCAAAAAGATAGACATAGGCCTGGTTTACACTAGAATAAAAAAGGTAGACATAGGTCCAATTTTATACTATAGTCAAGAAGGTAAACATGAGTCTGGTTGACACTGAAACAAAAAAGGTAAACATGATAGATATAGACCTGGTTTACACTGGAATCAGAAGTTATACATGGGTTCAGTTTTATACGATAGTCAAAAAGGTAAACATAGATCTAGCTGACACTATAGTAATAAAAAAAGGTAGATATGGGTCCAGTTTTAGACTAGAGTGAAAAGAGGTAAACATATGACTGGTTTATACTAGAGACAAAAAGTTAGACATAGGTCCAGTTTACATTAGACTTAAAAACAATAGACTGGTTTACACTAGAGTCAAAAAGTACCAGTTTATAATAGACTTAAAAAGATAGTGTTAGGCCTTGTTTACATTGGAATAAAAAGTAGAGATAGGTCCAGTTTTATACTATAGCCAAAAATGGTAGACATAGGCTTAGTTTACACTGTAATTGACAGTGTAAGCATAGGTCAAGTTTACACTAAAAAAGGATAGACATAGGGCCGGTTTACATAAGAGTCACATCAGTTGACATAGATCCAGTTTTCACTTGATTTAAAAAAATGGTAAACATTGTCTTAGGTTATGTTAGAACAAAAAAGGTTGACATACATTCAGTTTACACTAGATTTGAAAAAGGTAGGCCTATGTCTGGTTTATATTAAGATTCCAAATAGTAAGCATAGGTTTATGCTAGACCTAAAAATGGTAGACATAGGCCTTGTTTATATTAGAATCCAAAAGGTAGATATAGACCTAGTTTACATAAGATTTTAAAAAAATAGTTGGATACAGGTCTGGTTTATGCTAGAGTAAAAAAAGGCTAACATAGGTTCAGAAAGTTAGACATAAAGCAGGTTTACACTAGAATTTTAAAAAAAAAGTTGATATATGTCCAGTTTTCAAGTTTCATTCTAGAAATTTGCACATTTTGATCAGGGAGCTCTTACTCTTCTGCTGGAGAGAGTGTATTCTAATCCAAAAAACACTAAATATGTTAGTTATTATTGCATGATGACAAGGTACCAAACTTAACTACACCACCCATCTTTTTAAAATGCCATATGCCTTCAGGACATAGGTGATCATGGTCCTCCACAAATTCCTTTTCTATATTGTAACTTTTCATGTGATTTTGACAAAGATAGTGAAGAGATTTCCCATTGTCTTTTTCATGATATTGAATTCAGAATAGTCCTTTGGTTGCCTCCCAAGGCTGAAGTGTTAAGTCTGCTCTGCTATTTAGAGAGAATTTTTCCCTGCGCCAATAACCTAGTGCATCATGGATTTGACATAGTAATTGTAATTCTTAATATTTAAACAACCTAGTTAGTATGGTTATTTATCAGTGTACCCATGTAGCAACCAATTGAGACACGAGGTTAATTTAAAGTTGGTTTAATGGTAATACCATGGAAAAATTGCTAAAGCCTCCTTGGTACTTCTCTTTTTGAGGATGCCTCAGGTGCTGAGTAATGATTCCAGCTGCTTCCTGAAAATGAGGTACTGCCTGGGGAGGTGGCCTCCTGGGGCTTGAGCTTACCCAGCTGAAGCCAGTCACACAGCTTAGATAAAGAATGGTACTAAATCAGTTTGGGGAAAATATAGAGGAGTAGTAAGATTGTATAGAGCCATGTGAAAATATACTGTCTATCTAGAAAATAATTTTTTTCTTTTTGATTTCTTTAATGTATTTTGATTAAATATAGCCAACTAGCAGAAGATTGTATTGTGTCAACCCTCCAGGTGTAGTGGGACTACCTGCGTTGAAAATGATTTTTTATCCACCCATTTTTTTTAAGTTAAAACTGAAAAACAACGCGTTTGCTCATTCGCAGTTACCTTATATTTTTTTCTTTTCTTAACATTTTGTATCATCACACGTTCGCTAGGTACCCCCACCTCGCCAAAAAAGATTAAAAAAAATAGAGAGAAATAACGTTTTTAGGTAACGCCTTTTGGGGGTGGAGATAGGACAGCTGAAAGTGAAATAAAGTAAAAAATACCGACTTTCTATTCCCACAAAAAAATCTTTCTTTTTTTTTCATAACAAACAGCAGATCATCACAGCTTTAAAATAAAGTTTGTTTGAGTTTCTTAGCAAGTTTCGTTTTAAACCATTTTCTTAGAACTGATTAAAAAAAAAACCTCAACAAGTTCTCACTGCTTCCCGCCTACCTATTCCACGCCATTGACTGAACTACTAACCTCATCCTCCCCATTAAAATTTGGCAATGGACTGCGCCATCTATCTACTGTCAAAATGGCGACTACACGTGTGATGGCTGTTGGTAAGAGACTGAAAATGTGCTGACACTGACCCCTCACAGTTGATATCAGCAATTATCTAATAATCACTTGGTATCAGTGATGAGTGCCGGAGGCCATGTCGCTCCGAGGGAGGCTGTTTACACCCCTATCAGCTACAGGTCATCCCGGGAAGATCAACCCTACAAGTCGGTAATTTCTCCGAAGCCCAACGTTAATCGTACTAATTCTTTTATTAGCAATAACTTTGATGTCGTCCCCGCTTCTCTGCCTGCATTAAAGACGAGAAACCAGCCACCAGTCCAAGTAAATAACGTCACGCCCAACAGTAACTCGGCTTCATCTTCTCCACAGTACAAGAGTAAAAATGAAGACTGGACCTATTCGAAAGGGAATGCTGTTGTAAAAGGGGGTCGCTTGTACGGTTCGATCCTGCAGAATTGTCGACAACAAGGTGCGTTGTATCATGATCAGGATTTTGAGGCCAACGATACTTCTATTTATTTTTCACGACTTCCTCCTTGCCAGTTTGTATGGAAAAGATGCACAGTAAGTTTTTCTTTTCTTTTTAAAACTTTCTTTCATTTTTAAAAGCTCACCTTAGAAAAGCAGTCGTTAACGAATTTAGTTTACTCTAGCAGACCAATCTTAGAGAGAGTTCAATTATCTATTCTCCCCCCAAAAATGTGCTGCAAGTTAGGTCTTTCTTTACCCTAGAGCAGAATAAAGTAGTTTATTTTTTTTTTTTATGCTATCCATTCTGTAGTGAGTTAGGCTGACCAAAAATTGTGGCCTTGTAACTTCGCTCAAACTTTGTTGAGTTGTGAAAGTCACAATTGTTGGCTCCCAAGTGAGGATCGAACTCGCGGCAAAAAGTAAAAATAAATAAAAATAAAGTTATTTTTTTCCTTTATTTTTTTAAAGAACTTTTTCTTTATTTTTTACTTATTTCTTGTTTGAAAAATATATATAACTTAAAATTTTTAGTTAATTTTATAATTTATTGTTCATGATTAAATAGTATTTATTTTATTTTATTTTTTTGCATCTTAAACTGAAATTGTACAATATGCAACTTTTACTTTTTAGCATGCATTCAAAGCAAATTTATTTTTTTCCCCAAAAATCTTTCTTTAACATCCCGGGTCCTGCGTTTTCTGATGCTGTCGAGAGTTTTATTTTAAAATAAATATGCGATCTTAGTTTTTGATTACTTGTTTAATGAAAAAAAAAAATGATTTCACTTAGAAATGTCAAGGTGACACATTTTTTTTTTTCACAACATGAGAAAAAAATCCAAATTAACCTCTAATTTCTGAAGAAACTTTACTTTTTAGCATAATTCTAACTTTTTTCTTTTTAACTTCACTTTTTGTATCAGATTTTTTGTTTTTAAACGTTTTTTTTTTTTTTTTTTTTATAAATAGGAGTACAGTAGTACTCTGTTGGAGCTTCGCCTATCGCCCGGTTCACACTCCTCCCTGATCTTCTGAACAGGAACAGAGGTTTCTCGCGTGTTTTATGTAGTATTCATTGGATTTCCGGTTCTTTCTAGAAAAAAAATCGGTATCTTTTCCTCTCAGAGTAGTCCCCTTATGTCTTAATGGCATTATCGCCTTGCTTGTGTGAGTTGATATTTATTATTTATTTTCGTAAATAAAGGGTACGACTTGGAACATCACCGATTTTATATAAGTATCCGAACAAGTACGATACCGGCTTGTCTGACCTATTAAACGTGACATTTGAATATAAAAAAAAAAAAGTTAAGCCCTAATTTAGAAAATAGGGATTCCTAATCGAGCTGAGGTTCCACTGAAAGCCGAGTGGTGTGTAAAACCCTTTCTTTATTATTTGAGGATAGAAATAGAAGCAAAGTGTCGTAAAATAAAATAAATTTTTGATCTTAACTCACGTTTGATTTTAAAAAAAAAAAAAAAAGAACCAAATTCTATTCCAGATTTTTTTTGTTACCTCAGTAATGACGAAAAAAAAAATCCTTGATGCACTGAGCTCCAGAAGTTTGAAAGTATATATTTTTTAAAATAATTGTCAATTTTAAATTAAAATTTTTCTTTGGTGACTAACTTAGCTACAGAATCTCTATTTTTTACCAAGTTTTTGAAGTGGGGTACTAGTTTTAAAATTGTACTAGAGTAGTAATTTAATTTCAGACAAATTGTCACTTTTTTTTTTTTTTTTTTTTTTTATAAAAAAAATAAAAATGGGAACGGCGATCATTAATAAAATTATAATTAATTAATAATATTACAACACAAAAACTAAATTAATTACTACCTATGATGAGAAATCGGCAAGACCTTAAAATGCTTACATTGCATATATTTTTCCTGCGAAAAATGTTAAATCATAAATGTTTTTTTTATGTCTGATCGTAAGGACTCACCTTTTCATTAACTTTTTTTTTTTTTTTTAAGCATTAGACAACCATATTTTCAAGTTCTAAGGATCCTCTTTAGTTCAAGTGTTGAAAATTCTTTGTAAAAAAAAACAAACAAAAAAAAAACTAAATCTGTTACGTGCTACCTTGGCCCTTGTTTATTTCTGAGTGTCGGTGGTCACATGGTCAAACAAACCCTTTCCTGTGGCCATATTTTAGTGCCGATTCTTACCAAATTTGTGGATCTAGGCTAAAATAACACCAGAACTGGCCTGTTACAGTTTCCATCATTATTTACACTACAGACAAGTCTTTTGCTTGCGTGCACCTGTCTGGAGGTAAGAAAATAAAAAGAAAAGGAAGAACAATGTTAGAGAGTGTGTGGTAGAGATAAATGCCCTCTTTCAAACATTTTTTTGGAGAACGAGAAGAAATAGAAGATTGTTTCCTCACTACACCTGGTGCCGGGAGTGGGGGCAGGTAGGTCTTAAAAAAAAGAAAGATAGTTACTTAAACTTTTTAGTTTTTAGACAACATTGTCTTCTTTTTTTTTTTTTTTTTTTTTTTTTTTACATTCGGTGAACTGCTGCTGATGAGACATTGAAATCGGAAATATTCACGCTCTAAACTAATTTTTAAACTAAAAAAACCCTCATGAATTCGACATTCCTTTAGTAGAGAGAGTATTTTCCTTGTCTGTTTTCGCATTCTTTCGTAAACCGCCGTGTTGTCGCTTGACTGAACATGTTAGTTTCGAATTTCTCTCTGTCTCTCTTTATGCGTGTCTGTTTAGAAAGTAAGGTAAGTAATGGATGTGGTTTAACACTTTATGTTCAATCAAGTTTAAAATTTAAATCGCCTGAAAACGAATTATTTTCTTTATTAAATAATTGATGAAAATATTCGATTATCAGTTGTTGCGCTTGTTAAACTCGGATATATACACCTTGATTTGGATATTTTTCTTTTTTGGGAGGGGGGATAGAAAATTCCGTTTACCTCGTTAAACTACCAGTTCTTTATTTTCTTTTCTCTTCTTCACCAATACTCGGATATTGCTACTGAAAATAATAGTGATAATTGCCTTTAAAGCTGTCGATGGGGTAGCTGGTAAACCATCCCCATTCCACGTGTTTTTATCTTTCTTTTTGAAGCAAGCCTCTCTCCTCCTCGTCTCAGTCTCTTTCCCTCCTCTCCCCTCTCCTCCCTTTTATAATTGTTTTTGACGTTTTCTCTTTTCAGCTAAAAAATTTTAACCGAACTTTTTCTCTTAGTGTGCATTTAAGAGTGAATCTGTTTATTTAGCTTTACTTAGTATGTCACCAAGTCACTCAGTCAGTATCTGGTATCCCTGAGTGCTCATTTGCTCAGGTAATTAGGTTGTGATGCTATATGTACACACACTCCTTGCGTCTTAGTGGCTTTATTGCCTTGCTTTTAAGGTGAAATGATTAAAAAAATATTTGAGTTTGAATATCATCAATAATACCAATTTTTTTCTTAGTAGTTTACTTTTTAAATGCTTGATTGATTTACCCTCTCTTTGATTATCGCTCCTTCCTATTCCCAAGGAATTTTAAATAAGTGCTCTCTGCTGATAAACGAATCGAATAGTTTTGAGAAATGAAAGGGGACGCTGAGAATTGAAAGACAAGACTAAGAGGTTTCATTTACAAAAATGTTTTTTTTCTGAAAATTATGCACAGGCTCATATTTAATCTCAAAATGTTTGTATTTTTTTTTTCTTTTTCTTTTTTTCTGTTCATTGTTCAGAATAATCGTGTTTTCTTAATGGCTCGCCATCACCACCTACTCAACCCCACCCCTAAAAAAAATAACAAACACAAGAAGTAACTCTGACATAGAAAGCAGCTTGCAGCATAAATCCTGTTGTAGATGAGGACACTGAGGATGATGATATTTAAGGACTGAACAAATTAAGAAAATTATATTGAACTGAAAGGTTATTTTTGATGTTGTTTTTATGCTTTCTCATGCAGTTCTGTCATTTACCTCCATTTGGCTTTGCCAGGTTCACCAAGATGCTGTTAGGTGGCTTTCTTAAACAGCTATAAAAACATGACCTTTCCTGTTTTTTTTTTCTCTTTTTTAAGCATGCAATAGAAGTAACACCAGCATGGAACTTTGTTATAACTCAGTTTTTATCGGTTATACTAATGTTTGCTTAGGTATTTGCTTTGACACTCTGAAAACTGACTCTGAGGTGTTATTGTTTTTTTTTTTGTTTTGTTTTTTTATTAGTGTTAATGGGAGTGTATTATTTACTCCACAACATCCCCACCCCCACCTCCTAGATTTCTTTATTTATAAACATTTAATTTTATTTATTAGTGATCACCCCCTCCTCTTTCTGGCAGTTCACCAATGTACTGTTAGATTTCGTTAAATTTGATTGCACGGAAAATCCAAGCTTACACACACCTATATCTTTTCATGAGCCAATAGAAAAAGCCAATACATTTATACATTCACCAATAAAAAAAAAAAAAAAAGCTCCTTTCATAAGAAAGTTGGTTTACTAAATTTTACCATGTACTGATGTCTGCAAAAACAAAATAAATACTGCCTCTTATTTATTGGCCAATCAGGAGCAAGGAAAAAAATCTGAAAAGATGAGCAGTTCTATTCTCCACAAACATAAATACACAGGATTTTTTCCCCCTTTTTTTCTTCAGAGTCACATGTCATCTACCAAATGCCAAGTCCAGATGACATGCCTTTTCTTATTCTCTCACTTTCTCTTTCCTCATGTATTGTCAACAAAAAAAAGAACATTATAGAGTCACAAGTCACCAATCAGGTCTCATCCAGGCGACATGCCTTTTTCACACTCTCTTTCACACCATACTAACTGATTCTATCTTTTACTTGTTGGCAGCAAAAAAGAAAGAGAAACAGAGATATCATTTCTGCTTTTGTTCACACACTACATTTGTATGCACTAACAGATACACCAGATTTCTTTTCTTCAGAAATCCATTTTGTTTAACTTTAAGAAAATTGAACTCTTAAATATATTCAAAAGAAAAATTTTATGCAGAACTTTCAAACATACATATTATTTCAAAACAACAAAATTGATGTTATTCTTCTTGTTAAATAAATTTACACTTATTAATACAAATGAGACCCTTTTATCTTTTTGGTCAACCTTTTTGATTTTTTTTTCTAATATGGCGGGTTTGGTTAAGTTTGACAGGAGGCCATTTTGCAAGTATAGCTGACATTATCTACGGTATTTAACTTTGTATCTTTTCTGTTTAGGATCAACCTCCAGTTTTTCTGTTCATTTTCTTTTTCTGGAAACCATACTTTTATGTTCAATGAATTCTTGGGGTGTAGGGCACATCAAAAACATCATACACTACTTTCATAGATTCATTCTTTTGGGCATTTCTTTGGTAAACCTTGTCTTTAACTAATTATAATGTCTCTTACGTTCCCATTTTCTTTTTTATTATGTTTATCATCTTTCTAATTCATGATATTATGCTTTCTTCTGACATCTTTTTTTCATCTTTTATATGCTCTAAAAACACTTTCACTAATCTTGAAAAATTTAGTGTCCTTCTTGCTGTATGTTCTTATTCCTACTTTTTTTGACTTGGTAACAATTTGTCGAACACTGATTTAATTTTTCTTGTGAACATCAATTCTGCCAGCAACATGCATGATGGTGAATTGTGATTTGATATTATATGGTAAATGTTGAAGGATTTTTGTAGTGCTTGTTCGCTCACTTTTTCATGACTTGCTTGCTTTTTTTTCCAAAGTTCTCTTAAATGTATGCACAAACCATTCAGTTTGCCCTTAGGTGATACAGCAAGGTAGCAATATGTTCAATCAAGGACACTTTACAAAAATCTTTGAATTCATGAACAGTAAATTGTGTACCATTATCAGAGACTATGGTATCTGGAATGCCATCTCTTGTAGACAGTTTGTGTGTGTGTGTGTATATATATATATATATATATATATAAAATATGGTCACTTAGTAAAGCTGTCCATTTTCACAAGTTAATGTTATCTATTTATTGAACTTGCAAAATCTGTGATGTCTATGTGTGTGTCTTTGGCTAAGGTATTTGTTTGACCTAATCCAGTCATTCCTCTCTAATCGCACATTGAAGGTAGTATTAAACCGACATGCCTCCCAAAACTACCATATGAACGCAGGTGTCCCTCAAGGCTCTATCCTAGGTCCTATACTCTTTCTGATCTACATTAGCGATCTTTCCAATGCTATAAGATCCCAAGTCGGCATGTACGCCAATGACACCACAGTTTACTCTCGTCTCGATCAGAAATCTGGTGTGGGCAACAAAGTGAACCTTGCTGCTGAGCTTGAGAAGAACCTCCAATTCGTGAGGGACTGAGGTAAGAAATGGCTCACAAATTTTAATGCTTCCAAAACGAAGCTACTATCAATTAACTGTCATAGACAATCACCCCTACCTCCCATTAGCATGGAACAGGCTTGCCTCCCTGAGAGTAAAACACTACACCTCCTTGGCCTCACACTCTCAGCGGACCTCAAGTGGAATGACTATATCGAATCCATTGCTAAATCCACTGCTATGAAAGTCGGTTCTTTGTGCAGGGCCTGGAAGTTTTTTCCATCTGAGTCCATCCTACACATATATAAATCTACCATCCGCCCATATATTGAATACTGCTGCCATACCTTGTCAGGTGCCCCTGCTATTCTCCTCGGGCTTCTTGACAAAATACAACGGAGAATCTGTAATGTGATTGATACCAACTTGGCAGCCCAGCTGCAGTCACTCTCTTACCAGTGTGATGTGGATTCCCTGTACCTCTTCTATAAATACTTTCCCGGCTTTTGCTTCAATAAACTTAGATCACTGGGGTATGAATTTGCACGAGATACTAGATTAGCAACTAGGTCCCACTCTTTTACAGTGAAACAGATAAAATGTAACTGCAATTTCTACTCTAACAGCTTTTTTTTTTCTTGTACTTCCCGCCTCTGGAATTCCCTACCATATACTTGCTTCCCCGACAGCTACAATCTCCAGGAATTTAAATGTAAGGTAAATAGACACTTCTTATCACACTAACTCGCATCCATTCTCTCAAACACTCTTCCCATCTACCCAACTCCCATTCTTGGTATGCTCGTCCATCTATCACCCTCTTTCCGACATTTCCTATAACTAACCACTCTTTCTCATCACTTTCCCCTATGTAACCCCCTGTGCAATAGTGGCACTGGAATGCCTTGTTTGGGGTGAAATGTTAAAAAAAATAAGTTTTTCTTTCTTTTAGTTTTAGTTTTTTTATTTCCACAACAAACATGTCTTTTTCTGCTTCTTTTATTTCAGGGTGACTGGTAATTTGCGCACTACATTAAATATATTTTTTATTTCTTCACTCTTTAATGCTGCAATCACAGTATCCTCAAATGGTTCAATATTTTTTGGTATCAATCTTGAAAACTAATACGCATACCCTAATGTTTTGGATGGTTGGTATTCCATTCTAAAACTGTAATTTAATAAGATGGTACCCCATCATTGTAATCTATTCACTGTATGCATAGGAATTCCCTTTTTTTCAAAATCATGAATTGATAATAGAGGTTTGTGGTCTGCAACTGAAAAGTCCTTTCATGTACAAATTTGTGAAATTTGTTTTCACTGCAAATATTAATGCTAACACTTCTTTTTTGATTAGACTGTAGTTTTTTCTGATGGTATTAGCGAACACAAAGCATATGCAAAGGGGTTCATATTACCATCATATTTATGTAAAATTACTGTTCCTATACCAAAATCACTAGCATCTGAAGCAAATACAATTTCTGCTTTTGAATCATAGTGCACTAATAAGTTTGAAATTAGTAAATTTTATTTCTTCAAACACCTTCTGAACTTATCAGTCCAATCTCACTTTAAGCTTTTTTTTTTTTTTTTTTTTTTTTTTTGTTTAAGTAAATTGTTCAGTGGAGCTTTGAAATTGACCATATCAGGTACTGATACAAATCTTTGATCAGCTTCTGACTTTGTCTTAGATCAAATTAAAAGTTTATTCCTTTAAGTCCTGGACTTGGACTCAGATTGTAACAGAAAATAAATTATATTTTGTCCAGCTTGGCTCAGGTTCTGTTTGTAGTATTGTTGGTATTGACAATGGATAGAGGAATAAACAAGGAAATAAAGAATGATTCAGCAACAATAGAATGAAGGTCCAAACAACCGTTTGGATAATAGAAACAAGTTTTTAATATACAATAAAATATGTGGTTGCATTCTGTGTCATGCAGTGTTATATGCAATACATGTAAAGATATTATACTGTCCAAAAGATTATGGTTGTCAGCCTTATCTGACCACTGAATGTTCATTCAGATCTGATTGCAAACCGGTCCTGGGTATGACTGTAAACTGCATCTGGCAGCAAGGCCTCTGATTGAGAGGTTATGAGGAGCATGGAACCACCTCTTAATTGCTGTTGTTCCCAGGTCCACCCTGACCCGGAGTAGTAGCACCTGTTAGGGTCCCAGCTATGGGTAAATAGTTGTCCCCCAAATTAGGGTCAAAATGCTATGAAGAATATGACCAACAAAACTCTTTTTGAATGAAGAATACGACCAACAAAACTCTTTTTGAATGAAAAAAAATTGATTTAAAACAAAATATGTCTCCAGCCTTAAATGACCATTTAGATGTTGATAGACCGTTAAGCAGGAACAAACAAACAAACTGATTGCAAACAAAACAATGTTAAAGATCAGCCCAACCAATGTTAGTTCAAATCTGATTGCAAATAAAATGTTCTTACTTGTATGGGATTTTCATTGTGGTTCAAGTGAAAAGATAGTAATCTTTTTGGAAAGATGATTGTTTGGAATAGAAGACATTTGAAGTTATTGAAGCCGAAAGTCCATATGTCTGGTTTCTTTCTTTTTCCCCTCACAAGGCTGGAATCAATTATTCATTTCTTTTGACTCTGTCCATCTCTTTAGCAAGGCTCAAATTGTATGTCCAAACAGTTTGACATCCTTTCTGTCTCTCTCTTGAGTTTTGCGCTTTTTTATCAATCATGTGGGTAAAAGGGTCTCTCATTTCTATTCCACTGGTGATTACTTCTTCCAAGAAAACAAGAGTCTCCCTTTTCTAATTCATGGGTGATAGTATCTTTTGACTTCTTCACCCACTGTCAGGTCAGTCAGTCCCCTCCACTACCACCACTCAGCTAAGTGTGGAAGGGGGATCTTATCTTTTTTGTTTTACCTATCTCTCTGTATAACAGTACATAAATTTGATAATAGTTTGGTAATTCCAGAAATACTTGTAACATTTGTTGGGGAAGGTGTATTAATTGCTCTTGCCCTTGATGGATTTGGTTAATGACAATTTTTGTCAATGATTTGTCATAGCTATTTAATTTTAAGCAAAAACAATTTGCATTTTTCTTGAGTTTGAATCCATACTTTCATTTTTTTTTTTTTTTTTTTTTTTTTTCAAAAATTGTTTGTTAGATACACTTTTAATTAACAGATAAGCCACTGCGAAATCACAAGCATGACATTGATAACTTGTTGAAATACTAGAGCCACTTTTTATACTAAAAAGGAAGTAAGTTGAACTTATATACAATCCCTTGTGTGTATTAATAGTTGTTAACTCTGGACATTCTTATTCAACTTGTATTTGCAAATATGCTCCAGAAAGATCCAGCTTTGAAGAAAATTTACCAATTGCTTAACTTCACAAAAATTCTCTCTTGATTTGATAATGGGTAGTTGTGGGGTTCTAAACATTTGTTTAACCCTGTTGAAAAATCAACTGAAACACAATTTTTTTTTTTTCTTTGCATACACTGCTGGTGTTGCCTATTTTGAATAGTTCTTCTTTTGTATTACATTTATTTTTTTCAAATCTGTCTAATTCTTCATTGACTTGATCCAATGCTTTGAATGGTACTCCATTTTTGTTTAAATACTGCTTTGAATTTGGAACCCAAACCCAACTCATTCAACAGAACTTTTTTTTTTCAGTCCTACCTTTAAATTTTCACCTTGTTTTTTTTTTTTTTTCAATTTGTCCACTTATATTTTTGCAATAAATGTTTATAGGCAAATCCCAAATAAATACATCCAGTCAGTATCAAATAAGCGTGTAATATTTTTTAACACATAAGCCTTAGCTTTTACACACTTGTTAGGAAATGAGGTAAGTCATTTTGCCAATAAAAATGTCATTTCTCAGCAGAGACACTACTTGGAACTTTTGAAGTCATTTTTTTAATACAGGCTTTCTGATTTCTTTCCATGTGGCTTTTGTGACATCACTAGCAGTATTTTTACATCCACATAAATTTTTACATTTACACTTTCTTTTGTTTTCTGTGATTTTTTTTTTTTTCTTGTCTCAATGCTGTGTACCAGTTTGTTCATGTGTTAATTGTTTCTTGGCTTTGTTTTACAGTGTAAATTTTACCACACTTGTAGCATTTCAGAATCTTAAAGGGACAGTCGTCACTGAAATATAAACTTCCACATGTTGAAAATTGGATTTATTCTCCTTTTGTGTACATTTTTCTTTTGCTTGTATTTATGCACATTTTTTTTTCTCAATGTTTTTGTACCATGTCTCAGATTTAGGATTCTCTGATATTTTCTGTAGTTTAAGTTTAGTATCTTTCAGAATTATTTCCATTAACTTTTGTTGTTGCTTCTGCAGTTCCAACAACTGTTGCTGAATTTGTACCACAGAAGCCAATTTTGAAAAATCTTTTTTTTTTTTCCTACAAAGAAAAACATTTAAACCAACATGGTTCAAATTCATCATTGGTATCCTGTATGCAGAAGCAACAAGTATTTTTTCTTACTTGTCCTACTCGGTATGAGTTTCTATAACCTCTTAACTCCAGATATGATTTGTATGAGTTATGATTCCCTGTTGCCACTTTTATAACTCATTTTCTATTGGTTATAATGTAGTCTTGCCTTGATGTCTGTAAGAAATGCTCTGAAGACTGATTCCAACAGTTTGACTACTTGCAGTTCAAAGCAGAGGTAATCTTTTTAAAAAGTCAGGAATGATATGATACTGTATTTATATTATGAACAGGGCCCCTACTACTAAAATGAAATCAATATTTTCAAAATTTTTGACAAAGGTTGTGGGTAGAGGAAGTTCTTATGAATTCCAATCTACAAAAATTTTTCTGATATCAAAGTGTATTATCTGTTTTTATTTTTAATGGTAATAGTAATATTATCTGTATCCTTATATAGAAACATTATCAATTCATCAATTGTTATGACTTGTTTTCTAGTGGTTATAATATAGTCGTGCTTACGCACTTGCCATGAAGTTTGTAAGAAATACAAATTGGAGTAGAGAGACTAAACTATCGCCTGGTTCACACTCCACCCATGTCTATTAAACAGGTGAAGAGGCTCATCCCTTGTTCCCTGTTTAGGTCGTGGTTTCCGGTTTTTCTCTTTTCCAATCTTTTGACTCTTTTTTTTTTTTTTTTTTCAATTGGAGTAGATAGACTAAACTATTGCACGGTTCACACTCCATCCACGTCTATTGAACAGGTGAAGAGGCTCATCCCTTGTTTCCTGTTTTCTCTTTTCCAATCTCTCCACTCTTATGTAGTCCCCTGCACATCAGTGGCGTTACTGCCTTGCTCGGGGTGATATGATTAAAAAAAAAAAAGACTGACTCCGAGGATTTTTAGACTCACTTAAAGTTCTTTATGTAAGTGTCTAGTCTAGTTCATTTGTGTTGGAAGGTGGGGGTGTATTATTTACTCCACAACAGATTTTTTTCCAGTGTAGGTATATTGTTCCCTTATTGGATCAGAATGAGAAATCTGAGAGCTGACTTCAAATTTCAGTTGAGTTCCTCATATTCAGTCAGTTAATTGTCATATGTAATACACGCTTGGTGAATCATGTCTCGGAAGAGACATGACTGACTGGGCAAATGATTATCCTATGGTAGACTGGTTGCCAGCCAAGGCTATAGAACTCAATCTGTCCTGTTATTTAACCCATAACTGGAGGGAAACAACGAAGTAATACTTTTCCTGAGGGTATTTGCACGTAAGTAAATGCAAGATATTCAACTGGAATTTGAACTTGGCTCCCCCGATTTCTCGTTCCGAGCTGATATCTGCTGCACCACAATGCACATCCACAACGCTATATTCCCTTGTGCAAAAATAGCCTTGGAAAAGGTATGAACCCATCTCTTCTCCCCCTCCATCTATGGGTTGAATAGCAGGATAGATTGTGTTCTTTAGCCTTGATTGGCAACCAGTCTACTGCAGAAATAAATGCCAACCTTCTGCCAGGAAAATCTTTTGTTTAGTCAGTCATGTATTGAAAGACACGTGATCATGCAATCGTCTATCATGTATGGTAATTAAGTGACTGGACTCTTTCACACACTGACATGCATATAACTCATAACCACAGACACGTCAACTAACTTTTACTGTCTTTCTTTTTGACTATATTTACATGCATACTAGTGTATATTTCTTTCCTTTGTTAATCAATCAATAGTCATATAAAAACAAATGAAAATATCTAGTTGAAATTTATTCCATTTTTTTGCATCTTTACAAGTAGTGGCAACTCGTCATTTACAGGTATATATTTTGTTTGCCACTGCTCTTTACTCGAACTAACTGCAACCCCTTTTTTTTTTTTTTTTAAATTCACACCCTGGGGGTAAAACTGAGCATTTACAGCAATATTACTAGTCTAGTAGCATATTTTATGCCTCTGGCCAATTTATGAATATTTTTGTTAACCTCTTTTTAACAAATAAGTCCCTCATTCTTGGCATCTTATTTTAGAATTTCAAACTGTAATATGAATTTCTGCTTGTTTTGCATCCAGGGGTATAAATTTCTATCCTTGATACACTTGGAAGTATCAAGAATAGAAATTTGGAGTAAGCTGTCTTTAGTCTGTAGCTACAAGATCACTGAAGAACAGTTTGACAAAAGATAAATTTAGATGGATAAGAAATGTATATATGATCATATTTTATTTAATCATGTACTTATTTATTTTTTTTTTGTGAAAGAAAAAAAAATGTACTGATTAAATTAGTATTTGAACATCTTGGTCTACTGGGCATAAAACAAAACCAAAAACACTTGACATATTAGGTACTGTCTGAAGTTTGAATACAAAAAAATAGCAATTTGTTTTTCTATTAATGTTTCATTAGATGTAATAAACCACAGTATTATTAAAAATAAAATAGCTATATTTTCATAATCTCAGACAGCTCTCTAAAACTTAATTCAGATTGTAATGTATTCTTCTCAAATTTAAAATACTTTCAGTACACTCCTCTTATTTTTGATGATTATCAAAAACACACATGCACACACATGTAACCACCCCTCTCTCTCTCTCTCTCAAAATTTGCAATATTTATGGAGGATAAGTACTGATGATGTGTGTTATGGTGCAGTAGGTATTGGCTCAGTACAAGAAATTAGACAGCTGAGTTCAAATTCCAGTTGAATTCGTTGCATTCACTTATGTGCAAATACCTTTGGTAATAATCCATCTTTTCCCTGCAGTTATAGATTAAATAGCATCTATCTTCTTGAATCCCATTCATCTTTTATCCTTCCTTCTTCAATACTCCCTGTCCCCAGTTTTTTCTCTCTGTAACCCCCTGTGCACTAGTAGCATTCCCGCCTTGCATGAGGTGAAATGATAAAAAACATTTTTTTTTTTTAAAATGCTGACCTCTTTGACAAATGTTTGTTTTCCCACCTTGATGAGATGTTTCTCATCCAATGGAAAGGTCAGAATCACATCCAGGAGTGAATTCCCAAATGAAATAAAAGACAGGTAAAGTTTGACCCTCATCAGAGAGTTAAGAAGAAGAGCATAATTAATACGTACCCTTGACAAACGTCAAGCAATTGTATTATTATTGTCTCTATCTCTCTCACCTCCTTCTTCATTGTTCACCCGTCTACTTGATAACCGCACAGAAGCCTTTAAGACTGAACAAATACTTCAAAGACACTCCTACCCAACAAGTGCTTATACATACATACATACACACATATGTTCCTGTCTACATGCACATAAACTCACTCTTGCAAGAGCTATTACGAACTCTCTTGATACCTTAACTTCTTAACTGTTTCTCTTGGAATGTTTTTCTACCAATTCATGTTATTCTTTTCTATCAATATATTTCTATTCCAACATGCAAAAGGTATACTTTTATTCTTCCACAAATCCACACATTCCAGTCTCCAACCTGCTGTTCTGATGATTACAAATAAATCTGTAAGTTGTAGGGAGTTTGATTATGTTTGAAACAAGGCTGATTAAAAAATAAACATTAACCATCTCCCAACTGGTGAACCCTGATGTCGAAAAAAACACCTAAAAGAAAAATAATTTTTTCAATATATATATATATATATATAATTATTTAGTTTTTGGTCATAATTAAACTAGCAGTATAGCCTGGCATTGCTCGGGTGTAATGAAAGCTTTAAAACTAATTCATGGTCCTGGAGCTCAGACTCTTTGGACATTGGCACGAAAGACTAAAAAAACAATAGTTGTTTCCAGTTAAAGTGAAACCATAGACTGAAAGAATAATGAATTGATGTAAGTCCAATTTTGATTTCCTGGTATCGATATCAAATAAGTTTTTTTTTTTTTTTTTTTTTTGTCATAAACTGAATTTTGAAGGCTAAATAAGTCCTCTGAGTAAATTGTATCATGGCTGAGACTAAGAACTACAATTATACCTACTTAGAGCCAAACCGAAGCAAAAACTAAAATAAAAGGGGTGAAAAAATAGACATACAGGCAGATAAACAAACACACACACAAACATCTTGCCTTTTATATATATATATATAATCGATTTTCTGCACTATTGTAAGAACTGCAATCTTGAAATTTTCGAATATTGTTCCTTATGTCTTTGTCTATGAGTGTATCAAATTTGATTAAAATTGGACCACTCCTTCTATAACCCGATTTTTTTTTTCGATTATTGATTTTTCAATATTTATTGGGGGTACCTTGACACAAAACCTAGCTAAGGACATTCGCAGATGCTTATAGTACAACTGTGTAAATTTTCAAGAAAATCGGTTCAGCCGCTTTGGAGTCTATAGGTAATGGGCACACACACACACACACACACGAAGTTCCCTTTATAAATAAGTTTAGATTTAGATTAGAACAGTACATAGTTGAGTTAAAGTGTTCAATACAATTATATTTGAATATTCTTCATTCGTAAACGAGTTGTTATGCAACCCAGGTTTCTAGAAACCTGGATTGTGTAATAACTCGTTTACAAACAAAAAAATTTATATATGACATTAAGTAATGTCATGAGTTTTGTTTTCAATCAAGTTAACCTCATAATAGAGCAGCTTTTATATAAATCTTCATTTAGATTTCAATCTGGTTGTCTCATAAATTCTCTTTAAATTTCTGTTATGAGGATACCCCCCCCCCCCCCCCCCCCCGTCTGAAGCATTTCATAAATTTGGACTTGCATCTTCATCTTGGTTATAGGTATTTCAGTCATTTTTGTTTTTCTTTTTACACTCTGACCTTCAACAAGGCAGTAACTTTGTAGATATAAACACTGATCCAACATCCACATTTAGACACACTATAAATTTTATATAGTGAAAAAAAAACAAAACAAGAAATGCCTTGAAAGGAAAAATTGATAATAGTGGACAAATGTGCCTGCAATATGACAGTCTAATCTAAAGCTAATCTAAACTTATTTATAAATGGAACTCGTGTGTGTGTGTGTATCTGTTACCTATAGACTCCGAAACGGCTGAACCGATTTTCTTGAAAATTTACACAGTTGTACTATAAGTGACTGCGAGTGTTCTTAGCTAGGTTTTGTGTCGAGGTACCCCCGATAAATATTGAAAATCGATGATTGAAAAAATCGGGTTATAGAAGAAGTGGTCCGATTTTAATTCCAATTTCAGTGCATCATTTGTTCTTGGTTTGGTGCAATAAACATTGTCTTTGAGATATCCCCACAAAAAGAAGTCCATGGGTATGAGGTCTGGGGAACGCACAGGGTATTCAATGGTACCTCTTCATCCAATCCATGTGTCTGGAAAAGCTGCATTGTGGTGAGCTCGTACATTGCGATGGTAGTGGGGAGGTGCTCCATCTTGCTGAAAGTAAATCTCGCCGTCATCACCAAATATCTCTGAAAATTGTGAACTGAAAAACTCCTGAAGCAAGTTGTGGTAACTCTCCCCAGTGACAGTTCTGTTAAAAAAAAAAAATGGTCCTATGATTCCCAATGCGGATATTCCATGCCACACTGTTACTCCTGGTAAGTTTACATGGTGTTCAAGTGTTACATGAGGATTTCTAGAACCCCAGTATGTGCAATTATGGCGATTAATGGAGCCATTTAATTTAAAGGTTGCCTCATCGCTCCACACAAGTTTGTGTGGAAACCCTGCATCTTCTGCACATTTTGCAAGGTACCATTCACAGAATTGAACTCTCCAGTCAGGATTGTCTTCATTGAGAGCATGGGTTAGTGCAGGAATATAGCATTTCCAGTGTAGACACTTCATGATGCAATAGACACTATCTTTTGAAATGTGAGTTTACTGACCAGTTTGTCGAAGTGGGGATCAAAGGAGTGTTTCCTGTACCTGCTCTTCTTTTCCAGGGCTCGTGGATGTCCGTGGTCATCTAGAATGTTTCTTGTTGGTGTTCTGGACGGTTCCATCTGCTTCAAATTTGTCTCTGATGCGAGCAATGGTCTGGTGCGTTGGTGGTGGTTTTGCAAATTCCCTTCTGAATCATCTTTGCACTTCAATGGCATTTTCGGTCTTCCAGTAACATTTCAGGACAGACTTCCTCTCTTCCAAACTAAGTTGTTTTCCTGTCATGCTGTGATTAATTAATTATGCCTGCATAAAAAGCAAAAAAAGCATGTTAGAGACAGTTAAAGTGTGTGTACATTTTTTTTGAGACACTCTGTATATGTGAATCAGCTATAAGGAAATCTTTATTTACCATTTTATAAAGTTTGAATGGCAATTAGCTGATTTTTTTGTCAATCATTCTAGTAATATAATAGTGTAAATAAACAATCTAATAAAGTGTTTATTATTTTTTATGTCAATTCTCAAGAAGAAAGAAAAATATATAAGTTCCCTTTCATATGTTCTGTTTTATTAAAATTTTAATCATCGCTTTTTAAAACAAATATTGCTGAAGAGTGAAGGTAGTTAAAAAAAAGCATTGTTATGGGGATAAACCATGTTTTTTCACACTCTCTCATTGCGGGCTGTCTGTCCATGTTTGCTCGAAAATTAACAGAGACCTGATATTTCTTAACATAGAAAATAGAACGAGAAAGTGCTATTTACCTTGATTCAATAAAATGTTTGGTTTGTGTTGTAACTCGAAAAGGTTACTGCATGAGTAATCACCAAAAGCGAAGGTTGGGAATCATAGTATATCAACAAGTACAAGACTCACACGTGAACTGATAGTCAGTATAATCACTCTACCTACTAGGTATTTACTTCCTCCCCATCAAGCCAGATGCAACACAGTCAATTAAAGTGTGTATTCCAAGTCCTATAGCCAAAAGTAACCCGTAGACCCGGCTTAAGCGTAGGTTCGGCTCTTGTTTATTCGCCCCAAACGATACTCTACCCTTTGACAGAGCTCCGTCTGGGTCTCTTTCTGCTCGGAAGCAGAAAGTTGAACAAGAGGGTTTTGATCAGTATGATCACTCTACTTGACTACCATTTACTCCAATACTGTCCACCTATTTAAGAGGATAGGCACATCCCATTCTTGTATACATGTACAGCAGTTTGAAATTCCCAGAATATTACTGGTTACATCAGACTTCAGAAGGACTGACTGTAATATGGCTGAAATATGACTGTAATATGGCTGAAACCTGATTATAATGTGGAGGTTGGCATAGAATGTTGGTTTTTACATTCGAAATGAACGAACACTTAATGGATGTTGTTTTGAAAGGTTTATTTTCTTGAATACAAATAAAAACTTGTATCTTTATTGTTGGAGTCCTAGGAATGGCAGTAAGGTTTTTGATCAGAAGATTTGAGGAGCATAGAACCACTTCTTAATTGCTGTTGTTTCCAGGGTGGTGGCATCTGTTAGGGTCCTAGATATGGGCAAATAGTGATTACCCTCATGTAAAAACAAAATGCTAAGAAAGTATAAAAATATCTATTTATAGCAAAATTAGCAACAATACCTATTTATAATGTCCTGGGTATGATGATAGACTACATCTGGCAGCAAGACCTCTGATCAAGAAGTTTTGAAGAGCGTGGAATCATTTTTTAATTGCTGTTGTTCCCAGGTTCATCCCGACCTGTGGTCCTGGGTATGATCATAAACTGCATCTGGCAGCAAGGCCTCTGATTGGGAGGTTGTGAGGAGCATGGAACCACTGCTTAATTGCTGTTCCCAAGTCCACCCTGACCCAGAGTGGTAGCACCTGTTAGGGTCCCAGCTATGGATAAATAGTTAATCCCCCAAACTGGGGTCAAAATGCTATGAAAGTATTTACCAACAAAACATTTTTTTTTTAATGAAGAGTGTTACCAACAACTGTGATTTAAAATAAAACTACATTTCCAGCCTTAAATGACCCTTTAGATGTTGATAGGCCGTTAAAAAGGAACAAACAAACTTGACCTGGGGTGATAGTAAATTTTAGGGTCCCAGCTGTGGGATCAATGCACTATAAAAGCATAAAAATGGATTTTTATAGTAAAAATACCTGCAAAAACCCTTTTTACAAAAATCTGTCAATGAAACCTGATTTCTTACAAAGAATACATATTATATTTTTATGAATGTATCCTAAAAATATTGTTGGTATGAAGTAACTTCTTGAGGTTAATATACTGTAAAATAAACTAAATCAATCAAAACTCCAACGAAAATTAGATTTTGGTATTAAATGATGCATAAGGAGTTGATAGGATGTGCGTAATGATGCAGTGGATATTGGTTTGAAACGAGAAATTGGAGTGCTTGTTCAAATTCAAATTGAATTTGTTGCATTCATATACATGCAAATACTCTTGGGGAAAGATATTAATCCGTCTCTTTTCTCCAGCTATGAGTTAAATAAAAGGATGGTTTGGGTTTTATAGCCTTGGTTAACAACCAGTCTACTGCAAAAAGTAATGGCAACCTACTATGGGGAAAATCTTCTGCCCAGTCAGTCATGTCTCTTTTGAGACATGATCACCTAAGTGTGTATCACATATAGCACTTAGCTGATTAAATGATCCATAAGGAGTTGTTGTGTGATTTGTTTAATCACATCAACTTATATTTCATCAAACAAGAAACATGAAAGAACCTTTTCTGACTACTGATTCATTTTACATATTTCAGTTCTTAAGAGGAATTAAACTGATTCTAAAAATATAAGGAAAACAAAATAGCTATAATGAACAGTCTTATTATTTAAAACAAGTATTTTTCTGTTTAAATACAAGACTATATTTTGAAAAATTAAAATTCAGTGTTAAAAAAACCAGTGGGTTAATGTTGTAATACAAACCAAACCTATTTATAGCAAAATTATCAACAGTACATTTTATCTCTATTTGAAGACATAGTTGTGTTAAAATATTTAGATTTTGACATTAAATACCCAATAGAAGTTGATATGCTGCTAAACAAAAAAGTTAAAACAACCTTGTTGAGAGAGAGAGTGTGTCAGTCATTCACCTCCTTTGTAGCAGAGAAAGAAAGCTATCCTTGATGGTTAGTGTAGTGAACCAGCCTGTCCTGCTTTCTGGGGAAAGGGTAGAGATGACTGACCTTGAAGAACTATTTTTCCTGCATTTATATTGAGATCAGTAAATGTTTGGGAGGATTGTCTTTTGTTTGGTACTGGGTTTTTGACCTTTTTTCACTTATCCAAGTATCTGATTTTAGGGACAAAGGTTGCTGATTGTCTCATCCTTAAGAATTCCGATGTTAACAAGGTGTTAAAGAAACAATAAGTAGATATTTTTTATGGATTTAAGCAATATTTTAAATTTATTTAGTAAACTTTATCTATTAGATTGTTCAGAAAATAATGCCCAAATTTAGAACAAACTTTTTGTGTTATAGTAGTTCCACAAAATCATTACTCGTTCATAAGTGTCCTCTGTTAATTTTATATCAGTCTCTTTCATAATTCAACTTAAAACATTATACCTCTCTCATCTTGAACATGGAAAGAAAGAAATATATTTACTATTTTGTATGATTTCAAGCTGGGTCATGATGCTTCTCAAACTGCTGCCAAAATTAACGGCGCTTGAAGTGAAGGATCCACTTGTGATTGGTCAGTACAGTACTGGTTTTTGACGTTCAACAGTGGGGATATAAATCTTGAAGGATGTCTCTCTGCAATTGACAAGCAACTTCTGAAAAACATTAGTTTAACAAAATTTACAACAGTGTCCAAAAAATATCTCTGATAATGGGTGTCAGTATTTCAACAATATCGGACCATCTCAAGAAAATTGACAAGGGGAAGAAACTTGACAAATTGGTTCTACATGGACTCTGAAAGTTAAGAGTCTAACATCTTGAAGTATGTTTGATGCTGTATATGTGCAATTTGAATGATTAATTTTTTGATCAAATAGTGAATTGTGAAGAGAAATGGATTCTTTATTTCAATTGTAAATGAATGGCTTTATGGATTGATCATGACAAAGACCCAAACATTTTGCAAAACTAAAATTGCACCTACAGAATATTATGGTGACCGTCTGGTGGTCTTCCATTGGCACTATCTATTACAGCTTTTGGGAATCTAAACAGTACCACTACCAAAGTATACTGTCAGCAACTGGATGAAATGCATATTCAGTTCAGTGAGGTTCAATGCTTTGGAATAGGAAAGTACCATATTCACCATTTTTTTTCCCCTGATTTTGTTTGGAGCAAGAGTAGGGTCACTCAGGGAGACCTGCAAAAATGGTGAGAATAATTGTTTTAAAAATTGCTGAATCTAAGTGAAATTTCATCTTTTTATTTTTGTTGAAGAAAATTTGTTAAATCTGTCATGGTATTATTATGGGTAAACTTTTAAGTAGATGAATATTTTTTTTCTTCAGGTCATGCTTCATTTAAGATTTTTTTTTCTTAAGGTGTCTATTCTTTATGGTTAACCCAAATCCTCTTAGCATCAGTTTAAGCTAATGCCTTCTTTCCCATTCCATATACTGTGAAAAACATTTTGAAATAAAATAGAGAAAAATGAATATTTTTATTCAGCTCTTACAATTTGAAGGAAAAAAAGTGAAAAAAAAAACTTTTTGTTAGGATTATTTCTCATTTGTTTTTTCTTTGTCTCTCTTTCAAAAGTTTTCTTTTTCATAGTCTTTGTTTTCCATGCTTTCATCTTTTCTTATAAATATTATGAATAAAATTTACCTCTTTGACAAATTGAGCATAAGTTTCATAGTAAGAATTCTAACTTTTTACCACTTGACCACTTTATGATATAGAGGTAACGTATAGTTCTAATATTAATAATTATCATAATGATACATATATGATATGCCCTCTTCTCACTCAGATTTTTACGCCTATATGTTAGTGGTTTGTGTTATACACAACATTAATTTTTATTTTTATTATTTAAATTTTTTTTTTTTTTTTTTTTTTTTTTTAGACACATATTTTAGTTCATTGTTGTTTGAGTCTAAGGGAGATGTCTTGACAATTTCTGGTATGTCATTGGGGTAAATGCATATAGGAAAACTTGTAGAAGCCACTCCAGTCTCATCTGTCAACTGACAACCCACAAGCAAGCCAAACAGACTTAACAAAACAGGCCAGGCACTGTACCAAATAGCTTAGTTTGCCACATCTGCAATAAGCATTGCTGGTCACTTGCAAGCTTCAGGAGCCATTATTGTTCTCACAAGAACCAAAAACCTTAAGGACACTATAGCCCAGTGGATATAGACGTTGGTTAGTTCCAGTAACTTGACCCAAAGGGTTGTGAGTCCAATACCAATACCAGGCTACAATGGTGGTGAACAAGTAACATAGTCGGGTTAAAGGGAGATAACTCATGACTACCAAAGAGGCTTTGCACAAAGGAATGAGAATGACATACCCCAGTGATTGTAATAAAGGATTTGGTTCGAAATTTCTAGCACCTGAAGAAGGCCAAAGCATACAATGGCCGAAACATTGTACAAATAGCAACAAAGATGAGGACAATAGTTCAAACAATGTAAATAGTGTAAAACTAAAAACATTGATCAAATTTGTTAGCAAGAGTCATACTCCATAGCTATCATAAATGAATTCATCATCTTCAGTGTCGTTGTCCACCAATTTGTCTTGACCTTCTTTTTCATAAAGGTTGTCATCTTTACTGCCATCCAAAATAATGGTCCATCATGTATGTGTAGGGAATTCAGTTTGCGATAAATGGTGCCCATCTGAGTTCAGGAAAGCTGTGAATAGTGTTATGTTGTAGTTGAAAGCCAATGACTTGCCAGAGAGTGAAAGATTTTTTTCTTTTTTCTTAGTAAGATTTCTCGGGCGTTCAGGCTGGTATTCAAAAATAAATAAGTGGAGCACCTATTTAAATATAGCCTCCACTAAAAATAGTTTTAAAAATCTACCAGATTAATAATCTTTTTATGTTTTTTGTTTGTTTTTTTTACTACTTTTCCTTCTTTTCCCACATTTTTCTGGCTTAAAATAATGTAAGTTTTTCTGTCACGCTTTTCTACCTAGGATCAAAGTGTAGTATCTGCTCAATCGCTGGCCTGTTTGGGTAATTGCAGAGTAGACATCTTTTATTAGCAAATGATTTATATAAATTCTAATAGTGCAAAAGGCAACTGAAAGATTCTCGGCTCAACCAAAATAAAGGATTTTTAAAAAAATTCTGATGCTTAATCATTTGGTCAGATTTTTGGGAAGTAAGTCAAGCTGAGAATTTATCAGCATCTCCTTGTAGGAAACAACTTAACATTGACCTTAATGGTCACCTTAATGGCATGTCAGTATAAAATAAGATGGTTGGGGGAGCTTTCACTATTGTTCAGTTTTCAATTAATCAGGCAATCTGTAAGCCTCTTAAACTTGACAAAGATTGAGAAGTGGCATGGGAAACGTAATTCCCCATTTTACTAGACCCAGTAGCATTTTAAAATTAATTTGCCTGACATTGGAAGAATCCTAAAGACTTTGTTCTCAACATCCTGTCACTGTCTAATCATACAAAGCCTTTATCCTCTTATTCCAGCTCCAGTTTGACTTGTGTAATTTGGCTTCTCTTGTTTCTTTAAAAGTGACGGCTTCTCTCATTTTACACAATGCATAAAGGAATGATAATGGCAGGAGCAAAATGAGGAAATGGTACTGTTTTTCATACAGATATGAGACTCTTGTACATTTTTGGAGGCGGTGGGTGGGGGCATATCTTTCAGATTCCCATATGTTTTTCATTGGTGGGGAGGCTGTGAGAGAACCATATATTTTTGACACCTTTACATTTTTCTGGGGAAGAGGCTTTGAGATGCACATACATTTTTCAGGGATTTGGGAGCTTTGAGATACACTTGCATTTTTCTCAGGGGATTCAAGACCAAAAATTGACCCCCTCCACCCCAAGAAACACCATTTTCTTGCTTTGTTTGTTAAAAAACAAAATTCATTCTTACAATTTGATCTGAAAATTTTTCCTCATTTAGATATAACAGAAATATCTAAATTTAAGTCCTTCAACATTCAGTTTTCATTTTAGATTTGTAATACATAATTTCTTAGCTTTGTTCATTAAAGCAGAATTAATTCTTTTAATTTGATCCTAACATTTTTTTATTGTGCTATGCAAGGTGCCCCTACAGTGCTTCTCCATACTTCTGAGATGAGGTGGTATTTATACTATTTACATTGTTCAGACTATTGTCCTCATTTTTATTGCCATCATTACAATGTTTCGGCTGTTGTACATTCCGGCCTTCTTCAGGTGCTAGGAATTTCAACACAAACCCTTTATTATAATCACTGGAGTATATCATTCTCATTCTATGTGCAATGCCACTTCTGGTAGGCATGTAGTTATCTTCCTCTAACTTAACTCTCTAAGTTATTTGTTCACCACTGGTGTAGCCTGGTATTGAACTTGCAACTCTTTGGGTCAAGTCACTAACCAATATCTGTATTTGCTGGACCATGTGTCCTTGGAATTCCTAGCACCTGAAGAAGGCTGGAGTGTACAATGATCAAAATGTTGTAATAATGGCAATAAAGATGAGGACAATAGTTTGAACAATTTAAATAGTGTAAGTTGCCTCTAGTTATTTAATAAGCATGGCATATAGCCTGACACAAATTAACACTATTGAAGTGACTAATGATGATCAGACCAGTCTGCATTCATGGATTTGTCTGCAAGATGAGCTTGTTGACAATAATGCCTTTGTAACTTGGTACAGGCTGTCTAAAATGGGGTTAAGCTGTAAAAGAAAAAAAATGTTATGTGTTAGTGACAGTTTGTTTAGGTTTAATTTGTCAGATCACTTAATCAGAACGATGACCTTTGGTGTCTCCTTTCAGTTTCAATTATTTTCTGTTTTGATAATGGCCAGTCATAGGTAAGACATTTTGTCGTCCACTGATCAGGCATTTTCTGAAGAATGGTTTTAAAATTTCTAATTCATCCTCAAATTACATGAACCTTGGTTTGCTCTTTCTTTTAACCCTCTAGGGCCATTCGTATCATATTTGATACAGTATTTCCCCTATAAGGAAACATTTGGTATTCATTGACTGAGCAGTCAGTACTGCTTTCATTTGAAATTTATAAAATATTTCTCTTAAAAAATTTTTCAGGAAAATATTTCTTTCAAGGCTTGTTTTCATACTGTATCAAATGATACAAATGGCCCTAGAGGGTTAACAATATCTTCTGTTTTTGTCTCTTTGTTATTTATGATCAAAGTGTTTCAGTAATTATGGATACAACTGTCTCTATTATATTTAACTTTTTCTTACCCCTCTCCAAATTTTTAAGTAATTGGGGGTTAGATTATAAATACACTTCCTTATGTTGTTTCTTTCTATCACATTGGCCTTTTTCATGGGTAAGGATGTTTTCAGTTAGAATAAAACTTTGCGTGCTTTTTTTATTTTTTTATTTTTTTTATTTATTTATTTATTTTTCCTCCTATTCAGAATCCTATGTAGAGTATTTTGTTTATTTTAATTAGTAGATAAGTTTGCCTATCGTTTGGTTCACACTTCTTCCCAGTCTTTTGAACAGGAGTAGATGTTTATCCATTGTTTACTATTTAGGATTTGGTTTCTAGTTTTTTCTCAGTGTGGCTAGACATTTGATTGCTTCCAGCTGGGATCGAAACTTGGCTGATTTGGCATCAGTCAAAGATTCTACCCCTAAGCTATAGGTGCGCAGTGAGGGGGAGATTTTAATGTGTTATATATGCGGCATATACACATTGGATTTTGGTAGTTTTTCTTTTTTTGTTGATTATTATGGAGGTGCTAGTAGATAAACAGCATGTTCACTATTTACATTATTTGGACTACTGTCCTCATTTCTGTTGCAATTTGTACAACGTTTTGGCTGTTGTATGCCTTCTTCAGGTGCCAGGAATTTTGAACCAAACCCTTTATTACAATCACTGGGGCATATCATTTTCATTCTGTGTTCGAAGTCTCTTTTGGTAGTTCAATATCAGGCTAAAGCAGTGGTAAACAAGTAACTTAGCCCAATTAGAGGGAGATAACTTGTGACTACCAAAAGAGGCTTTGCACAAGGAATGAGAATGATATACCCCAGTGATCATAATAAAGGGTTCGGTTTGAAATTCCTAGTACCTAAAGAAGGCTGGAACGTCATACAAATGGCAACAAAGATGAAGACAATAGTCCAAATAACGTAAATAGTGTAAATACTACCTCATTTCAGAAATATGAACAGCATGTTCTTGGACTAGTATGACCAATGTTTAGATTTTTTTTTTAATTTGTCATATTGGAGGTACAATCTCTTAACCCTCTAGGGCCATTCGTATCATATTTGATACAGTATGAAAACAAGCCTTGAAAGAAATATTTTCCTGAAAAATTTTTTAAGAGAAATATTTTATAAATTTCAAATGAAAGCAGTACTGACTGCTCAGTCAATGAATACCAAATGTTTCCTTATAGGGAAATACCAAATGTTTCCTTATAGGGAAATACCAAATGTTTCCTTATAGGGAAATACCAAATGTTTCCTTATAGGGAAATACCAAATGTTTCCTTATAGGGAAATACTGTATCAAATATGATACAAATGGCCCTAGAGGGTTAACAGCCATGAAAATTCAGATAGTAAATTTGTTTTAAGATGGAATTTTGATAGAGCTTGAATTATTTGTGAAAATTAAATTTTAACTTTAATTTTAAAAAAAAATTTTTTTTATTATATATTTGTGTGTGTTTGTGTTTTACACCATATCCTCCAGGACATAAGTGATCATGACTTTCCATTAAATTCCTTTTCTTTAATATCTGAACTCCATAATCTTTTCCCATGAATGTGATAGTGATTTCTTGTTTGTCTTCATAGTTTAGAATTGAATTTTCTTTCTCTTGGACTTAGATTTGCTTGGTTTTGTATCTGAATGATTTAATTTTAGGAATACATAATACGGGTTGTGTAGCCTTATTAAGGTATTAATTTGTGAGTTTTTGTATTTAAAGTTGATAAAATTATTCTTATTAGATTAATTCATTTTTTATGGCTTATCATCCCTTTGCAGGGTATTTCAAGCCAGAAAATTGTATAATTTTTTATTTTTATTATATTTTTTAAAGATAATACTGATGAATTGATACAAGTCTTAATAATTAACCCATAGGTAGCAGAGATGAGGTAGATTCATATCTTTCCAAAGGGTAGTTGTGTGTAAATGAACATAATGGACACAACAGGAATTAGAACTTTGCGCTCCGATTAACAATTACAAGCCATTATTCATTACACTACCTGCACATCCAAGCTTATCCAAGCACATCCAAGCACCTGATATTCCCAAGTGGTCACCTGTCTAGGTTCTGAATGTGCTTAACATTGCTTATCTCAGTGATTGTACGTGAACTGAAGTAATTAAAATCTGTTAGAAAGTCTAGACATGGAATTCAGTTACCAATGATTCATTTGTAACTTAATTGGAAGACAGTTATTATTTAAAGATATGTTTAAGAAAAATGATATTTAAATTAAATTTCATAATTGTTTAAAATTTTCCATCTCGGAATATGAAGCCACTAAGAGTTTGTAGCTAGTGTTCAATAGCAATGATGATAATGTGTGTAACATGGGATTAACAAAAACAAATGAGTTGGTATGGGTATTGTGACATTAAATATTGGTTTGGAGTGTCAGGTTAGTCTTATCCATACTTTTAGCAAACATGGTGGCTGGCATTTCTTTATTGTTCATGACTTATTTCTGTAACAAAAGATGTCCCTTTTTTTTCTTCTTTTGTTTTCTTTTTTTTTCTTTTTTTCCTTGGATTGCGTACTTGAAAACACTGTAAAATCAATCATCTGAAATATAACAATGAAAGTAGGTCAAACAGGTTCAATAATCTGATAAAAAAAAAAAACTCTGGGAGTTAAATTATACCTCTATTTAAATGATCAAATTACTTCCCTTATTTGTGAATATTTTAATATCTGAATTAAAAGCCATAGTGAAAATGAAGAATAGTATTTCAATACTTCTAATGTGACATACTGGATGGTATATACCCTCCTCTCCAAACACACATTACTACCACTTTTTTTTTTTTTTTTTTTCCCAAAATATCTCAAAAGTATCTCTTAGATGTTACAAAGTTGAGGTATCTAGTTTGCTGTAAGTTACCATTATGTGTACCTAGTTTAGCTTTGCACTACTGCAATATCGTAATTCAGCTCGTTAGTAAGTTAACTTGTGGGTATGTCCTGCCATTCAGTCAGTTAAGTGCTATACGTGATACACACTTGGGCGATCATGTCTCGAAAGACATGACTGACTGGGCAGAAGATTATCCCGCAGTAGGTTGCTGGTTGCCGACCAAGGCTATAGAACCCAATCTGTCCTGCTATTTAACCCATAACTGGAAGGAAGAGACGTATTAATATCTTTCCCAAGGGTATTTGCACGTAAGTGAATTCAATGAATTCGGCTGGAATTTGAACTTGGCCCCCCAATTTCTCGTTCCGAGCTGTTACTTTGAATAAATAATAGAACATTTCATTTCAGAGATGCTGTTATTTGAGAAAGAAAAGAAGGCTTTTAGTGAGTAAAACGAAACATACGTAAGAAAGGTGATGATCTTGTGTGTGTGTGTGGGGGGATACCGTGTCAATTTTGGAATTTTCATTTGCATCCGCTCACTGCTTTGATGATCTACAATCGTATTTAGGATTGTTATTGCAATGTTTTGTTAAAGTTGTTAAGCTCAAAAATTTAATGACATAATCGTGGAATTGTCACAGGTGTTTCATACTCGTAGAAATTACAAGCAGCTTATTCAGTCATTAACTTAAGAATTATGATTCACCTCAAACAAGGCAATAAAGCTACTAAGATGCAAGTGGATACTGAGTATAAGAGAATATGAGATAAAGAAAACATTAAAGAGAGACGAATACAAGAACAGGAATTAAAGCAAGGCAAGAAAGCCACTAACACAAGGGATTATTTAGTGAAAGAATATGATAAAAAGAAAAAACATTAATGAGAGATAACAATAAATAACAAGAATTAAGATAAAAGATAACAATTGACATTGCATTTGAAGTTTCTGAAGATCAAATTTGACTGGAAAGTAAAAAGCCAGAAGAGTTTCATAAGTGAGAAACGTGAGAGAAGAAACTTATAACATGTAACTTAGTTACATCTAGCCATTCCAGCTAGAATGATGAAAACCTTGCCACCAATCTAGTACTGTGTTTCAATTTGTAAAGTCGCAGTACCAAAGATGAAAGTTTATCAGAACAATTACTATGAAAGTATCTATAGAAAATGTATCAGGAAGTTATGTTATGGTGGTAGGAAACCCACTGACGCTGAAATGCCAGGTCAGGATCAATAGCATTGCAGATTCCTTTTTGGTATTTTATCAAGAATCTCTAAATACATATCAGTATCACAAAACCAGATACGGCAGCAATATTCAAAGCATAGATGAAGGCTAGACTTATAAATATGTAAGAGATTCTGGTGAGAAGAATTTTCTAGTATAACATGAATTGAATTTCCTAATAACAGACCTAGCTCAGTATAATCTTTCCACTTCATGTCAGTGGAAAATGTGAGCCTAAAAATGTACGAGTCTCTATCCTGTAGGTTAACATGGCGTAGACAAGCTTAAAATATGACCCTATTGAGTTAGAAATTTTAAATATTTTCCATAAGTTGAATGGGGTGAATCTTAAGTTGTGACTGGGATTACATTTGTACATTCTTTTCTTGGGAGGATGCCTTAAGGTGATGTTACATGCAAAATTGAATATGATGGGAACAATATGTGTGTTGTATAGAATGTGTATAAACACGTGTATGTAGTAGTTTGTAGCTTAATGAAGTTCTTTTTGAACTTGAACGCTTGTAAATCTCATGCAAACATTGTAGTTACAGCCATTCAAATGTTAAACAGAAAATGATCTCAAATATTCAAAATTTGAATGTTGATTTATTTTATGCAGCTGTGTTGTGTACAAGTTTGTTTGCTTAGAAAGGCTTTGTGCTTCCTAATGTTGTTAAAAAAAAAATCTGTGCTTAAAATATGCTTAATTTCTGGATTAATCTCAGCTTTGTCATTCTTATTAGCTTCAGGCAATCCCCACAAAAAACAATTGGTATCAAAATAGTACACTTGAAACCACCAACATAATGCAATCATCTAAATGCAGAAAATGGTTAAAAATAATGGGAGCCTTAATAATAATAATAATAATAATAATAAAAAAGATTTTAATTAAAAATACAGCCATAATTTGCAGACTGTATTTGGCCAATTAGAACATTTCTATTGTTAAAAAAAAACGAATTATCACAACCTACATATTAATGCCTAATAAATTAGTTGAAAGCATTGACCCAAGGATCACTAAGACTGTTCTTAAACTACCCTTAAAAAGAAATCTCTTATACACTTGCTCGAAAAATATAATAAAAATCTTTGCAATGGATATTGGCTCGGAACGAGAAATCGGGGAGCCGAGTTCGAATTATAGTTGAATCCATTGCATTCACCTACGTGCAGATACCCTTGGGAAAGGTATTAATCTGTCTCTTCCTTCCAGTTATGAGTTAACTAACAGGACAGATTGGGTTCTATAGCCTTGGCTGGCAACCAGTCTACCGCAGAAAGCAATGGCAACCTACTGCGGGATAATCTTCTGCCCAGTCAGTCATGTCTCTTTCAAGACATGATCGCCCAAGCGTGTTTCACGTATGGCACTTAACTGACTTGTCTATCATTTTCAATGAAACCTGGATTACTACCCAAATACATGAGAGAATACATATAGGATGTTATTAAATTAGGGTATAGAAATCCTAACAAGTGAAAATATTTTGTGTAAATAGATTTGATGATGCATTTTGCCATTCAAGGTTTTATCGGATCCAAAAACAAAAGAATGAAGTGAGAGAGAGAGAATAATAAATCTTAGTACTTTTCCCTAGGCTGGTCTTTCTTGTGGATGAAGAAAAAGAATAACTTTTAAAAAGTTAATATTTATTCTTTAGTTCAAAAGTCAAAAGAATCATAAGAATAAATATAAACAGCTTTTTAAATGTCACTCTTTCTTTCTTCACAAGAAATGTCAGGTTAGGGGGAAAAAAAATACTAAGATTCATTATTTAAACAGACACACAAAGACACATACACACATTTCATTCTTTCATTTCTGCTTGTCAACTTTAAAACTTTTGTTGTGGAGGAATATCCTGTCTTACCCAGGAATGGGTATGGCCCGGGTTATAAAAGACCGAGACTAGAACGAACTACAGAGTGATCAAGATTGTTTGTCATTAAATGAGTGTTTGTGACTTCTCAAGACAGATGCATATGTCCTATACAGAGACATTGCCTTCTTAAATGTTATTCTTGTTAACTGTTCATTGGTGTACTTGTATTTGGTTTATTGTACTGAGGTATAATAAATCTCTATTTATATATACTCAGTGTTAAGAGTTATCTCTTGCACTATTCTTTCTCTGTTTATCCCCTCCCGGGATATGACAACTTTGCATTTTATCATTCAAGACTTCATCAGATCCAAAAACGAAAAAATGAAATGTGTGTGTGTGTGTGTGTGTGTGTGTGTATTTGTATGTGTTTAAATAATGAATCTTTTTCTCGTGAATAAAGAAAAAGAATAACTTTTAAAAAGTTAATATTTATTCTTTAGTTCAAAAGTCAAAAGAATCATAAGAATAAGTACAAACAGCTTTTTAAATGTCACTCTTTTTCTTTCTTCACAAGAAATGTCAGGTTAGGGGAAAAAAAAATACTAAGATTCATTATTTAAACAGACACGTTTCATGCTTTTTTTTTTTTTTTAGATCCAGTGAAGCCTTGAATGGCAAAATGAATAACTGACCCTACTATGCTGTGCAGTCAACAAAAACAAACAACATGCATATGTGAAATTAAAAATATAAAATGGTGACAATTTACCTATCACATCCTGTATATTAACTTGAAATTTCCTGCTGGATACATCACAAAATCTCTTGCAAACCCTCCACTACAAAATAATGAGCTGTATCTTCTTTCTTTGAGCAAGCCATTTTGAACTTTAAGTTTCTTGGACTTTTTAGGAAATTGTTAATGGCAAATTTTGCTTGCCACCTCCCCCCCCCCCCCGCCAAAAAAATTATTATTCTTGAAATGCGGAACATGTTTCAGCTTTAAATAATCCACAAAAGGGTTAATAATCAATAAAAAAAAAGAAAAAGAAAAAGGTCAATCAGTTAAAAAAGGTCAATCAGTTAATATGGCATTAATGAGGAGACACATTAGAATAACGGATTACATCACAGATTGAGGAACCGGAAAGTTGAGTTTGAATTTTGAGTTTATTTCCTTCACTTGAGTTCAATTGAGAAAATTTTGTGGTGGATTTGTTTTTTTTAGGTGAAAGTGGGGTTGGGATGTGATTTGGATTCTGTTGACCTTAACAACTATTACAATATAACGCTCTATGTTTGTATCGAGCACTCTTTATAAAAGTAAATGCATGAACAACAGGTTAAAAAACCTATGAGTTCTACAACTTTGTTACAATATATATATATATATATATATATATATATATATATAATAGAGAGGATGAATTGAGAAAAGTATGAATCTGACTTTTCACCTTCCAACTATTGGTAAATAGGACAAAATGGGTTCTATAACCTTGGGTTGCAACTGGTCTAGAAAAACTTTCAAAACTGTATGTTGCCCTGGTGAAGTATCTACTATGCAGCAAAGGAAAGGAACATTCGAATTTACCTTATGCTCTCAACTACTACAGTTGAATATCGTAATTTTTCCAGAGATGACTTGATACTTAAGAATTTGCTAAGCATAATCAGGCTCTGCTAAAATTACCTGATTATAATGAAAAAAAAAAACTCACAAAGATGTACACTCTATAAAGGCATCATAACTGAATTTGATCTTACTAAATGGCCATCATTTTCTTGTGTGTGCATCTGTACACCAGCTAAAATGTGCTACATTCTGGGAGCATCTTCTTATTTTCTGTCTTTTGCCTACATACTTTCATAATATACTAGCAGTATAGCCCGGCGTTGCTCAGGTGTAATGAAAGCTTTAAAACTAATCCATGGTCCTGGAGCTCAGACTCTTTGGATGTTGGCACAAAAGACTAAAAAGCAGTAGTTGTTTCCAGTTAAAGCAAAACCGTAGACTGAAAGAAAAATGAATGGATGTAAGTCAAATTTTGATTTCCTGGTATCGATATCAAATAAGTTTTTTTCATCGTAAACTGAATGTTGAAGGCTAAATAAGTCCTCTGAGTAAATGGTATCATGGCTGAGACTAAGAACTATAATTATACCTACTTAGTCAAACTCGAAGCAAAAACTAAAATAAAAGGGCTGAAAAAAATACATACAGGCAGATAAACAGACACACACACAAACATCTTGCCTTTTTTATATTTATATATATATATCATCGGTTTTCTGTACTATTGTAAGAACTGCAACCTTGAAACTTCTGAATATCGTTTCTTATGTCTTTGAGTGTATCAAATTTGATTTGTCGATATTTATTGAGGATACTCCGACACAAAACCTAGCTAAGAACACTCGCAGACGGTTCAGCCATTTTGGAATGTATAGGTAATGGATACACACACACACACACAGACACAAAGTTCCATTTATAAATAAGTTTAGATTAGATCAGCTACTGACAAATGCATATCACAATGATTTGGTTGGGGAATTTAATTTGAAGCATTTCACAGGTCTTGTTGGGCACTTCACAAATCTCTTAAACACTATACCAGAACCCTATTTTCTGGCAGTTTTTTCTTTTTCTCACTGAGAATTTGTTTTTGTTCTTGATGCATTTACCCCTTTGAATCCTTAACTCTTCTTCTCCCAATGAGTACGGCTCTTCCATCTTGACTCTGGTCGGTAAACCAGCTCCTTGGGTATATGAAGCTTACCAGCTGTTCTTGTTCAAAGAGTTAACTACCAAGTTGATCTGGCATCCTCTTCAAAGCAACTTGCGTACAATTTTAGGGGGATCATTATAGGATGGTATGAGACTTGATAGAATTGAACACAGTAATCTCTATCATAAGAAAATGAATGGACACTGGAATACATGACGCACTTGATAGCTATGTAAGATCTTTTTTCCTGCTCCTGATAATGATGTGGCATCATTGTGAAATTGGGCATTTCCTTGAATGTCAAGTGTCCATTCAGATTCATTCCGGAATCTGCCTTTAAGTAGAATTTGAATAAATTGGAGCAGGTGCATGTTGTTCTTATTTAGCGTCTTTTGTTAGTAATGTATTTGTCTTAGTATATATTTCACTAATCATTTTATTTTTTATTTCACCACAAGCGAAGCTTAATAAGGATGGCAATAAAATTTTCAGTAACATTACCAAATACACTAAAACCTCTTCATCCTCTCTATTATATATATATATATATATATATATATATATATATTGTAACAAAGTTGTAGAACTCATAGGTTTTTTAACCTGTTGTTCATGCATTTACTTTTATAAAGAGTGCTCGATACAAACATAGAGCGTTATATTGTAATAGTTGTTAAGGTCAACAGAATCCAAATCACATCCCAACCCCACTTTCACCTAAAAAAAACAAATCCACCACAAATAAACGGTCTTTTTCACCAGATAATTTTCATACCAACTTGATCACCTAAAGAAGAGACGACCAAAACACATGGTCAGCTTCGAAACGCAAAAATCTTTGTGTAGTGATACACTATATATATATATATATATATATATATATTCTTCACTGTACTATGACAATTATCGCAAAAAGATAAAATAAGGAATTGTTAAAGAGCCTTAATAGCTAGTAGTAAAGAGAATGAATTTAGTTGACTCTCTCTCTCCCTCCATGAGCATGACAAGAAAGAAATTATATTTCCCTCCTGTCGCAGTCAGGGGTTTTGATTATTTTGTTATGTCTTAATATAAGATGCTCAATAGTAGGTACATGAATCAATATATATATGTTGCCATTATTTTAGATGGTATATTGATATATTTTGCCCTCATTTTTTATGACATGGGCTCACTCGTACATTATATAATGTATTCAGAGATTCTTGATAAATCCAAAAGTGGCTACAATGTTATCCATATTGACCTGTCATCTCTAATTTTCAGTCACTTTCCCATCGCATCACGTACATTTCCTGTGTTTTTTCTATCAATATTTTCATGGTAATTGTTCTGATGAGCTTTCCACTTTGGTACCTCAACTTAACAAATTTAAGTGCATTACCAGATTGGCAGCTAGGTCTCACCATTTTACAGTTGAAATGGTTAGATGTAACCATAGGTTCTATGCTAACCTTTTTTTTTTTTTTTTACACCTCATTTGTGGAACGCCTTTTCAGCTTCTTGCTTTCCAGTCAACTATGATCTTCAAAGATTTAAATGCAGTATCAATGATTATCTTCTGTCTTCTTAATTCCTTTTCTTTTGTTCTCTTTTCTCATATTTGCTTACACCCAGTAGTTTCTTATGTCTTAGTGGCTTTATTCCTTTGCTTGGTGGTGAAATGATTAAATAATAATTATATAATCTTCTTATACAGTATTTCAAATACATCTGTATTTTCTCTTTAATGTTTTATCTCCTTTGCACTAGAGTCTTTATGACACTGAAGATGTTTATAGAATGTGGAGGTATGGAAAAATCTTGACCCCCGCCTCATGGATCACTGCTAGGTGTTGCCCTCAGGGTTCACGTTTATATTCTATATTTACATATTCATTGTCCATGATATTGAGCATGTTTACCCATAAATATAGCATATATAAGATCAAATGTGAATTAAATATTAATCGGAATCTGACATGCCCGGTCATCATGCTCCAGTCTTGATAGGATCCAAAAGCATTTACAAGGACTTTTGGGTGATGAATTATATCTACTCTACGACCTTTTCCCACAGATGGAATGGAAGAATCCTCTTGCTATTCTGTCTTAGGTTAATAAAACAGTGCTCAATGTAATGTCAGTTGTAAATTATATATTAATAAATATACGATATTTTTTCTCACCAAAAGCATGACCTGGAGTTTTACGCACAATGTAATCTTCAGGCACAGAATTGAAACTGACCATAAGATTGCATTGTCCATAAACTCGGTCAGGCTACTAATGAGAAAAACAAAATGTATATTTATTAAAAAAATCTAGATGTAACTGCAGATTCTATACTAACAATTTTTCTTGCACTTCTCACTTGTGGAACTCCCTTCTGGCTCCATGCTTTCTAGCCAACTTTAATCTGCAAATATTTAAATGCAATGTCAATTTCTATCTACTGTCCTCCTGATTATTTTTTTTTTTTGTTGTTCTCATTCTTTGGTAATGTTTCTGTTTTTAATTCTTCCACACCCAGTAACCCCTTATTTTAGTGGCTTTACTGCCTTGTATGGAAGTGAACTCTATTTAATACTTATATATATATATATAAGTGTCAGTAGTGGATAATGGCCTTTGTTTTACACTAATGCATTGAATTTCTATCCTGCATGCACTTGTGTTGAACTATTAGCCATCCAGCTAGTAATCAACTTGCACTAAGATTTGTTTAAAGTGGTCAATTGTTTGTGCAGCACAAAGCACACTCTCTCCATCAAGATATGGATTATCCATGGACTGTGTACCTTGTGTTGGGTGTTTGTGATGATCACATGTTATATTATCGCGGAGTTTGACATCCCCAAGGCCTTAAATACATTGGGTACTGCATGGTGGACCACAGTATACATAAGGAGTTTGTCAGTTTACCATCTCTGGTATGAGGGCTGGTGGTTTAGGAACGGCCATGATACACATGATCCCTATACCCACAATATATATATATATACACATCTGTAGACCAGCCTGTTTCACTGTATCACAGCTCTTCAGTCCAGCTAGATTAACCGTTTTACCTCAAGCTGAGACTGAAACCCAACTGATTTGATAGCAGTCGTATATTCACCCACTAGGTCATAGGCGCAATGTCATAGAAAGTCAGATTTCATAGCATGTAATGTATTTTTACAATATGTAAACAATGCCAACAGTGAGAGCGTTCTATTCGATAACCACTTTGAACAGCATTCTACACAGTAACCAGAGAACATAGCGTAAAGCTGTAAATAGCTTCAGTTTATGAAATTTTCCCCTCTCTACAGGTCTCAATCGCAAGATTGTGTGTGTAGGGATAAAATATTCTCACCCTATCCAAGAAACTCTTTAAAAAATAATCTCTATTGTTTGATCAGATTTCTAGATTTTGAGAAGTGAGTTACTCCAAGAACTTTTCGGTAACCCTCCTCATATTGTGTTTAATGGTTCCATATAGATATACCTATTTAGTTTTATGCTAAGTCATAAGTGGAACTGTGATTCTCTTTCATCCATTAGGGTTTCAATCCCAAGATTTGATAGCAATAGATATGTCACTTGCTTCCAGGTCAGACCCTGTATTTGAATTAGGGTACAAGTCACTTATTTCACATATCTGTTGGCTTCTAACAACAAACAATATGCATGTGGGGTATTTGTTCTCCCATGCCTCTTTTACAGATATTTGCATGGCTGGGCACCTATGTTAACACTGCACTGGTAAATGGAGCAACTAAACTGCTGAATTTCAGTAGTTAGGATTTTACTCCATATACATACTGACATTAATATTTGTCTATATTTCTAAGAGGAGGTAGTATTTACACTATTTACATTATTTCAACTATTATCCTCATCTTTGTTGCCGTTTGTATGACATTTCAGTTCGAAATTCATAGCACCTGAAGAAGGCTGGAGTGCACAACAGCCGAAACGTCAAACAACTGGCAACAAAGATGAGGACAATAGTCCAAATAATGTAAATATTGATATTAAATCTGTATGTTAGAAATGCTGATATGGAATATGTGATTTGTCCCAGTTGGGTTTAAATTGTCTAAGTGGCTTGTTAAAAAGCTCTCTACCCTTAAAACACTTGATTATTCACTTGAGATGTCATAGCATCCCTAAAGGGGAGTTACCATTCACATTGTGAATCACTGATGTTGATAAAACCTCTTGTAATGCAACTATGTTCCTTAACTGCTAAACTGTGCATACAGATTTACTTCAACCCTGTAATTGAATTTTAATTTTCTTTTTTCTTTTTAGAAAAAAAATAATATTTTAGTGAAGGAGGAAAGTGCAAAAGTGGATTGTATAAGAAAAACAGCTTGCTAAATTGACAAAGAATGAACATTCGGTACATTCGGTACTAACATCTGCAAAAGAACTCAGTTTCACTTTAATATTCTTTCAGGGAAGGGGTCACCAAAAAGTAGTGGTTGACTGATAGGACTGGAAATGTTGAGAACTCTAGCAGAATCTATGCTTTGTGTTGGGAGTTTTTTTTTTTTTTTTTTTTTTTTTTTTTTTTTTTTTTTTCTTCAGGGGAACAATTTTTCTTAGACAACTACTCCCCTCTTCCTCCTAAAGAAAAAAATGTTCCTCAACATTGGTCTAGGTATTATAGATCAAGACTACTTTAATTTCACCTAATATATTATTTTTTTCTAATGGATCCCTGGGGCACCCAGCTCTTCTGGATCTTTATAGCTCTTTCTGTGGAATTGCTCAAGAGAACTAATTTCATTATATTTATGCCTTTAGAATTGAGTGTGGTTGTGGTGGAAGAGAACGGTTTCATAAAGCAGATGATTTTGTAACCTTGTCTTTTCCAATAGACATTTGAAGTGGCGTGGTAACAGGTTGTTTGTTGGCATAGAAAACAGAAAAAGTGACTTTTGAAGTTTGACTGCAGCTTTTCTTAAAGAATTTATGCTCTTGCAAAAGGCACCCATTCTCTTTTGTATCAACAGATGTTTGGTTAAAAATGTCTTGTCCCTGTCTAATGAAGTGAGTACTTCAGACAAACCACTCTCTGTTAAATATCTTTTCTCTCTTTCCTCCTTTTCTTTTCTTTTCTTTTCTTTCTTTTCTTTTCTTTTCTTTTCTTTTCTTCTTTTCTTTTCTTTTCTTTTCTTTTCTTTTTCTTTTCCTTCTTCTTTTCTTTTCTTTCTTTTCTTTTCTTTTCTTTTCTTTTCTTTTCTTTTCCTTTTCTTTTCTTTTCTTTTCCTTCTTTCTTTTCCTTTTCTTTTATTTTCTTTTTCTTTCCTTTTTTTTTCTTTTTCTTTTTTTTCTCTTTTCTCTCTCGTCTTTTTCTCTTTTCTCTCTCCTCTTTTTTTCCTCTCTCCTCCTTTTTTTTCTCTCTCCTCTTTTTTTTCTAATATATTGATTTGATCTGCCAATATTTCCAGCATGACATGTAGTTCTATTTTTAACAACCAATATGACAAAAGCGATTCAAAACATATTCTCTGCAGGAATGTTCTCCGATTCCCTCACTGCTGAACAAAAATTCACCTTGGCCTGATTTGTCTGTATGCTGCTTCATTCAATTTTCCAGCAACTTTTTTTTTAATCTAATATTTGAACATCATCCCCAAGAAACAAATGTGAGCCTTTCCTGTGTCGTTTTCTATACTTGACCTTTCTGCATCATTTTGGAATATGAGTTGATGTCCTTTAAGATTTTCTTAGATAACTCTCCTCAATTTTGCATTTGTATTGTTAACCAAGGATGTGCATTGTGGTGCAGTGGATATCAGCTTGGAACGAGAAATTAGGGAGCCGAGTTCGAATTCCAGTTGAATTCATTGCATTCACTTATGCGCAAATACTCTTGGGAAAGGTATTAATCCATCTCTTCCTTCCAGTTATGGGTTAAATAACAGGACAGATTGGGTTCTATAGTCTTGGCTGGCAACCAGTCTACCGCAGAAAGCAATGGCAACCTACTGCGGGATAATCTTCTGCCCAGTCAGTCATGTCTCTTTTGAGACATGATTGCCCAAGCATGTTTCACTTATGGCACTTAACTGACTGATTGTTAACCAGATCAGATCTCTAGGTGCTAATGTTTTCTGGGAAAAGCAGTTCTCTCTATTTTAAATTTGAAGACTGGAAAAGGTGAAATATTCCAGAAGCCAAAAATGAAGAGTTCAGTTCAGAGATTGTCTTAGAATTTAACTTTTTTTTTTCTTTTTTAAATTCAGTAGTGGAAAAATTACTCTGAACAATGACTTCCCTCAAAATGGACAATATTTTTTTCAGAATAGTTCAGTTCTCCAAACATGCTTTTGAATGATAATGACTTTCTTCAAAATTATGGACAGTATTTTTTTCCTTGGAATCATTCAGTTGTCTGAAATGCTCTTAGAATGATAAACATTTTTTTTTAAATCATCTTAATCCAAGCAAGGCAATAAAGTCACTCAGACACAATTGGTTACTGAGTGTGAAAAAATACAAGAAAAAAAAACATTAAAGAGAGAGGACAATAAAAGAACAGGAAATCAGAAGATAACAATTGATATTACATTTAAATTTGTGAAAATTAAATTTGACTGAATCCAGAAGTGACTTCCACAAGTGAGAAGTGCAAAATAAGTTATGTTAACACTTAGCAATTTCAACTGTAAAATGATGAGACCTAGCTGCCAATCTAGTACTGTGCTTAAATTAATCAAATAGCAGTACTAGAGAGAGAAAAGACTCCTCATTAAAAAAAAAAAAACTCTGAAAAAGATGTTTCCATATATGTCTATGTGAAAAGTGAATTTGACTAATTCACTAAATTGGGGTGGGTGTTGCTTACCTAGAAAATCAGCATTTTAAATTTTTGTTTTATTTTTACTTTGATACCCATCTTTGGCATCAGTGATGGTAAATACAGGGTGTGTTAAAAATAACTTCTTCAGTGGTAAGACGTTAGCGGCAGAAATACTTCCCACATTTTAAACTGTCACCTGTGTGGTGCCAGTGAACTTAGGCAAGTGGCAATGGTGTCTTCAGCTAGCTGATGTGTTACTATTATGAGGGAGGTGTTTCTGCTATGCCCAGTGTGATTATTTTGACCAAGAAAGAGATTACAGAAATATTTTTATTTTGTAAAAAGAAAAACTTATAAGGGAAAGTTTGAACCAAAATACCATTTTGTATTTTCTGTAACTAATCGTCCACACCAATTACATGCTAACTCACTCATCCTAACATCTTCATCCTGATTGTTAATGTTTTTACCGTTCATCTTCATCTTAAGGTGTCTGTGTAAACATACACTTGCAGTTTTTGCTTAATCTTTCACTGACTAAATAACTTCACTCCATGATATGTTTTGATTTCTATGTTAGTGTAAACAAAAACTGGGAGAGGCCAATGTGTGTCCCACGAAAGGTAAAAATATTGCAACACGATAAAAGAAAACAGTTATTTAGGTACATGATATATGCATAGTTATAGATATCATCTTGGATAATGTTTACTGACCCAGATAGATTTTGATATGCCAGAAAATTGCTTTTTATAAATCTTGTCTGAGCAATATATTGATAGTTTTATTTTTGCATAGCTTTTTATTTTTTTTAAACAATAAATACCATTTCCTCCTCCTCCTTCAATCATTAAAAATACATTTTTTTTTATTTATTTTTTTTAATTTATTTTTTTTTAAACTTTTCCATGATTCCTTTGATAAAAACCTGGAATTAGATTATGCATCTCAAATTTCACTGCACAGTAAAAAGTGAAAATTTAGATGAACACCTGTAATATGAAGTGTTGGATTAAATTTTTTTTTGTGGTGGTGGGGGGGTAGGATGGAGGAAGTAACTCCATACATATGTTCTGAACAGATTTAACTCATAAACTGTAACTGACAAAAAAATTTCAGCTGAAACTAACATTGTAAAATATGAGGTCAGGTTAAAAACAAAAAAGAAATGTTACTAATTTTATACACTGCTCTGTTAAGTAACCATTGTGAAGAGACTCTCCTGTTTATTTTTTTGTTTTCACATGATTTTTGATGCAATTTCTTTTTTTCAGACTGATTTTAGAATTAGATTTAAAGCCTGTTTATATGATTTTTAGATGTCGGTTCCTTTTTCATTAATGTTCTTTGTTGAGCATCCAAGGATTTGACTCTGGATAAAATGAATCTGTGCCTGGTTAGAAAATTCTCTTCATACAACTTGTTGAAATTAATTCTGTCTAAAAAATATTCTTCTACATCTCTCTTGCAACTTTCCGCTCTGCATCTCTCTCACAGCTTCTCACCACCTCTTTCCTTATACAAATTTTTGTGTTATGAATGATAAAAATGAAAAAACTCCTAACATGCTTTATCTCTAAGAGGAATTTATTTGGGTTGATAATGGTTTTGTCTTGTGTGAGTGAGTGAGTGAGTGAGTG